>OY728151.1:1439283859-1439883859 GCA_963277665.1 Viscum album | reverse complement strand
AATAGTTGAACAGACACTTACGTGACTCCCATGATTGATGGAAGTTAATATCACATGCCCTTAAATTGAAATAAAACTGTATATTTAAATCCCTTTCCATGGTGTTACATCAATGAGTTAATTTTAGGTAGTCAAAGAAAGATATATGAAGTATATAGGTTGATGATACAGTATGCAACCTGATTGATGAGATTTTAAGACAGAAGGATTATATTACACAGTGAAAGTTTTTGTGCGGTTTTTGTCATTGTGATATTAACTTCATTATATATGGGTGCCTTGATTTTTTGCTATACATCACTATTGGACTCTGGAAAAGATCACATACTGTCACTGAGATAGAGGCCTTAAGGGTCACACACACTTAGTGCATCCACGAATCTTAGTTAAATTTTGTTTAAATATAATAGTTGGAATGAATAATATTTTCAAGACCAAGGAATAATATTTATTCTGGATTAGTTGACCGTAAATATCTAGTTACCATTCATATTCGAGTTAGGATATGTGTGTGTGTGTGTTGAATATTAAATAAATATTTATTTACAAGCCCACCGAACATAATATTTATTTATCTCTTGTTTATTAATCATAAGTTAATAAATAAATATTTATTTATTCATGATTTAGTATATAGTTTAATATAAATATTTATTTAGTTACATGAATATAAAAATAAATATTTATTCAAAAAAACATGAATATAATATTTATTTATTTATTGAATGAGTAGTATTTATTTATGTAAATATTTATTATTCAGGGTTCGATTAATGTCGAGGATGGTTAATGGTACGAGTTAAGACCATGGTGATTGAAATGATATAAGCTTTAAATATAATTTATATAAATATGGAATTATTTAATAAGAATGATATTTTATTATTTGAAAGTTAGGGCATGCCATGAAATATAATAATATTATTATTATTATTATTTTAAATGGGGAATATATATTAGATTTAATATTTGATGAAGGGAATTTTTTAAATTATCAAATATTATATCCTAACTATATATTTCCATTTTGTATCATTTTTCAATGATGTTATTTTTTTCACCACATTTCTCTCTAGATATCTCTCTCAAGAACTAAGAACATATCTAGAGTTATATAAAAAATGAGATAAGTGATCCATATCCTACTCACTCTCATGATTAAGAGAACAATATAAGTAATCTTCAATATTGAATAATTACTTGTTGTGATCAACAATGAATGGCGCAAGATAATTGGTACCTCTATGCTAGTACCAAAAGTTACATCAATGAGATTTTGAGATTATGGGTCATGCATGGATACCACTATGAATATGTTTCTTTAAATCCTCTTGGAAAAAGAACCTTATGACTTGAACAGGGTTTAATTGATCAATATCTTCATCAAAGAAATAATTCCAAGATTGCGGTAATTATTTTTATTAAATTAATTATAAATTTAATGTGAAAAGACCCTTTCTTGAAGTTTTGGGATTGTGATCATAAATTTTATTTGGTTATACTCATTATATGTTACCATTATTTATTATTGCCTTAAAAATTATCAATTGGATTTGACAAAAAGATATCATTGAGAATGGTCTCGACCAGCTTCCACTACACTCAGAACCTTCAAGTGGTATCAAAGCGGTCACATTTAAATTTATAATTATTTAATCTTGGTTAATCAATATCATAATTCTTTTTTTTGGGTTTTTCATTTTTATTCATAATCCATAAAGTCAAGATAGCATGTTCATTCACATTCATATGATCGATAAAAGTCTAGGAACATGTGAATAGTGCATGAAGATTCCATCCATAGGTGTTAAAGATTCTAGTTTAATGACGTGATTACATGCCATGTAATCAAAATTACACATCGTGTAGTCTTGGATAACTAAACAATGATGTGATTATGTCAATAGTGGCACATCGTGTGGGGGTATAGTACATGGTATCATTACACACCCGATATTGAACACCAGTTAGAACACAGTTTGATAGGGTGTATATAGCGTGTAACCTTATTACATATTGTATAACCCCACACGATTTGACCTCACATAAAAAATGGAAGTCGTGTGGTCAAAATATGCAACATATATTTATTACACACCTTAAATAAACATTTTGTATTGACTTAAAGCCAAGAAACATGGTCCAGAAGTGATTACACAACATATAACAGGTTTTACACACAGTGTAACACTTAATTTTCCATGTGGATTACACATTGAGTCCTTAGGTGTGTAGCAAAAATAAACATAAAGGAGTCACATGTAATGTATCTAGTTGTAAAAACCATGTAAATCCTACCATTTCAGGAAATAAATACATTGATTCAGGTGAGTCATGTGAGTTAACACATTTAATTAAGCCTTAAATACAAACTACACAATATATAGTTGGTTGTACATGTCATGTGAGATATATTTACTCACCCCTGGTACATGCTGGGTATATCTCTCTATATAGGGTGAATAATTAATGATTAATTAATTTTTATGTTCTTTTATAAATACACATCATGTATAGTTGTCATACACATTGTGTACTTCACAAGTAGAATCTGCAGTACATGTCGTGTATATTAATGGAACGTCGTGTGGTCAAACACATCACATTGACTATGTAGATTGACCCATAGAATTAAATGTTATGTAATATCACAACACACTGTGTAAGATCACATATCATTTAAGTACAATGTACATGACTATAACTATACATAGTTCATGTCACACATTGTGTCATGTGATAGTACATGTCATGTAAATGTTAATTGCTAGAAATGGGATTAGCTAGAATCATAATGGTACATGATGTGTCGCCTCTAGTACATGTCATGTATGTTATTAAATTCTAGACCAAATTTAAGCTATCTAGGAATATTACACACAATGTAATCAGTCAATACATGTCGTTCATGTAAATAATTTTAAATAAAAATAATTTATTAGTTTTTTAAAAATTTAGTTGGATGAGAATATTATGCATTTACATGACTACTTGGATTGATAATTAAAATAAATAAATAATTAATTAATAATTCAACTAATTATTAATTCAATAGAGAATTTTCTTAATTAAGAGTGAATTGAAAAGAATGATATCTTGTATGAATGTGATTTCATTTCATGTATATGACTGATCATGAGTTTGATCGATCTATGTACGTGTTGGGTTTTTGTTTAATTTAATATTTATTGCATGGGTTTTTATTATATGATAAAATTATATTAAATTAAATATGATGATATTTCTATAATCCCTCCCACCTTTATTATGTAAGGTTCTTCGTGTCCATGAATTCTTTTATATAATCCATACCCTTGATTCCCCTCACCTACAAGTGAGGAAACATATGTAAAGGATGGGGCTCTAAGGAGAGGAGTCCGCTCAGAACCTGAACCAAGGTGAAACTAATAAATAAGATACATAGGTTAAAAGTAGAATGTTACAACTCAATCCAAGCCTGAATTAAGGATTTTATCCACCGTATCCATATGATATTTTATCTTTTGCTCGATAAATCAACCATTAAAAATATAGTTCCTTAGTCACTTTATTTATTTTGTTTTATCTAGTGCATGGTTATTTATTTTTTTATGAGATACAAGTTTATATACTGATTAAACATGATCATATAAAGTAAATATTATAACAAGAATGCAAGATAAAATGAAATAAATGGAATATGAATAAAATATTTTATCAAGGCATGGTTAATTAATTATATAAAATCCACATAACAATAACAAGACATGTAAAATATGAAAATAAAAAAAATTACACATAAGTAAAAAAAATCCCTAAAGGACGTATTAATTTGGAGACGCTTTTCAATTACTTTATTTAGAATGGAACCATTGATAAAAGTGTTGGTCTCACTCTTCTTAGGAATATTTCATTTATCAAGGAGTTCTAATGATAGTTTTGGGTTAGCTTGATCAATTTAACATTAAGAGGAGTATCCCTTGATAGACTAGGTGAAACTTGGAGGCAAGTGTTGAAGAAATATGATTTAGAATTTTAGTATTGGGTAATCCACTCAAAGGATCAAGGAACCATGAGTTAATTCAGTTGGAAATACATCCTGTCTAAATACCTTTGAGTAATTGACCAAACCCTTATTGGGTTATAAGAAGATAAATATAGATCTTTTCTAGTAGAATGTCCACACGAATTGGGATTTGATAAAATAGTGGGAGACTAATATAATAAAATTTATTATGTCATGCTTTTGATAATCAAGATACAGTAATTATAATCTATTTAATATTGTTGAAAAAATTACAAGAAAAACTGATAGAACATTGTGATTATTCCTAGAATCAAGGCATGTCCTCACAATCACAAATTTCTCATAGTGGTACAGTAATTTATACACTACACTACTATAGGAAAATTTGTTCTATTTTTTGGAATCCCCTATTCACAATTAGCCACCTTAGTGAGAAAGTGATAGTGAAAAGGATTCCTAGATGATATTCATATGGGATTCTTATTATGTCTTTTTCATCATACTATCATCTATGTCTGGAGAGTTGATGATGCAATATAAGGACATGGATGCTTACACCATGAAAACTCATTTATATAAACTTGAAAAAGAGAAGGAAAGGATTAAGATAAATGAGATCGTCATTATACTATACCAATGTAAACTAGAATACGAGAACCTAATTGGTGATCATTCCTTTAGCATGTTAAAGTACATTGATTAGTTAGTGACTTTGGGATTCTATTCAGATAAGTAATTATCCATTAATCTCATATTACTATACTTACCACCTAGGTTTTCCATATTCATCATGAATTTCCAAATTAACAGTATGTATAAGTGGCTTGGGGATCATTTGACTATGCTTTCTAGGAAGATAAGGTTTTTTGGTAATATGGTACCTCATCCCTTATAATGAATGAAGAAAAAGACCAAATTGAAAATCCTATAAATAGTTTAAATTCAAAAATTCCTTTTCAACATACTTTGAAGTGAAAAACATTTAAAGGGGAGATAAATGAATATGAGGTTATTTTCTTATCATGTGGCTAGAAATGTCATCATAAGAGGAACTACAATAGATTGGATAATATTCAAATAATATAATCTGCTTCAAGTATATTCATCATTAAAAAAATATTTTTTTCATACTTCTTGGGTATTAAATATAATATTATTTCCACACTTTTTTATTCAAATACAAGGACAAATAAATTACAAAAATATTACAAGAAAATAGGTGCATTATCTAAGAAGCTAAAGAAGGGTGATTCATAGATCAAAAAAGAGAATTGCATGACTTTAGGATTACCCAGAGTATTGATTCAAGTTAAACTATTTTTTTTGTATTGAGTATTACCAAAAAAATTATCTTAGTATTCAATTTAGATGCAATAAGATGTTATTTTATGTTTGAAATGAATGATGTTATGGTATTTCATACTTAAATAATTTTTCAATAATTTTTTAATAATATATATCCAGTCGAGAATAATGTTGAATATAAAATATAGGACCCTTACCCATTTGTGGAAAGATAATTATTTATCAAGTAAAACTAAAATTATATGACAGGTTTATACCTAGAAGTGTTTTTAGTATCTCATGAGATAAAACACTAGGTATATTGAAAAAATTACTTATTAAGTTATAGAAAAAGAAACCTTTAATAAAAAAATCATGTCACAAATCTTCTAGAATTAGTTCAGCAAGACTGTGTGAACTATTGTATAAGAGAAGCTATAGGTAAGTTCATATACTTCATGAGATTCCTTGAGAGATTTTAGAAATTCCCAGTAAATAAATTAATACACTTGATAAATGGTACAAAAAACCTCTGAGCGGGCTTGTCATAGAATATTTTAACCAAGTATCCATCTATCATTTATATATATATTAAATATTTTCATAAACTCACATTACCTTATACAAATCAAAGTGGTGATTGTAGTAAAAGGAGGATTGATGATGAATCTTATATATATTGCAAGATTTTCATGATTTCTTCTAAGACATGTTTCATAAATAGTAGTGAAATAGCTAACCATATGCCACCTTATTGGCCAATGAATATCATGTAAGTTATGATATGATAGGAATCCATTAGGTCACATCTTCCTGTGTTTGATGAGAATCATTTTTTTTAAGTTATATTTAGCTACAAACGAACATCAAGGAAAACACTAAATGCATCCCGGTTAGTTATCCTATAGTCATTGAGGATATAAGTCTCCCTAAGATAGAAAGGTATTAATAAAAACCGGATATATTTCTATAAGGTACAAGCACACCTATTTTGACATAGGTTAGTATCCAGATTCACATGAGTTAGAATATGAACAATAAAATCCATCGGACTTACTAGGAAGATTTTATACAATGACACATACTATATGGAAGGTTAAAACCAAATAGGTGGTTTTATATTCACTGAGATAGGTGATATATTATTCATTAATAATAATGAATACTTCAAGGAAGTATTCAATGGTGATAGGATAAGATTAGAAAATTTATATAAATTCCAAGATAGATTTTATGTAAATTCATTGGTGGGTATTTAAGAGAAAAAAAAGCATGGGTGGTACAAGCTGATACCAATAAATTTTTATTGGTTATTAGAGGTTTTAAATGATGTATATACAAAGTTTACAAAAAAAACTTTACACAAATTGTTATTTTAAAATACATTAAAACTCTAATTGGCATAAAAATCCCATATGATCATTATATTAGGTGATTGGGTGTCAAGATCAGCTTCTTATATGGAAACCCTATGTAATATTTCTATATAACGCATCCAAAATGGTTGGTGACACCAAAGAAAGACAATAAGGAATTTAAGTTGCACAAACCCATTTATGGATAGAAGAAAGCATAGTGATCATATAATATTTGTTTGGAATGAAGGAGTGATATGTTTCCACAAGAGGTTAGTGGAAGTAATATAGTTTTCCAAGATAGATATATTGATAACATATGGAAAACATATGTTTAGTATTACAAGTTTTTTAAGACTAAGGAATGAACTTCTCTAATAATGACTTAAAGTAGCTTCCAAAGTTCTAGGGAAAAAGATCTATAGACATGAATATATGGAGTTGATCAAATTTAATCCATAGTATATATGTTGAATAATTATTGAAAAATAAAAGATAGAATAATTCAAGATTGAATTGTTGTCTATGTCACATGATATGTAATATCTTCAATAAGGGAGGAGATAATTGTGATGAATTGCATTCCATGTGCTTAAGAGTATTTTGGAATATATTTCATGTGTCGTGATATGTACTAAGTTTTATTTTGATTATGTGCAATGAATATAAAGAAAATATTAAATAATACCAGGGGAACTACATATACTTACAGCTATAACTATGTCAAAATACTTGAGAAAGTAGAACTATATGAGTTTATAGTAAATAGAGAAATATTAATACTAGTGGTCAAAGGGGTATAACATTAGTATTTATTCACATCAATTTGATCTAATATCATAGTTTGGTTAAGTTAATATACAAAAAAAATTTATTACAAATAATAGTTTTCATATCTATAATGATTGAGTATGTTATGTATTCTGATGCAGCTCAAGAAGTGGTTTAGCAAAAAAAAATATAGTACTAGGGAATACCAAGATAATTAAATTTTATTGTTATTATGATAAAATTTAACTATGTAACTAGCCAATTTTCCAATTTTATGACAAAGAAAAAAAGGTAAATACTAATAGATATCACTCCTTGAGGGATTTTCTCAAGAGAGCAAGGTCGCATTAAGCAGATTTTCTAAAAAGGAATGTGGTAATACTAACAGTAGACACAAGAGAACATGATAGGACCAACAACTATAACCATACTCAATAGAAGCATGTTAAATATGTGGTAACTAACTAGATAGTTAGTAGTTGACTCTAGTGAAAGTGGAGGTTTGTTAGAGTCGGTGTCTTATATCCATCTACTTTGTACTTTTGATTTCCTATATATCCAGAGACCAAAATATCATTGAAAATATTATAACATGATGATTGTTCTTTTGTGTAACATCAATGTGATAATTTACATGGAATATTTTTCACATATAGAGGTCATAGTATTTATTTTCTATGATGATAAACTTGAATTTTTGTGATAATATTCTTAAACATATAAGTTTCATAGCTAGGAAAACATCTTTTGACAAGACATAAAGCATGTTTGACTATCAGGTGATTGATAATCATAAGAATATGATACTTGATCTCATAAATTTCACATTTGGTAATCTCTAAGACATGAAATTATAAGGATAAGACCATCAATAGGAATTCCACATGTTTTTGTGTCATTGGATATTCATATATGTGAATGTGTGTATTAGTCCTTATACTTGATATTGTTATTAATGCATATCATAAGTTTTGTACTTTGATGTGTTGATAAAAATCATGATGGCGGTGCTCATGGATAGGTAGGATACATTGGGTGTGTCACAAGTGACATGAAATTAATGAACAAGTCAAGAAAGGAATTATCCCTTCCTGATTTATGTAATTTTATATCTAAGGCCCTTTGATTGAAATGAAACTCTCTAATTAAATCCATTGCCATGGTGATACATCGACAAGTTCATTTCAGGTAATCAAATAAAGTTATATTAAGCATATAAGTTGATTGTATGAGTATGAAACTTGTTCTGTGAGATATTAGGACAAAGATATTATATTACACAGTGATATTTCATGTGTGGTTGTCATCATTATGACATTAACTTCTTTCTCTATGGGTTCATTGATGTGTTGTTGGACACTAATCTTGGACTTTAGGCAAACTTGCTTATTGCCACTGAAAAAGAGTCCTAAAGAGTCACGCGCACTTAGTGTATCCATGAATCTCAGTTAAATTATATTTGAATTTAACAGTTGGAATAAATAATATTCTCAAGTCCAATGAGTAATATTTATTTAGGATTTATTGATTACAAATATTCAGTCACCAGTTATATCCAAGTTGGAATATATGTGTGTGATTTGAATATTGAATAAATATTTATTCACTAGCCCATCAAATAGAATCTTAATTTATCACTTGAATATTATTCACAAGGAAATAATTAAATATTTATTTATTCATAAGTTAGTAGATGATTTAATATAAACATTTATTTAGTTACGTGAATATGAAAATAAATATTTATTTTCAAGTCCATGAATATAATATTTATTTATTTATTTATTTATTGAAAAACAATATTTATTTTTATAAATATTTATTATTTTTGGTTTGATAAATGTCAAGGAGGATGTATGGACCAAGATAAGGTCCTGGTAGTGAAAATTATATAAGCTTTAAATATCATTTAAATAAATATGGATTTATTTAATAAGAATGATATTTAATTATTTGTGAGTTAGCGCATTCCATGAAATAAAAAATATATATTATTATTATTTATCATGAGGAATATATATTAGATTTAATATTTGATGAAGGGCCTTTGGGTAATTGTCAAATATCAAACCCTAACTATATATTACCATCTTATATAATTTTTCTACGATGTTATTTATTATCGTAATGCCCTGACCTGAATCACCTGGTCTGGGTCGGAGTGTCACGTGATCTCACACATACCTCCCCATATGCAAGAGTTTGTGTACTAACAGTGAAGGTCCAAATGTTTTCAGTGGGGAGACTATACCCTTAGTATCCAAAGTCACACATAATAATCATAAACAAGTATAACAGCCCAGAATAACTTAGCAGAAATGAATAATAACAATGCTATAATGAATTACATGGAAGGTATCTCAAGTCATACAAGTAACAAACCAAGGATCCCTAAAGTGACAGGTCAAACCAAAGTATAAGAATCTATGAGAAAGTAAATAAAGACACTACAAAAACACTCCAAAGTCTGTTTCGATATCGCCTCTAAACCCCATGCTTTGTCTCCTCAGCTCCCAGTCACTGGGCCCTTTCCCTTTAATGGATCTTTGATCATGAATTCTACACACACATCGAGATTCCCATGTAGGGTGTGAGTATAAACCCAATAGGACACCTCCAATGTGTCCTTAACACAAGTACCCATGTATATGAGGTGTATTTCATGGTAATAGATAAATGTGTTAGCAAACAATAATCAATCACTTATCAAGTGGTTGTCCGCTAACCAAACTATCACAAACCCTGACCATAACCACTTCAATTCCATGATAGAATAATGATCATAATAAAAGTCACGATTATGGTTGACCACAAGGCCACCTCATATATCTCTGAATATCCATATGTCCAACGACCCTCGAGTCGAGCCACAAGGCTGCCAGGACCCATCTCTATCATGGGTCATGTCATAAGGTCATCATACCCCTAACTCTTCTTTGGGTTAGGCCACAAGGTTTTTATATCTTGACACTACTTCAGGTTAGGTCACAAGGTAACCCTACCCTTGACCTATGTCTTGGTCCATTGTCATCATCGTTTCATATCACACTTTCTCCCCATATAAGGGTTTATGGATCCATGATGGTCCACCTATCATTTTCTCCATAAGAAAAACCTTCAAAGTTTATACATTCACACACAACATGGCATAACACATATGGAAAAAATATATCATATCAAGCATGAGTATCAGTAGTTGCGCACACACACACATGTGAACAAAATAAAACATGGGTCTCAAGGGCTGCACAAGCACACACACATATCATCACATCATTCCAACAATCATATACAAGGGATATATATGGTATGGAGCTTCCTACATCAAATGTGGAGATGTCAATATCAAGATTTACCAAGAGTCGATTCCCAAATTATGCCCGCACACCAATCAGATCAAACCTATATGCCAAGTGTCTTTAGAACTTATTCCAATCCAACATGATAAGGGTTCTAGAATGAGTTTCAAGAAGTGAATCATGCCAAGAGATTAAAACCACATCAACTTACCCGAAAACAACCATTTTCAATGGTTGATATAAGTTCGGTTGAATAAGAGAACCCATCACTCCGGGAACAAAGACTAGAGAAGAGAGCCACAAATCCCTACGAGTCTATATCAACAAGAACAAGCCCCTAAAGTAAGAAATCGCCCTAGGATACTGGTCTAATAAGGAAGAGTATTGAATGTTCCACCCCAATTTCATTAGGAAATCATCTAGAACCAAGGAAATCACAAGAGGAGAAGGAAAAATCAATTAATAGAGGGAAAACTGAGTCAAAGGGCATTAAACATTATTCCATAAAGATCAAACATGTTTCTTCAAAATTCTTAGAACCCACAAATCTCAATGACCATTTCAGAAATTTAGAACAACAACAACCATAGTGTGTCCACGCCCACCACGCATGTGGTGTCCTAGATCATTCTACACCCAAGAGCTCCACCACAGAAATCCACTATGATGTAGTAGAAAATCTATGACCATTTTAGACTCACCATTCCTTCCACTAGGGAATGGTGAGGCCACTATGGTCATGGTCCATAAGAGGAATCACAACACTCCATGCTCGAGACTACACCCAACCTAGTCATGTTGGTCTTTCTGATTTCACATAGGTAGGTTCCAGTCATAAAACAGCCTACACAACAATGTGTTCCTCTCCATAGTGTACCCTAAAATGCCCAAAAACCCTATTTTATCCACTAAGAACCTACAACACTTTTTGATCCCAAATTAAAACATCACGCAGCTCAAAGTTACATTCCTTTAAAATCAAGGATATTTTAAATCTCCCCCTCTAACAAATTTTCATCCTCAACAAGTGCCTCTAGCAGTCTTGCTCAAATAACTTGGGTCATTGATCTTGAACATCAGACTCTCACTCCCACATATCCTCTTGGATACATACATGCTTCCACAAGACTTGAATAAGTGGTATTGTCTTCTCCCACAACACTTTTTCACCCTGATCTATAATCCACATTGGGCGCTCCACAAATGATGCATTTGGTTCCAACCCAAAATCTTTGTAGTGTATCACATGTGTAGGATAGGGTTCATACATACAAAGATGAAAAATATGGAACATGTTATACATACCTTGATATCATAAATTAAGTTTCAGTCTATAATCCACTACTTTAATACACTCAGTGATCTCAAATGGGCCCACAAACTTTGGTTCTAATTTCCCTTTCCTCCTCAAACAATAATTCCTTAATCAAGGTGACACCCGTAAGAAAACCCGGTCACCCACTATGAACTCCGAAGGTTGTCTCCTCTAGTCAAAATATGATATTTTTCTACTCTATATTGTAACCAATAGATTACTAATAAATTTCACTATATTAGAGTTCTCATATACCATACTCGACCCAACAACAGCTATCTCATCCATATCATGCCAACACAACGGTGAGTGATACAACCAACTATAAAGAGCCTCAAAATGTTCTGTCTAAATTGAAGCCTAAAAATATTATTGTACATAAACTCAACCAAGTCCAAATGATCATCCCATACTCCAAAAAAGTCTAGGATTCATGCTCGAATCATATCCCCCAAGATCTGTATCATTCTCTCTGACTATCCATCAATCTATGGATGATATTCCATATTCAGTTTCAGTTGAGTCCCTAAAACCTTGTGTAAGGCTTTCCAAAACCATGACATAAAATGTGTTTCCCTATTTTATATGATACTATAAGGTACTCCATTAAGTCATACAATCTCTTAGACATAAAGATTTCCCAACTCATCAATATATTAAGTCTCTCAAAACAGTAAGAAGTGTGCCACTTTTTTCAGCTAATCAACAATCACCCAAATGAAATCTTGACTTCTTGAAGTCTTGGGAAACCCCATCATGAAGTTTTTAATCACCTCTTAGCACTTACACACAAGAATGTGTCTAAAGTAATCCTTATGGTCACTAGTGATCTTCCTTGATCCTCTGATAGGTTGGGAAATGAGAGATGAAACCTACAATGTATCTCTTTATTCCCAGCCACCAAAAGTGTCACTTGATATCCTGGTACATCTTTGTTGAACCCAAACGTACTTCCCACTGATATTCATGGGATTCCCTCATCAACTCATCCCTCATGGAAGTGGAAACCACTACTCTCCCATGAACAAAGATCATGTTATCACTATCCATTGAGCATCATAGAACTGGATTAATTCCTGCCAACTATTCCCGCATCACTGAGTATCCAGGATCTGATTCATGGCTGGTCTTTACCTAGTCCACCAATGTCGACATGATGACCAAGGTATCACAAGTTATCACCCTAGTTCCTCATATGCATACACCAACCATTCATCCAACAATATCATCAATCATCATGCCTCTTTTGAAGGACTCTCTCCACACTCCGGTGTTTTCCTAATGAGAGTGTCTACAACAACATTACATTTCCCAGGATCACAATCCATTTCAAATTCAAATGTTTTTAGGTAATCCACACAACTCCTTTTCTATAGATTTAAGTCCCACTAAGATAATATGTAATATAATCTATTGTGGTATGTTTATAAGACAAATCTCTCACCAAAGAGATAATAGTGACAACAATTTAGAGCATGTACCACATTTTCCAACTCCAATTAATGCATAGGGTAATTTCTCTCATGGGGTCATAGCTAGAGATACCCATGAACCACTAACTTATCCCTATGCATTGGTATAACTCCTAAGCCAACACTTAAGGAATCACTATAAAACACATATCCAATATCAGACTCTAGATAAACCATGATCAGAGTTGTCATTGGTCTTCTCTTCAGATCTTGGAAGGCCTCTTCACACTAGTTTGTCCATTCAAACTTGACCCCCTTATTGGCAATCTCGATCATAGGAACTGCCAAATGTGAGAAGTCGTGTATGAATCATCGGGATTATCCCGCCAAATTAAGTAAATTCTTGATCTTAAACACATTTCCAAGTTGTGCTCAAGACATTATAGACTCCACTTTCTCCAGGTCTATAGAAATACCCACCTCAGAGATAACATGCCCAAGAAAGTGTACCTCCTAGATCTGAAAGTGTAACTTCAAGAACTTATCATAGAGATTATGTGCTTGAAGTTTACCCAACATAATTTCCAATTTTATAGCATGAATCTCTATGGTCCATGAGTATATGATAATATCACCACCAAAATCCATATTGAAGGAGTCAAGATGTGCACCTTTTAAAAAAAGAAGTCAAGATGTGGATGGAAGATCCTATTTGTAAGATCCATGAATACTTTTGGTGCATTTTTTATCCCAAAGGGAATGACAATATACTCATATAGTCTATATCTACACCTAAAAATTATCTTAGTAATATCCTCCTCTTTGGCCCAAAACTGGTGGTATCATGATCATAGGTCAACCTTAGAGAACCACCGAGCTCCCCACAACTAATCAAAAAAGTCATCGATCCTTAGAAATGAGTATTTATTATTCATAGTCACCTGGTTCAGCTTCTTGAAGTCCACACATAGTTTAAGACTATCATCTTCCTTTTTTACAAACAACACTGAAGCACCATAGGGAGATGTTCTCAGTCTGATAAAACCCTTTACCTCCAAATCCTCAAGTTATACCTTAAGTTCCTTCATCTCATCCAATGTTATACAATATGGAGGTATCAGTATAGGTTGGGCTCCTAGCATGTGTTCAATCTCAAAGTCAATTCCTATATCAGGAGGGAGTCCTGAGAAATCATTAGGGAATACATTCTGATACAAGTTCTCTATATGTGTAAAATAGAGGGGAGTTACTACTGGCTCTATCACAAGATCCAAGCTTACTATTTATGTTGTAATATCTCCAATCTGGATCGGGTCTAGTTCCATCCCACCTAATCCAATATCCTATTCACTAATCATTATAAACTTCTCCCCCTTTGGCATAGAAAAGGGCACATGTCTCCTATAATAGTTGATGTGCACCTAATAACTAGTCAATCAATCCATGCTAAAGATCACATTGAATATAGTAATCTTTAAGGTATTGAAGTCCTACATATATTCATAGCCATAAATTGTTATGTAATATTCTAGAAATCTATGGATATAATTAAATTTCTTTCCCAAGGGTGTGTCAATAGAAATAAACTCAAAATATAACTTAACCGATAAATCAAGGACAACAAAAAATTGAATGGATATTAATGGATGGAAAGATATTGTATAAAACAAAGTAGTAGAAAGCATAAATTCTATCAAGATCATACCTTAAAAAATAGAGGATTTATATTCTCTACTAGCTAGAACCTGGTCCACTATATACACTCTATTTTCCTTAGCTCCATGGGCCTACCCCTGAGGCACATAACTCATACGGGTCACCGAATTATGTTGGGTCAGAGTCTACTACTGAGGACCCTATCCAGATCCTTGGTTCATAATACACATGTTCTCTACACCCCTATGATATCCTTTCCACAACACCCTCTAATATAATTGATAAATATTCACTATCTTACCACATCGATGACGCTTGATATGATGTCTTGGGGAAAATTTTCAAAAAATACCACTTTATCCATAGTTAAAACATTGGGGTCCTGCACCTCCCATAGAGGGGGGTGAAGAAACTCTACTATGTCCCAATAACCTTCCACCATCTTGCTAAAACTCATCAGCCTTCCTATTCTTACCACCAGAAGAGGCACCCACTGCATCACCATATAACCCACTCATAGATCTAGAGAAGGATGAAGGAAAACCTATAGATTTATCCTCCTCCAGACCCTTCTCAATCATAAAAGGCCTTGTGAAGAACCTCTAGATATATCATCAGGTCAAAACTCCTGAACGGATGCCTCAACTCTAGTTGAAGGCCAATCATGAACTTTTGGGCCTTCTACACCTCTTCCCTATCTAAAATAAGAGATAATAAAAGCATATCTATGAAACAATCAAAGTAAGAAGACACTAACATTGGTCTCTATTGAAGCTCTATAAACTAATGAGCATGGTCCAAATTTAGCATACCTGAGAAGAACTCCTCAAAGAAGAGGTCCTTGAAGGTCACCTAAGTAATACCCCATGTCTCTTTTCCTAGTTCATGACACCCCACCATATTCTAGTAGCTCCTTGAAATATGAAAGCATCCAACTTTACCCATCAATCCTATAAGGTCACTACTAAATCAAATATCCCCTCAATGATTTCAATCCAGTCCTATGTATCTTAAGGGACTCCAGCACCCTATAATAATGGAGGATGTTAGAGCTAGAAGTCCTAGTCATAATTGACCATTGTCCTGGTAACTCCTATACCCTGAACTGAAACTATATGGAAAACCCTAGGATGGAGTGGTTTCACTACCTGGACCACTAGAGAAGGCACAAGGGAATTCTCAACTACATCCCTTTGTCCCTCTGGTGGTGGAACAAGAGAATCCTCCCTAGTGGGAGCATTCTGGCCAACTTTTGTCAGCGGTCCCCTCAAACATCTTCTCGGTGGCATTATCTGTAATGCTAAAATAATATTAATATGCCTATAATAGCTTATTGAGATATCAAACTAAGAATTTTATATGTACACACAATGGATTTATATAGAAAACCTATCCCATGAGGCTACCCATGACAAGAGGGAATAACCCTCCTAGTTTACCTAAGGATCAAGACTAGTTCTCTATGCCTTTAAGTTTTTCACAATCATATATATATATATATATAACAACAAGAATGTTCAAGTTCAAATAATCTAAATGCCAGTACAGTACAATACAAAGGAACAAGGCATAGATTGAGACATTTAATTAAATGGGCTACCATGAACAACGTGCAACATTTATATATGACATGTCATATTATGTTTCTACTCATGATTTATGAACACATTCAAATCCCATAAACCACAACATCACAACATACTCAGGATCAATATGAAATCATAAAACCACAACTCTAATAGAGGTCCTATCACCGGTAACTTAGAGGCTCGTCACATAATATCTAAAGAGAAAATTACGTGACTCCCTTTAGTTCCATGTATCCATACTCCTTTCTACTTTACCCTAAACATAGTTAATAAAAAAGACAAAGAAAACCCCTCTTTGATACCACTTTGTAGCACCCTAACCCTAAACACTTGGTTTGGGTAGGAGTGCCACATGACCTCATGTGAGCCACTCTATATGAAAGAGTTTTTCAACTAGTAGTGAGGGTATGAACGTCATCAGTGTGGAGACTATAACCTCAGTATCCAAATCCATGCATCATAATCATAAAAAAATATAAATAAACATCCCAGAATAACACAACAGAAATGAATAATAGCAATTTTATAACAAATGACATGATAGGTATCTCATGTCATGAAAGTAATAAACCAAGGGCCCCCAAAGTGGTAGGTTGAACCAGAGTATAAGTAATAATAGAAAAGTAAATAAAGACACTATGATAACACACTATATTCTATCCTAGTACCACCTCCAGACCCCATGCTCCATCTCCTCAACTCCCAGTCACTAGATCCTTTCCCTTTCACATATCCTTGATTATGAAATCTATATACGCATTGATATTCCTATATAGGGTGTGATCATAAAACAAGTAGGATACCTCCAATGCATCCTTAACACAAGTTCCCATATATAAGATGTGAATTTCATGATAATAGATAAATGTGAAATAAAAAAATCAATCAATCATGTGTTTATCGGTCATGCTCTAACCAAGCTACCATAAACCCTGGTTGTACTTGCTTCAACTCTATTTTGAAAGAATGGTCATAACAGAAGTCTTGATCATGGGTTAACCACAATGAAACCTCATATATCTCTGAACATCCACAAGGGAAACAATCCTCAGGTTGAGCTACAAGGTCATCAAGACCCATCTCTATCATGGGTCAGGCTACAAGGTCATCGTACCCCTACCTCTGCCTCAATTCAGGCCACATGGTCATTATATGCCGACACTTCTTTGGGTCAATCCATAAGACCATCATGCCCCCACCCTGTCTCTCAGTACATTGTCTTCATTATTTCATGTTGTATATGCTCCCACTCTAAGGTTTAACCCAACCATGACAGCCCACCTGTCATTTTCTACCAGAAGAAAAACCTCCAAAGGTCATACATTCATTCAAAATTGGGCATAACACATATGGGAACAACATAACATATTAGGCATGAGTATCAATAGCCACACACACACACACACATGTGATCAGAATCAAACATGGGTCTCACGGGCTACACATACCCACACGCATATCATCATGTCATTCCAACAACCATATACAAGGGATTTATATGGTAAGGAGATTCCTAACTCAAAATCATCGATGTCAACATCAATATTTACCAATATTAGATTCCTAAATTACACATTCACACCAATCAGATCAAACCTACACACCAAGGGACCCTAAAACCAATTCCAATCCAATGTGAAAAGTTTTCCAGAATAGGTTTCAAGAAGGGAATCATACCAATAGGGTAGAACCACATCAACTTACCTGAAAACAACCACCGTCAATGGTATATCTAGGTTCATTCAAAGAAGAGAACTTATCGCTTTTGGAACAATGACTATAGAAGATATTTTGAGATCCCCACAAGCGTAGATCAAAACGAATAAGCCCCTGAATGAAGTAATTTCCCTAGGTCATTGGTTAGCGAAGAAATATCATCCAAATTTCCACCCTAGGATCATTTAGAAATCATTTGGATCTAAGGAACTTGCAAGAGGGAAAAGAAAAATAAATTAATAGAGGGAAAAACCGAGTCAAGGGGAATTAAACATTCTTCCATGAATATCACATGTGTTTCTTATTTGAATTTCATGGAACCCTCAAATATATGTGGTCATTTCAACTATTTAAGAAACTTAGAACAACAGTAACAATAGCGTGGTTATGCCCACCATGCTCGTGGTGTCCTTGATCTTGTTATGCCTATGAGATCTATCATGGAAATCCACTATGGTGTATGAAAAAATTCATGCATGTTTTGGAATCACTGCGCCTTCCACCATGGCATGGTAAGGCCACTCTATATATGGTCTACAGGAGGACTCATAGTGCTCCACTCTCGAGGCCACACCCTACCTAGGTGTGTTGGTCTTTCCCATTTCACACAAGTAGGTTATAGGCATAAAACGACCTACACCACAGTGTGGTACTGCCCACAGTGTACCCTAAAACACCCAAAACCTCGTTGTAGGCACCAATAAACTCCAATTCTTTCCAAACTTGAATAAAACCATCACAAGGCTTAAAATTACATTCCTTTAAAACTGAGGATGTTACAATTGTGCACAACATTTCTCTTTGTAGATCACTCTCAGGATCAAAAAAAATCTCTAGGGTTCTCTCAATAATGAGAGAAGCAGTCTATCTCCTCCTCTCTCTCAAGAAAAAGAAAATAAGAGAATAAGTATTCAAGACTAAAGAGTTATTTGTTACGATCAATAGTTAATGACGTAAGATGATCGATACTAACACACTAGCAGCCAAAGTTCCATCAGTGACGTTCCAAGATTGTAGAGCGTGTATGGATATCACTGGATAGATTATACTTTGAATACTCTAAGAAAAACAGTTGTACGAATCGAATGAGGTTTGATTGTACAACATCTTCATTGAAGAAAGAATTTTAAGACCAAGTTAATTCTTGTTATTAAATTAATTATAAATGTAATGTGAAAATATCATCTCTCAAAGTTTCAAGATTCTTATAAACAAGTCTATTCAATTGCATTTGTTTAATGTGATGATTTTTCATTATGTTCTTATGGATTATCCATTGGATTTGATGAAAAGGAATAGTTGGGTATGGGTTTGATCGACTTCTGTTATGCCTGAAATCTTCACCCATAGCCACAACCTTTTATCCTGTTAAGTTTACTGGTGTGGTGGTAGACTTATAGCCATGGTTAGGTTGTGATCATAGCCACAAGGGTCTATTTCCAAGGGAAGTGTATGTGGTCACAGGTGGTTATTTCCATAGGTGTTTTCTATGTTCTAAGAGATCCATTTTCATAGGTGGTGCCCATAATTGTAGGTCTTATAAATTTTTTTAAAATTTCCACTAGTGAGGTTTGATCCTGGAACCTCGTGGTTATTTTGTGGAGCCTTATACAACTAACCTACATTACACAAACACACACACATTGGTTATTACATATTTATAATTATAATTTTTATACGTTAAAAAAACAAAAACATGTGGGTTCGCATGGACCTATGGGCACGATCCACATAGATTGTGGCCATAGGTGGAAATTTATTAACTCTATAACCACAGTCCATGTGGACCATGTCCATAGGTGGATATCATACACCCCTTTTTTCATGATCCATGTGGCTTGTGGTTATAAGGGTGGATTATGGCCACAGTCTATATGAATCATAGCTATAGGCCAACCTACAACCATGGTTATATCGATCGTGATGATAAAACTATAGCTATAGAGTGATTTTCTAGTAGTGTGTTTATAGGTACATTTTGAGTCTCAGACACCCTATATCCATGATTACCACATACATCCCAAGACTTGACCTTAAGAAATCTCTCATGCCATTTTTTAATTCCCTTATATGAATATTTAGATCCCATAACTCGAGCTGGGGTGTTACGTCACCTCAAACGCACTCCTAGGTCGATGGAAGCTGGAAACTAGTTACCCGCCAAATGATAATTCGACTCCAGTCTCGGGATTCAGATATTCAGTTTGTCCTGCTACAACATTTCAAGAAGTGTTTTTACCTATATTTAAAGGGATTTAAATTAAATTACAATAGAAATTGAAGAATTTAATGGGTAAAAGGATTTGTTTAATACGACAACAAATGTTTTAAATATTATAAAATTCTATCATTAATTGACAAGCATTAGGAAAGAAATTAGATCCTATGGAGTTTCCTTCATAAATTATATTTATTTAAAGGTCTTCAAACACCATTGCATGATCATCTAATTGAGTTATAACTCTCATAGTCAAAGATTTGGCCTATCATTCTCATTTTTTTCATTGAGGTGTTGCCACACTATAAAGTTTTGGGAATTACCATATACTTGATTTATGATTCCTTAGTTGGTATATCACTTTAGGAGAGACAAGCCTTTTGATTGGTCCTCAGTGGTGCCAACAAAGCATGTAGAAATATGATGATTTAAAAAATATCACATGTTCGTTAATACTATTTATCATGACTTGTTCACCTAGATTGTAAACCTAGCTTCCCTGAGGTCTTCTTATAATACCTAGATCACCTTTTCGGTCATCCACAACATCTCACATTTTAGGATAATTTATTTGACTAATGATCATTATCATAAGACAACATGTTTTTTAATATGTTATAACCACAATTTTCTTGAGAGAATTTTCTAGGAAATCATTCTCTAGTTTGGATGAGAGGTGGAAAGGTTGGTTTTTGGTTGGTGATAGGTTGAGAGGGAGGAGCACAAGTATCATCTAAGAGAATTCAATATTATCAATGAGGTCATGGAAAAATACAAACAATGGTGTTTAATATCATTTTTGATGTCATGGTTAAAGGCGGGGCAACATTGACTATGATTGTAACATGGATCCTCAAATATACTTGTACATGGGTTTGAGGACTCACTTGACTCAATTAGCCTGATTCGATAAAAAATTAATATCGGACTTAATTTGTTTGGATCAGATATTAAACATTATTATTTTCAAAACCTGATTAGTAATAGGGTCACTTTTGAGTTTTAGTATGTGATCCAGTGCGTGACTCACCCA
This sequence comes from Viscum album, assembly GCA_963277665.1. NCBI lineage: Eukaryota > Viridiplantae > Streptophyta > Magnoliopsida > Santalales > Viscaceae > Viscum > Viscum album. Next base: position 1,439,862,205 of record OY728151.1, on the reverse strand, counting down.
ACCTGATTGTGTCATATTATATTGATATCTTTTTAAAAAACTATAATATAATGTATTTATTTCATATTTTATTTAAAATTAATTTTAATAAAATGTGACTTGTGGAGATTGAATAATGGAGAATTAGAGAAACACACCATGGATGGGAAACACCTCTATTTAGAATGAAAAGGTCACACATAAGATTATAAATCTCCACACACCAAGGGAGGTATCCAATGTCAGATAGTGTCTTATGTGCTCTCCCATTAGTTGAATTTCTCCCCTACCACCATGTAATATTTGATATCAATTTTTTGGAATAAAATATAAAATAAAAATAAAATGGCTTCACCATATTAATGGGTTTAGAACCCTATCCCAAACCGTTCAGGGTTTACCAACTAGATTATTATCATTTCATGTTTGGTTGTCAACCTAGCCCTTAGGTTGGTTATTGGATGGAGGTCACGTCATTTGGTCGTATCTGGATCATTAAAACACTGAAGAATAAAAATTAATATCTTCATCTAAAAAAAGGTGGGATAATTTATTTCCCACCGAACGAATGGCGACAAAAATGTTTCTCCATTGGGGGCCACGATACCTATGGGGTGAAGTTCACAATTCTTAGAGAACCCTAAATTGGTATTTTCCAAATTTTTTGCTTCATAATATTTTTCATAGGGTTGGAATTTTTAGGGGGCATTTGTAGGGGCATTTGTAGGGGGTGTTTTTAGGGGTTGTTTTCATGGGGTGTTTTCTGGGGGCGTTTCCTAGAGGGTAGCCATTTTTTAGGGGGCATTCACAGCGATGTTTTCAATTATTGAAGGTCATTTCTATTAGAAACTCCACCGTGAATTTCCACTATGGATTTCTATAGGTAATTTCCCCTATTTATCTCCACTGTGGATTCTCAAAAGGAATTCCAAGATTCCATTTATATTTTAAAATCGCACCAAGAACTCTTAGTTGGAATTATGAGATGAAATTTTAATTATTTCAAAAGAAGTGGTTTAAAATTTTAAATTGATTTAAAGTGGAAATTTCTTTTGGTATATCGCTATCAAAATCTAAAATTGAATCAAAATGAAAAATTTTAGTTGGAATTTCCATTGGGATTTCCACTAGAAATTCCCAATGTCAATTAGGAATGAGATTTCTCTTGTAGTGGACATTTCAAATTGATTCCATGAAGGACCTATAGAAAATTTCATTGATAATTTCCACTGAAAATTCCACTACGAATTTCTATAATCAAATCCCAAATGACATCTCTACTGCATAATCTCATTATGAATTTATAGTTGAAATTCCCAGTTCAAATTTTCAAAAGATTAATAAGAAGTGATTTGTGATTTTTAATTTATTTAAAGTAGAAATTCCATATTGTATTTTGTTGACAAAATTCAAAATTGAATGTAAGTGGAAATTTCCACTTGGAGTTTCTATTGCTACTTTTCAGTGGAAATTTCCAATGGGAATTTCCAATTGATTCAAAAGAAAGAACCCCATCATAAAATTTACAAACAAATGTGATCTGAAAGTTTGTGCACATAAATTGTACAACTCAAAATGACAATGATCAAGCTGAATCTGGATACTCTACATAATGTAGAACACATAAATTCAATATATTTGAATACTGTGTAGAATTCATCTAACTATTACATGAGGGGGCATAATAGTGATGACATTAAAAATCAAAGTTCAATACAGAAAATTTCATCAATAGAGATGAAGTTCCAAATTCAGAAGAAAGCACCCCATCTAATAACATTTATAAACAAATCACTACATTAAGACCAAGCATTTTGATGGCTTTTAAATCTGAATCTGAAGCCTATTCATTTTATGATGCTTACAGAGGCATTGTTGGTTTCAGTGTATGAAAGTAGTATGTTAATAAAAATAAAAAGGATAAAAGATTAGTAACATCAACATTGTATGCATATAGCAAAGAAAGATGTTGAATATCATACACATGTGTTGTTGATGTCGAAAATCCACGTGCAGAAATAAGGACTAATTGCCTAGTGCAAATGAGAGTTGTTTACATGTCCAATAAGCAGTATGAGTGCAAAAAATTTGTTTAGAAGCATAAACATGCTTTACATTATCCTAAGACCATGCATTTGATGAGGTCACAACGACGCATCAGTGATGCATAAGGTGCCGAGTTGGATGTAAATGATAAAGTTGGTCTGAAGTCCGGTGATTCATTTTTAATAGTAACAGTTATTACAGGTGGGTCAGGGAGTCTTGGATATACATGAGTGGACCAACTGAATTATTTTCAGTCCAAAAGACAAAGGTACTTGAATCTATGTGATGTTGATGGTATGTTACAATATCTAGAGAATCAATCAAGGGATAACACATCATTTTTATACTCAGTGCAACTTGACATGTGCATTCAAATTAGAAACATTTTTTGGGTTGATCCCAAAATGAAGGTGGATTGTGAGAATATTGGAGACATCATCATGTTTGAAACTACCTTCAGCACAAAAAAGGATTCTAGGCCTTTGGGAGTGTTTTCAGGTGTAAACCATCATAAGGATATTGCAATTTTTGGTGTAGGATTGTTATATGATGAGACAATAGACTCATTTAGTTGATTGTTTAATAGATTTGTTGATTTTCATGGGGGGAGAATCATGAGACAAATTTCACAGCTCAAGATACAACTATGTCTAAACCCATTGCTTTGACCCTACCTAAAACAAGTCACGACCTATACACTTGGCACTTAATGCAAAATGGCATTAAACACTTGGGACCTGTAATGAAAGATGACTCAATATTATTGGAAAAATTAAAAAAATGCATGTATGAGGTTGCAGAGAATTCAAAATTTGAGGCAATATGGAAACAAATTAAATCATATTGCGGTAATACAAATTTGAAATGGTTAGAAGATATGTACACAGTAAGGGAAAATGGGCTCATCGTTTTATGAATACTGCATTAAAATTAAGAATTTGAAGCACACAATTGAGTGAGAGTTTTAATGGTGTATTAAAATATTACTTGAATTGTAAGCTTAGTGTCTTAGAATTCTTCCAACAATTTGAGTGTGTGTTGGAGAAGAATCAGCATCAGGAAATGAAGGCTGAATTTGATGGAAGGGAAAAGCTTCCACACAATCATTTTCCATATCATCTGATCATGGTTCAAGCAAGTCATTTGTACACACAAAAAATATTCAATATTTTTTAGCATAAACACCAACTATGTGACACTTATTGCCTTAAGTATTCTAATGAAATAGTTTCCCCAAAAAGGTTTATTATCAGAATGAAAGGTTCCTCAAATGAGTTTATAGTTAAAGTGTACCAAGAGTCACCTGTGAGAATTGGTTGTACCTATATGAAATTTAAGAGTTATGGGTATTTTTTTTATCACGCACTCAAAATATTGGAAAGGTTGGATGTGCAGTTCTTGAAAAAGTTATATATTTGTAAGAGATGGACAAGAAATTCTTGTGACATCCACTTGGCAGATATAACATTTAATCATGTTGAAGAATATTTGATAGCAATAAAAGTTAAATGTTACCAACAGTTATCACGAATGACAATAAAGATTGTAATAGAATCCTGTGAGTTTGAACAAGGATATATGATTGGGATGTCAAATCTGAACATTTATGCTAGGGAATTGTAGGAAGCTAGAAATAATTTACCCTCAAAACACATTCAATAAGAATCTAACAAGCAACGTCGACAACAATATAAAACATAACTCAAAAAGAAAGATAAAAGGAAAGGTGGTGAGAGGTTCAAAATTTATCTATAATAAGCAACCAAACATATCAAGAACAGGTGAAATATTAGAAATCAAGAGACCACAAAACTTTTATGCGATTGTTATTATTTTATTATGTTATTGAACTACTACATTTTGTGTTATCATTCATAAATAATGTTATAATTTTTTTGTAGGGAAGTGCTACATAACCATCGAATGCAGGCTACCATGGTGATCCTATCATAGATCTCAAATATTGTATCGTAGGTTGAAATCTTTCATATTTAAACACACTTCATAGCACTTCTTATGTTGTGATATTTGAAATCTTATGCAACACTTCTATTATTATTTTCCCATGTTATTGAACTACTACATTTTGTGTTATCATGCATAAATAATGTTATAATGTTGTTGTAAGGAAGTGCTACATAACCATCAAATGTCAGCTACCATAGTGACCTTATCATAAATCTAAATGTATGTAAATATTGTACGTAGGTTGAAAACCTTCATAATTAAACACACTTCATATCACTTCATATATTGTGATATTTGAAATCTTATGCAACACTTTTGTTATTTATATTTTTATTTATTAATATATAATTATTACTACAATTAGGAGGTACCGAAGAGCAATTTTCATCCATTCAAATTACAAAATTCAGCAACTGCTGTAAATAGAAATGACAACAGAAGTTTGAGGATTGACACCTCAATGGAAGCATTCTAGAATTTAGTTGATACACAACTTCAACTGCAGATGTCAACACGATGTCCAACTATTTATGAAAAATAATTTTTATAAATAATGTTGTGGATGTCTGCAGTGGTGGAAATTTTCATTGGAAACTTGAACAAAATCAAAGTGGAAATTTCTAATGTGAATTCTCAATTTTAATTTATATGAACAACATGTTTCCATTCAAAGAACTGATAGCAGAGACTATAAAGAGAAATTACAGTGTAACACCTATCATACCATCATAGATTAAATCAATATTATATTTATCAAAATGTTCATCCAAATCACCAAATAACCATTTCCACCCCATATGTACCACCCAGCCAATTAATGTAAACCAAAGTGGAAATTTCCACTTAGAGTTTACAGTGGGAGTTTCCACCGAAAATTTTCAATGGAAATTCCCAAATGAAATTTCTATGTACATCAAGTTTTCATTCAAAGAACTAACAGCGGGGACTACAAAAAGAAATTACAGTGTAACACCTGTCATACTATCACAAATTATAAAAATATAAGATTTATAGAAATGTTCATCCAGATCGAAAAATAACCATTTCCATCCCCTATGTACCACCTGACCAATTGATGTAAACCAAAGTGAAAATTTTCACTAAGAGTTTACAGTGGGTGTTTCCAATGGAAAATTTCAATGGGAATTCCTAGTTAGAATTTTTATGCACAACAGGTTTTCATTCAAAGAACTAAAAACGGAGACTAAAAAGATAAATTATAGTGTAACACCTATCATACTATTAACATAGATTATAACAAATATCATCTTTATAAAAATGTCCATCTAGATCGGCAAATAAATATTTCCACCCACAATGTACCACTCAGCCAATTGACATAAACCAAAGTAGAAATTTACACTCATAGTTTACAGTGGGAGTTTCCACTGAAAATTCCCAATGAGAATTCCTAGTTGGAATTTCTATGTACAATAAGTTTCTAATTGATTCAAAGAGCAGACAGTGCAGACTACAAAGACAAAGTACAGTGTAACACCTACATAAAAGCACAGAATACATCCATATGTTAATCCACATAAAAAATAACCATTTTCACCCCCCAATCCTACACCCCCCCAAATCATCACAATAAATCACAGCAGTTTAGTTTGTTAAACAACAACCAAATGTGTATTTCAGCGAATAGTTGATTTAACTTACTTCAATGTTTCTAGTGGAAACCAAATACTTCTTAATCTCAGCATCCATCTTCGACGTTGTATTTCCATGATCATTTAGGAAATAATGAACCATAAATAATCGTCTATCATCAACTTCATTTTCCTTTAAACACTCTGGCACTGCAACTTCTGTTGCCAAGCATTCCATGACATAACAAATGATGACACCACAATCCAAAGTAGCATCTCCTTATTGCAGAATCTTCTCAAATGTCATATCCTATTTACATTGCTTCACATTTTCAGTATGAAAACTTCTGAACACTTCTTCCAAATATGATTTCTATAAAAAAATATCAATGAGCAGTTCATCTTTCAATGTATTGCAAATTTTGGTATACATTGTATAACATCTTACCACATTGACTGGATCTTTAATGAACATATAACTTGCTCTTTTTCCTTGAATAGGTTGCATGGAGTTATAATATCTAAACACCCATTTTTTCAAATCCATGACTAACAAAGTCCAATGGATATTATCTGAGTTTATTGGGCAGAATAAAAACATAGAGATCCTCATACTGAAAACTGCTGCCCTATTCAAAAATTTGCCCTTTATTTTCTCATTTGATGAATAAAGATCTCCCTAGAATCCAATAAAAAAATAAAATATAATAACATAGTCATTGTTAAATCTAAACATGTAGTGAAGTAACAGAAAAAAGTGAAAAAATATGAGCATCATTTTGTCAAAAACAAACTACAATCTTACAGTAAAGGTGCTCGGCATGAAGGAACGACTTTCCAACCCTACAATTCCATCCATACTGTGAAGCCTATGTCTTTCTTCAATTATCATTGTGTATAAATATATAACCTGTTTCTAAAAATAGAACTCAATAAAAGATAAACCAACAGCATTGGTTAAATAAACTAATATAACACATATCGTATTGGGAGTGCATCTCTTGTTTAATAAATCAATAGTGTCTTTTATATTGATCTGATATGATTTGCCAGTAGATTCCCAGACTACACTATTGTTTTCATGGAAGGTCATTTTTATTTTCAGTACATAGTAAAATATATTAAAATATATTCTAACTACATAAATTCAGTAACATTACCTCTCCCCATCAGCTTCAAGCAACATTTTCATCAGCCTTGTATCATGTATTGTCACTATATTCTACTACTTCACCCACCTAGGAATTAACTGGGATAGCTTAGGGGCCATTGTCAGACTCTTCTTTGAAGTCAACTCTAGATATATATATATATATATAAGGTGACTGACGCTTTGGTTTCCTCACCATACTCTTCACACCTCTAATCAATGTCGTCTGTATCTTTGAGGTAGAAGTGGCTACGCTGGGCTACACAACACTTTTTTGTTCTTCCTTACTCAATTATTCATTGACATCTTCCTCCTCCCTGCTAACCTCTATATTACTTTTCTCCTTCATCTCATCTGCATGAATTCCTTGTGTGTTTCCCTCGATAGTAGTGGCTGAAGTTGTATTGTTTTCAATTTGAATTTCTTCAATCCCAACATCCCTTAAAACACTTCATTTCTCCTCACCATAAACTGCTTTCATCCCTTCCTTCTCCTTGATCTTTAACCTTTCTCTCAAAAGAATAATTTGTTTATTCTTCATTTTTAATCGGGCCTTGAGTCTCTTGAAATTATTATCAAGTTTTTCACGCTCCAAGTACAATCCCACACTTTCCTTGTTTGAAATAGTTATCACTTCTCCTTTCATATTAAAAGAAAGTTTTTTCATCAACAACCCGCTAAACAGGTTGTTTAGACTCAGAAGGCCTTAATTGTAGCCTTTAGCTCTATATTGGGGTGGTTGAAGTCTATAATGTATAGTGGAAACATAATTACAGATGTTATAAATTAATATGAAAATAAAGGACTGTTTGAAAATATAGTATACTAATAGTACCTTGGTAGTTTCTTATAAAAAAGCAACAACATCTTGCAAACTCCACCAAACAAATAATGGCACACCCTCTCTTTTTGGGGAAATATTATTAGACTTGTCAGCATACCAATACTGTAACAGTTAATACTGTTAGGAATTTCTCAACCAACTTGGAAAAATTAATCAGTTGAATAAAGTTTAAGACCTTACCAATAAACTGACAATAGAACCAACAACTTTTATAGGAGTGGTGTGATTTTTTTAACTGATGTAATAAGCTGGTCATGAATACTAGTAGCCCAAGAATAACTCTTCACTTTGGATATATCTTCAAAATATGTCACGAAATTCCAACCCACATAAGAATCGGATTGGGGAAAATAATGTCACACATACAAAATAACAAAGCAAACATTCCACATCAGAGAAGTATTTCTCTTCACTGGCTTCAAAAATTTTAATATTTGCTCTCCGTAACACACCCTGTGATAATAGCCATCCAACATGGGCAAACCTCCTCCTCAAAAGTGATAAACTATTTGGTGGTAATGTATAGGCAGCTGACAAAGGTAAGTCACCATCCTCAATGCCAAATATATGACAGATGTCATCAACTGTTAACTCCATCATCCTACCAGTTATGTCAAACATTTTTAAATCAAGATTGTACCTTTGTAGTAAAAATAAAACGGAGTCACCTTTTTTACCACCATTGAATGACACTATGTTATCAAGAAACACTTTAAACAACTACCAAAATGGCATCATTTGAAGAGAATTTGATGTGATTCTCAATAATCTTAGGCCTAATATCATTAAATATTTTCCACGACCCAGTCATCGAAGACCTGTAGTGGTCGGTAGCTGATGTAAAGTCTTCTTTTGTCATAAAAAAATAATATCCCTAAAAAATTAGCATTAAGGATATTTGAATGTTAATATAAATAAATAAAGTGAAAAAAGAAAACTCCCTGTGAGAATTCCAACTATCGAAATGTCACATGACTTTGAATCATTACTTTTAAAACAATAGACCAATCAAAATTCACTTTGAAAATCCCACTAGAAATTCCCAATGCAAATTTCCAGTGGAAATTCTACTCCAAATTCCCATTGGAAATTTTAAATTGGTTCAAAAAAATAGTTATGTAATTTGAAATTATAATTCAGTTGAAATTTTACAGCGACAAGGCCTAGGGAAAATCCCAGTGGAAATTCTAACTGAAAATGTCCACTATAAATTATCAATTGGTTCTAAAAATTTGTTATGTAGTTGGAAATTTACATTGAGAATGAGTAGTGGAAATTCTCAGTGAAATTCCCACTGTTGATTCTCAATGGAAATCCCACTAGAAATTTCCAATACAATTCCCCATGACAATAGTGGGAATTATCGGTGTATAATTTCAATTCATTTGTTATGTTGTTGCAAATTATAATTGAATTTCATAAGAATTTTACACTAGTATTCAAAATTTTCAGTGAAAATTTAGTGGGAATTTATAGTGGGAATTCCCACTAGGAATTCAAGTTCGAATTTTCACTGAGAATTGTCACTGGAAAATTACAACCAATTCAATTATAAATTGTTTAGTACTTGAAAATGTAATTGAATTTCACTGTAAATTTCCAGTGGCGATTACACTAAGACCTTACACTCGGAATTTCCACTGGAATTTTCAAATGAGAATTGCCAGTGGGAATTGCCAGTAAGAATTTTCAGTGGGAATTTTCAGTGGGAATTTCCATGCTAACAGTGGGGGTTCTCAGTGTACAGTTTCAACTCATTATATAAATTGTTTTGTAGTTGCAAATTATAATTTAATTCCACAGGAAATTTACACTGGGATTCGGACTTTCCACTGGGAATTTCCACTGGGAATTTTTAGTGGGAATTTCCACCGACAATTTCCACTGAGAATTCAACACCGAATCACTGGGAATTGTTGCTGGAAAATTACAAGTGATTCAATTATAAATTGATCAGTAGTTAAAAAATGTAATTGAATTTCATTGCAAATTCCCAGTGGGGACTCAGACCTTACACTCAGAATTACCATTAAAATTTCCCACTGGGAATTGTTATTAGAACTTCCCAATGAGAATTTACAGTGGGAATTATCGGAGGAAAGTTTCAATTGATTGAAAATAAATGTTTACTAGTTGGAATTTATAAATGAATTTTACTAGGAAATTCCACTGGAAATTTCTGCTGGGACTTGCTACTCGAATTTTCATTGGGAATAAACACTATAGAATTTCTAATGGGAAATTTCAACTGGAAATCCCCAGTCATAATTCTTACTGTCAATTCCCAACACCAATTATTAGTGAATAGAAACTCCTAGTAGAAATACCTATTCAAAATTTCCATTGGCAATCCATAGTGGAAACTATCAGAGGAAATTTGAAATTGTATTCAACAACTAATTGAAACTACAAATTGACATATGACATTTACACTTTCAATCAATTGATACTTATAAATCATGTATGTTCTATGAAATCGAAATTGACATAGGAAATTGCAATGCAAATTTGTAGTGCAAATACCAACTAGAAATTCATAGTGAAAATTCCCACTGGAAATTCCTGGAGAAACTCGAAATATATAATAAGTATTCTCACTGGAAAAGAAAGATAGTACCTTAAAACTTTATCAATTCCAACCAATTGGAAAATCCAAATCCAAACTGCCAGTTCTTCAAATCAATTCAACAAATCACTATTAAATACTAATGGACAATTACCACTGAAAATGGAAATTACCAGTGGGAATTCACACTAAAGAATGAAAGCGGAAATTCATACTACAAATCAATTGAATGAAAATGGAAATTCCCACTAAAAATTCATAATGCAAATCAATTGGAATTTCCACTAAAAATTCTCAATCTTGCAATAACCAGAAAACAAAGGAAACTTCAACTAAAAATTGATATTTGAACATCCCAAAAGAAAGAAACCAAATCATCACATTCAGAGTGTTCCAATAACCCATGCAAACAAATACGAATTGACACAATATTAATCTATCTATCTCCCTATCTCCAGAAGATTTACAAACAATCAAATACGACTGTATTCCAATCACTCTAATAAATAAAAAGGAAACCAACAAACAGAAAATCGCATAAACCACCTACAATATTTCGTCGTTATCGGTAGAAAACTAAGGTTGATAGAGAGATTCACCAAGGGGTTCACCAAAAGGTTGGCCAAGGGATTCGTCGAGGGGTTCATCAAGAGGTTGGTTGAGGGGTTCACCAATACGTTGGGTGACAGATTCACGGAAGAGGGGTTCGCCGATACGTTGACTGAGGATTTCGTCGAGGGGTTGACTGAGAGGTTCACTGATTCGTCAGCGACGAATCTGCCAATGCGTTCGCCAACGGATTCGCGGAAGAGCCAAAGGGTTCACTGAGAGATTTCGGTGAGAGCTTCGCCGAAGCGTTCACCGAGAGATTCGTCGAGAGCTTTGCCGATAGTTTCGACTAAACAAATTTGTTCGAATCTAAACTGAGTGCCCAATTTCATTTTCAAACTCTATGACATTAGACACAGGTTGAAACCCAAACACGAGCGATACCAGGGTCAAAGGGTTCATTGAGAGATTTTGGCGAGAGATTTTTCGAAGCGTTCACCGAGAGATTCGTCGAGAGCTTTGCTGATAGTTTCGACTAAACAAATTTGTTCGTATCTAAACTGAGTGCCCAATTTCATTTTCAAACTCTATGACTGATCGAAGGGTCAAATAAATTATTAGACACAGGTTGAAACCCAAACACCAGCGATACCAGGTGATCTTTTAGGATCGGGCAGCTCCCAGCATAGAGTTGGTAAACTTGGGCTTTCTCGTATTTTTACATTATCAAACCGAGTTGCCTACCCTCGCACCCGCGAATTCAATCCAATCGCGCATCCGCTCCCGCCAAAACCCCGACTTCTCCGTTACAGCTGAAATCCTGTCCGGCACACACTCAATATCCTGATCTCCCTTGTCGTTCTGCTACCCGTCGATCGAAGATCCTTTGGTTGCCATGAAAATTCGGTCTGTGAAGCTCAGGGAAGCCCACCACGGCATTCAAAATGGGGTGGAATCCTTTTGCTCCATCCTCTGGGACCGCGAAGCCCAGCACCTCGTCACCGCCTCCTCCTCCGAATCTTCCATTCTCATCCACGACCCTCTTCTTCCAACCAACATCCCTTTTACCATCCGTCACCACCTTGACGGCGTCACTGCTCTGGCTCTCAGTCCTAACTCCACCTGCCTCGCCTCCGGATCTATCGATCACTCCGTCAAGCTTTATAAGTTTCCAGGTGTTACTTGATCGCACCCGTCTTTATCGAATCTATTTGATGTTTGTAGTGTTTGAATCGTTATTCCTAATTTCCCCCCGAAGGATGTGGGGTTTTTTCCGCGTATGTCTGTTTATTGAGATTCATGTTTTTTCTCCACACATTATTCCCCTGTGCCACATGGCTTTCATGTTTTTATTACTTTGTAATTATGTTGAGTTTTTTTTTGTGTGTATATAATGTAACGAAACTCCATAGAAAATATCCCAAATGGATTATGGCCAATGGGGAGGTCGGCGAGCTCCCAGACAATGTTGTTCTCGATCGACTTCATCTCCTCAAGCATCGTCTTGCGCCAACACGGGTGGTATTATGCTTCGCCGAAGGAAGTTGGTTCATCAGGTGTAGTGAAGTGTAGCTCGGTGAAGTTGAGCTCGTGCAATGCAAACCTAGGTGGTGCCCGATGATGTTGTCGATGATGCAAAACTAAAGCGGGGCATTGTCGTGATCGGCGTCTAGTGCTTCTGCCAAGTTGGATGGCGGCGAAGCAAACTCCATTGTCGCCAATGGCCTGAGCATCACCTCTTCCATACCTAGTGTTGCAGTGTCTAGAGCGCACACTAATGGGTGTGGGTGACGATCCTTGGTCTCTAGCAGTGTTGCTAGTCTCCACCATCTTTGATACATATAGAGTAGTGCACTCAACATTGAATGGATCCTCACTATTTAACATACCTTGTTTGTCATGAGCACTTCGGTCCCACCGTTTAGACTCGTTGAAGATGACGTTGCACGTTATGTGCATGCGCTTGCCGACAAGATTGTACAAGCGGTATGCGTTGGATTCAGACTCATACCCAATGAAGATCATTGGCGTACTCCGACCACCCAATTTCTTCAGGTGAGGCTTCACGTTGATAGCGACAACGACCCTCTGGTGGTACATCAGGTGGTGAAGGGGGTCGAGAGATCGACGACGCATCCAATCCTCACGAAGACGAACTACGATGACTGAGTCTTGATAATGAAGGTTCTGCTCCAAACGCGCGGACTCTGGGACTCAGTTGACACTGATAGTGCTGAACTCCAGGAAAACAGGATGGTGCTGGAGGCTATTTTGCGCGGTGTCCCGTCAGAGATGGTCTCCATACTCGCTGTAAAGGCAAGCGCCAAGGAGGCATGAGATATTGTCATGACGATACGCATCGGCATCGATCGAGTGCGCAAGACCAATGCAAAGGAGCTAGGCAAGGAGTACGAAGACATTGCTTTCTGCAAAGGCGAATCGGTGGACGTCTTCGTGATGCACCTCATTGGGCTGACCAACCAACTCACCATCCTCAGTGATCCGAAGCCTTAACACAAGGTCGTTGAGAAATACTTGCGCGTCGCCCCTTTCAGGTTCTCCCAAATTGCTCTTTCAATTGAGACGTTGCTCGACATGTCGACGCTCTCTGTGGAGGTGGTAACAGAGATATTCAAAGCGGTTGAGGACCGTTTTAACTTGACACTCATTGTCGGTGTTGGAGGGAAATTGCTCCTCACCGATGAGGAGTGGGTTACGCGGATGAAGGAGTGAAAGACGAGAGTGGGATCCTTCAACGACTCCAAGTCCAGCAATTGGCGCCGCTGACCACCACGACGAAAGACACGATGACAATAGTGAAATATTTTCTTTGAGAAGTTGACCAAGAAGCGAGAGAGAAATGTATTGCTCTATAACAATCAGAGCGCAATACATCATGTAAAAACCCAATGATTTAGGATGAAACATATTAGTTGAAATACCACTTCATTTGGGGATTGTTACGAGATGAGTTGTTGACATTGTAAAAGATTCGAACAAGCAATGATTCGACAAATATATTGATGAAATCAGTGATTAGGCATTACTATGCCTTTGTTGATCTTCAATGAAGAGTGAACACATTGAGAAGCAGAACACTTTATGTGCATTATGTTCGCATGAAAGGTCAGTTTTTCGAATTAGTCTCCAAGTGGAAACTTGTTGGGATCGTGTAGCCTAATTATTTTGATGGTGCTGAGTAATTGGCTCGAGGCCCAAGCATAACATTGGTCCACTTACATGGGTACTATAGTGTCGCAGACCGTTGTGTAGATTTGGGTAATGTAGCAACTCAGTTTGCATTATTAGCTCGATTTTTAGGTAGAGTTTTGACACACGATCCATTTTTTTTGTCTTTTGCACTTGTTATAATGGGAACGTTGTACCTCACAACGAGGTAGGACCCTTAATTTATAGATGAGAAAACGAGTACAACAGATTACCCACACCGATGTGAGATGCAAATATTAAAAAACATTTAACACTCTTAACACTCCCCCTCAAGCTGAGACATATATTTATCATGTCCTACTTATTATACAAAAATTGGACACGTGGTCTAGACACCCCTTTTGTGAGAATATCTCAAGTTGATCAGAGGTGTGAACGTGGCCAAATGTGATCTTCTTCTCAAAATTTTCTCGAATGAAATGACGATCAACATCAATATGTTTGGTCCGCTCATGAAAGACTGGATTTGTGACAATCTTGATAGCAGCTTGATTGTCACACCAGATATGTGCCGATTTCTTGACAGTATACCCAATCTCCTGTAGAATTTGTTGTGCCCAAATAATCTCTGCAATCATATATGTCATTGCACGATGCTCTGACTTTGTTCTAGATCGGGAGATAACCGTCTGCTTCTTGCTTCTTCATGATATCAAATTTCCTCTAACAAATACTGTAAAACCGGACGTAGATTTTCTAGAAGAGAGACATCCAACATAATCTGCATCACAGAATGCCTCAATATTTGTATGCCCATGATCATAATATAGAAGACCTAAACTTGGTTTCTTTTTCACATATCTAACAATGCGAAAAACAGCCCCCACTGCATTTTTGTTGGAGATTCCATAAACCGACTCACTTTGCTAACTACACAAGCAATATCGGGTCAAGTCATTGTTAAGTAGTTGAGCGTTTCAATAAGTCGTCTATATCTGTCGGGTGATGAAAATATCTCACTGTCAGTATGAAGTGACATTTCTCCAGGTTCGAGGGGCGAGTCAACCGAGTCAGCTCAAGTCATGCCAGTCTCCTACAGTAGATCAAGAACATACTTTCTCTGAGATAGAAAAATTCTTTTGTTGCATCTGGAGACCTCAATTCTCAAGAAATATCGTAGTGGACTCAAATCTTTTGTTTGAAAAATTTGACGAAGAAAAGTCTTGAGTCGACCAATGCCACCAACATCATTACTAGTAATAACAATGTCATTCACAAACCATCAAAAGGATGCTTCCTGCTGCAGATTGATGATAGAAAACAGATGAATCCTTTATGCTTTTGCACATGTCAAAGCTAAGCATAACGGTGAAAAAACGGCCGAACCAAGCACGTGGTGACTGCTTGAGTCCATACAACGATCGACCAAGGCGACAAACCTTGGACGACCCCCCTGAGCAACAAACCTGAGTGGTTGCTTCATATAAACTTCTTCATTAAGAAAATCATGAAGAAAAACATTTTTAACATCCAACTGATTGAGAGACCAGTGAGAGGAGACATCAAGAGAGATGAGTAGTGTAAAGACCCGCATATTTCAAGGAAATTTTTTTCTTAATTTTCTTTGGAATTTTACAAGAACGCAGCTTCAGACGGCACCTGATTCCGAGGCCCGGTGTGCCCGGAATCAATTTCCGAAGTTTGGCTCGGGTACGTTCAGTGAACGGACGAGCGGGTTTTTCTATCTTTTGAACCGGTGCCCGGAATCGAATTCTGAGGGCACCGATGAAATCGCAGCGCCGGTATTTGCTTAGAAACGCCTCTTCCGGAGTTGCGTTTGCTCAGACGTGGTTTTTAAATTTTACGGCTTTAAGTCAGAAATAAAATAAAGTTTGTGCGACAACTTTATTTTATTTCACTTAAGCTGCTTGGAAGCCACTTGAAGTCACTTAAAGACGGCTTGAACTGAGTTGAACTGGATAGGATGCTATCCAGAAATATCCTACCCCTTGGTAGGATATTTGTGCGGTGGGACCCGCACGAGCCCCGCCGTTTCTTTCGCTAAGTAACGCACCCGCGAAAACCCGTCAAAGTAACTGAAAAGTCAACCGACGCGTTTTCTTTAATTCTTAACAGACCATTTAATTGGGCGGTTTATTTCGTGAATTAAATGGACTGTTTCTTCGTGAATTTAATGGGTCGTTTCTTTCGTTGAATTAACTCAACGAATTGATGGATCGTTTCTTAACCGGTTTCGTGTTGGCATGTTTATAAATTAAGACCAACATAAAAATCCTTGGAAAGGATTTGAGAGAATCTTCGTTCCTCCACCCTCTCCGCGAAGAACGCGAAGAACGCGAAGAACGCGAAGAACGCGAAGAACGCCGAACCCGGAAGTCGACGACGCTTTCGCCCGAGACGTTCTTCCGATCTCCGATCTCCGATCACCGACCATTCGAGGTGAGTGATTTCGGATTTCCTCTCAAGTTCTTTTCTTTGGTTTTAAACGAAACACAGATTTAAATATTAATAATTTAAATCTGTTGTTCTTGATTTGTTGAGCTCGCCGGCTCAACGCCGGTTTCCGCGACGACGCGACACCTTCCCGCGACGACGCGACGATCGATCTCTTCCGCGACGATCTCTTCCGCGAAGAACGCCCGCGCTCGACGATCATCAAGGTAGGGATTTGATTGTGATTCTTTTTCCCGTGATTATTCTTTTTAAATAAAGAACCCGATCGAAACAATTTTTAATTTATTTAAAAATTGTTGTTGATTATTCCTCCCGTGATTTATGGCTAACGCGGAGGGTGCGGGTCTAACGAACAAGACCCGGCAACCCTCCGCCGATCTGTTTTTGTTGTGCGGATATGGCGGACGACGACGAACCGCGCGGCCGGGGCGATCCGTCGATCCCGCAGTGAAGGTCGGCATCCGGGAGGGGCAACGGCGCAGACGGGAAAGAAATCGGGCCACCGGAGCGTCCCCGGCGGCCCGCGGAAGGCGGCGGCGGCGCGGGTCGCCGGCGCGGCGGCGCCGGCGACCGGAGGCGGCGGCGCCCGGCGCGCCGCCGTGGAGGAAGCCCGCCGCGGCTGAAGCCGCGGCGGCATCGGCGGCCGGTTCCGCGGCCGCGCGGAACCGGGACGGACGCGGCGGCCCGGCCGCGTCCGCGAGACAAGCGGCCCCCCGCGGGGCCGCGGTTTCCCTCAAGCCGCGGGTTCAACCCGCGGCGCCGGCGACTCCCTCGGCCGCTCGGCCGAGGCCGAGCCGGCCGGTCCGGTCGGCCGGGCCGCGCTCAGGCCGGACCGGACCCGGCCGAGCCGGTTCGGACCGGGTCGGGCCGACCCGGTTCGGGCCGACCCGGTTCGGCCGACCCCAGGGGGGGGTTCGGGCCGGGTCGCCCCGGGCCCAGTACCCCCGTTTCGGGCCCTCTACGGTCTTTCGCCCATATCTTGGGCCTGGGACCTCCGATTGACGAACCGTCAGCGGCTACGCGATCCTTGGATCGAGACGGTCGTTTCGGTATATTATACTCAAGGTTTCGGAAGACTTTGGGTTCGGCCGGGTTGGTTCGTACACGAAGCCAACCGGGCCCTCGGAGCGGAAACGCTCGTAACTTGAGCTACGGACGTCCGAACGACGTACCGTCAGCTGTGGTAGTTTCCTCTAAGTGAGACGGAACTTTTGGCATACTCCGCCCGAGGATCGGATACAGGCGGAGTACGGTCGGGTTGGTTTTGCCCTAAAAACCAACCGGGCCCCTGGGACAAAAATGCCAATAACTCTCAGACCGGGCGTCCGATTGACGCGCCGTCTGTCGCGTTGAGATCCTGTTGTCGATACGGAACTTTTGGATACATCAACTTCGGACTACGTGTCAGTTGATGTATCAGCCCCTCGGCTCGTGGAGCGGACCCTCCTAAACGAGCTCGCTACGTGCGGGAACCCTAGCGCTGGCTGTGACCTCGACGGCAGAGCAGAGATCCTCCGTGGACTGCGACGACGGCAGAGCAGAGATCCTCCGTGGACTGCGACGACGGCAGAGCAGAGATCCTCCGTGGACTGCGACGACGGCAGAGCAGAGATCCTCCGTGGACTGCGACGACGGCAGAGCAGAGATCCTTCGTGGACTGCGGCGACGACTGTGCAGAGATCCTCAGTGGACTGCGTCGACTACTGCACTCAGCGATCCCACGTGGATCAGTGCTTCAGGTTCTGTGTGAGCCCGATCCTCCGTGGGTCCTTACTACCGGTTCTGTGTGAGCCACTGCCTACAGGTTCTGTGTGAGCCCGATCCTACGTGGGTCTTTTTGCGGGGGTTAGTACCTATCGATCCTTCGTGGGTCCGACGACTGAGACGGATCAGTGATCGTCTTTGACGTCATCTGAAAAAGTATACCTGGTTGAGCTGAATCTTATGTTACTCTCCTTTGTGGATTGTGTTGAACCATCCTTTGTGGATTTACTGTTTACTCTCCTTTGTGGATTTGGGTCTTGCTTTCCTTTGTGGATTGAGTTGTTCTTGAGCTCGTGAGCAGAGCTAGAATTGGGGACTTAGGTATATGTATGGGCATATACCTAAGTCGAGTCAGATGTTACTTCGTGATTGCATCTTTCTTTTGTGCTATATCCTTTGTGGATTTCGAGAGACCTTCGGGGGTCTCGGGGTCCTTACTGAGTAGTTGTACTCACCCCTGCACGGGCTATGCCCGCACCTTGTTGTGTTGGTTGCAGACGACGGACAGCGCTGATCACGGTTGGGGCGTGGAGCAGGACGGTACCTGGAGGTGGACCACTGGGCGGGACGTGCTCGGAGCGGACGTGGGACCCGAGGAGCCTGGAGGCTATCTGTACCCACCCTTCAGGTGGGATTGCCAGTGGACGACACGAGGCCGCCGTCTTTTCTTCAGTTGCTGTTCTTTTTCTTTTCAGTTGTACTTTACAGTTGGGCTTGTATTTCCGGCCCCTTTACTTTTCTGCACTTTACTTTCCGCTTGCTGACTCTGTGTGGTTGTTACTTATAAAGGCAATGCCTTCCCTGTTTACTGGGATTTTACGCCTTGGTGCTAGTCGCCAGCCCCTGGCCTATGGAAGGCGGGCTTGGGGTAGTCACGGCACGGGCCCCGAGGACGGGTCGTGACAAATTGGTATCAGAGGTGGTCGGTTCTACCGCAAACTCTGATCGTCCTTTCTTTCTATGTGAAGCAATAGTGTTTAGTGTATTGAGTGTGGTTACCAGTTCAGGGAGCCCAGTGTTGGTGCGGCGGCCGACGTATCCGTACACCAGGACCCTGACTCCTGATTTCCGACTTAATGCATGAAAACATTGATTGCGTGTGTGTTTCAAGTTTTTCTTTGTGATTACTTATGTCAGCTCACCGGGTATACTGATCTGCTTTATGAAAATCTCAAGTTTTCCTTGTGATTACTTGTGCCAGCTCACCAGGTATACTGTTCTGACTGTGGTGCTCTTGTTCTCCTTTTCAGGATGGCCCCGCGACGACTGCCAGCTAGGGTTCCGAGTGTAGGGCGCGACGACAGCCCACCGAGCGACGAGGCCTCGGTGCAGGGCCCTTTGCCAGCAGTGGCACCGGCGGTAGCCTTACCCGCCGAGCCACCGATGCTTCCAGTACCAGACGCTGACGATGCACGTCGCCTCAGGGCACTGCACGAGTTTCAGAGCCAGCGACCGCCCAGGTTTCGCGGTGAGGCGGACCCCCAGGCCGCCGAGGACTGGCTAGAGGCGGTGGTACGGATCTTCAGGCTAGTGAGGACACCAGCGGATCTCATGGTGATCCTCGCAGCGAGCCTCCTGCAGGCGGCGGCAGGACGATGGTGGAGCCTGATGCTCCAGGTTCACGATGAGGCATCCCTGCTCTGGACGGACTTCGAGAGCCTCTTCCGCTCTGAGTTCGTCCCGGCCACCCTCCGAGCGGTGCGCATCCAGGAGCTTCTCCAGCTGCGCCAGGGCAGCATGACGGTCGCTCAGTATGCGGCGAGGTTCACGGACCTATCTCGCTACTCGACCGACATGGTACGGGACCCCTTCTTCCGGGCCCGGACCTTCGAGCAGGGCTTGCGACAGGAGATTCGTGCGTCGCTGATCTCCCTCAGCATTCCGACCCAGGCAGGAGTGCTGGAGCGAGCCCTCCTGATCGAGAGCTTCCTGGCAGAGCCTTCTTCAGCGGCGAGACCTAGCGCAGGGCGGCAGGTAGCTGAGTCTTCGGCAGCAGGTAGCCGACGGATGACTCACGGGTCCAGGCAGACCAGACCCCCACGCAGACGGCCTCAGGACACCGGCTCAGCAGTACGAGGCACACAGCGGAGTGCCAGCCTTTCGAGAGGCAGGCTGTGCTACTCTTGCGGCGGGCAGGGTCACATGGCTCGTGACTGCCCGACTCGCCGATCAGAGGAGCAGCAGACGGTGGAGGGGCCACCCAGGCAGAGGCAGAGGGTCGACCGTGGCGGTCCGCAGGGAGGAGGCGGACGAGGCCGAGGAGCTGGCCGAGCAGCGGGTGGTGGGCGACGCTTTCAGGCTCTACCCCCACCACCACCAGGAGGGCCACCTCGACCACAGGGAGCCGGCGGGCAGGGACAGGCCCAGCTCCAGGCAGTGGAGGCCTACGACCCCGACATGCCAGAGATGATTCGAGGTACGATCTGTGTCTATTCCACCCTTGCTGCAGTACTTATAGACACAGGAGCGAGTCACTCTTTCATAGCCTCTGCCCTTGTTCGGAGCTCGGAGATTCCGACTGAGCCGTTGGCTCGATCCTTACGGCTAGAGACTCCTACGGGAGCAGACTCGACGATTACGCACTGGTGCCGGCAGTGTGAGCTTACTCTAGGAGGCGAGAGCTTCGGCTGGGATCTCCTTGTAGCGGCGTCGAGGCCTTACGACGTCATCTTGGGCATGGATTGGCTATCCACGGTTCATGCCCAGATCGACTGTTTTAGGCGCAAGGTACGATGTGTTCGTACCGACGGGAGCAGGTTTACCTTCACCGGCGAGAAGGGAACCTTTGCAGCACAGGATGGACTTCCGCGGAAGAGAGTGCAGCCCATCTCACATCAGTTGGCTAGCCTCATCCTAGGAGCAGTGGACGTGCGGAGTCCGGCTTTTCCTGCAGTGGTGGACCAGTACGTGGACGTCTTTCCCGACGACGTTCCAGGGCTACCTCCTCGTAGAGAGGTAGACTTTTACATCGACTTGTACCCCGGGACAGCCCCGATATCTACTCCAGCATATCGGATGGCCCCCGCCGAGCTTCGAGAGCTGCGGGTACAGTTGGAGGACTTGCAGAGCAAGGGGTTTATCCGACCCAGTGTTTCACCCTGGGCTTCCCCGATTTTGTTCGCCAAGAAGGCGGACGGGAGCTTGCGACTTTGTGTCGACTATCGTC
Source organism: Viscum album (assembly GCA_963277665.1). NCBI lineage: Eukaryota > Viridiplantae > Streptophyta > Magnoliopsida > Santalales > Viscaceae > Viscum > Viscum album. Next base: position 1,439,840,935 of record OY728151.1, on the reverse strand, counting down.
GCCTGAACCAGGTGACAGTGAGGAACAAGTATCCGCTGCCACGGATTGATGACCTCTTCGATCAGCTCAAGGGAGCGCGGTGGTTCTCGAAGATAGACCTCCGGTCAGGCTATCATCAGCTCAGAGTTCGAGACGAGGACGTGCAGAAGACGGCCTTCAGGTGTCGGTATGGCCATTATGAGTTCTTGGTTATGCCGTTCGGCGTAACCAATGCTCCAGCGGTGTTCATGAGCCTCATGAACAGGATCTTCCAGCCATACCTCGACCGATTTGTCGTTGTCTTCATTGACGACATTTTGGTATACTCGACGACTGAGGAGGAGCATGCCTACCACCTGCGAGTTGTGCTAGACACACTCCGAGAGCACCAGCTTTATGGCAAGCTCTCAAAATGCCAGTTCTGGTTACGTGAGGTCCATTTCTTGGGGCACGTCATTTCTGAGGCGGGAGTTGCAGTGGATCCCGCGAAGATCGAGGCAGTGCTAGCTTGGGAGCCACCCAAGAGCGTGACAGAGGTGCGGAGCTTCTTGGGCCTAGCGGGATACTATCGGAGATTCGTGCCAGACTTCTCCAGAGTTGCAGCACCACTCTCAGCCTTGACGAAGAAGGGGAAACCCTTCGTGTGGTCAGACAGATGTCAGCAGAGCTTCCAGGAGCTGAGACAGAGATTGACCAGCGCACCTATCTTGAGGTTGCCTGAGGAGGGAGTTGGGTACGTAGTTTACTGCGACGCATCAGGGACTGGACTCGGGTGCGTCCTGATGCAGGAGCGGGCCGTGATCGCCTACGGATCACGTCAGTTGAGGCCGCATGAGCAGAACTACGCCACTCATGACCTGGAGTTAGCAGCAGTGGTCTTCGCTCTGAAGACTTGGCGGCACTATCTGATGGGCGAGCGCTTCACAGTCTTTTCTGACCACCAGAGTCTTAGGTATATCTTCTCTCAGAAGGACCTGAACCTGAGACAGCGGAGATGGCTTGAGTTCCTCCAGGACTATGACTTTGAGATAGTCTATACTCCTGGGAAGGGGAACGTGGTAGCCGATGCCCTCAGCAGGAGGACGGGCATTCAGCTGCTTGAGGAGGCGACGGAGCAGCTAGCCTCCTTGCAGATATCCTTCGTGGATAGAGACGGAACGGCCTTTCTTCAGTCTCTCACAGTCTCTCCTCCACTTCTACAGCGGGTCAGAGAGGCTCAGCGTGGGGACGCTGACTGTGAGACCCGGCGTGCACTGATATCCTCAGGTCAGGCGCCTGATGGTTTCTCCCTTGGAGCAGAGCACGACATCCTTTTCAGAGGACGTACCTTCGTACCAGTCGCTTTACGAGAGGAGGTGCTGAGAGAGTTTCACACCTCTCCCTTGGCGGTACATCCCGGAGTGGCGAAGATGTACCAGGATCTCAGGCGACAGCACTGGTGGCCGGGTATGAAGAAAGCTGTGGCAGAGTTCGTTTCACGATGCCTCACCTGCCAGCAGGTGAAGGCAGAGCACCAGGTACCAGCAGGTTTGGTACAGCCCTTGGAGGTCCCGGAGTGGAAGTGGGACGGCATATCTATGGACTTCGTGACTGGACTTCCACGCACTTCCAGAGGTCACGACTCCATTTGGGTGATTGTCGACCGACTCACCAAGTCGGCACACTTCTTACCCATCAGAGAGCAGGGCTCAGTAGAGAGCTTGGGACGTCTTTACGTCCAGGAGATCGTACGGCTTCACGGTGTGCCATCGTCTATCGTCTCCGATCGAGATGCTCGTTTCACTTCCAGGCTTTGGAAGGGGTTGCAGGAGGCGTTCGGGACGCGGCTCCATCTGAGCACAGCCTTCCACCCTCAGACGGATGGACAGACGGAGAGGACCATACAGACACTCGAGGACATGCTCCGTGCATGTGTTCTCGACTTTGGTCGCAGCTGGGAGGACCACCTACCCTTGGTGGAGTTTGCGTACAACAACAGCTACCACTCCACCATCGGGATGGCACCATACGAGGCGTTGTACGGCAGACCCTGCAGATCACCGTTGTGCTGGACGGACCCTGGGGAGTCAGCACTCGTGGGACCAGAGATGGTCCGAGCCACGACAGAGAAGGTCCAGATCATCCAGGAGAGGATGAGGACAGCTCAGAGCCGGCAGAAGTCATATGCTGACAGGAGGCGGAGGCCACTAGAGTTCGAGGATGGCGACCACGTCTTTTTGCGTGTCTCACCTCGACGTGGTTTACGGAGATTTGGCCGAGGCGGCAAGCTGTCTCCCCGCTTCATCGGGCCTTTCCAGGTCCTCAGCAGGATAGGAGAGGTGGCTTATCGCCTGGCTCTACCACCTCAGTTGCACCGGGTGCACGACGTCTTCCACGTGTCTCAGCTGAGGAGATACGTGCACGACCCGACGCACATCATCGACTTTGGGGAGCTGGACGTGGACGATGGGGCGACTTTTGCGGAGGTTCCAGTGGAGATCGAGGATCGACAGGAGCGGGTCCTACGTGGGCGGTCGATTCCTCTTGTGCGCGTCAGGTGGCAGCACGGGAACCTCCAGGAGAGCACTTGGGAGCGGGAGGCTCAGATGCGTGCTCAGTACCCCCATTTGTTCCCCTAGTTTTGATGTATCTTTACGGGGACGTAAAGCCCTGAGGTGGGAGTAATGTAAAGACCCGCAAATTTCAAGGAAATTTTTTTCTTAATTTTCTTTGGAATTTTACAAGAACGCAGCTTCAGACGGCACCTGATTCCGAGGCCCGGTGTGCCCGGAATCAATTTCCGAAGTTTGGCTCGGGTACGTTCAGTGAACGGACGAGCGGGTTTTTCTATCTTTTGAACCGGTGCCCGGAATCGAATTCTGAGGGCACCGATGAAATCGCAGCGCCGGTATTTGCTTAGAAACGCCTCTTCCGGAGTTGCGTTTGCTCAGACGTGGTTTTTAAATTTTACGGCTTTAAGTCAGAAATAAAATAAAGTTTGTGCGACAACTTTATTTTATTTCACTTAAGCTGCTTGGAAGCCACTTGAAGTCACTTAAAGACGGCTTGAACTGAGTTGAACTGGATAGGATGCTATCCAGAAATATCCTACCCCTTGGTAGGATATTTGTGCGGTGGGACCCGCACGAGCCCCGCCGTTTCTTTCGCTAAGTAACGCACCCGCGAAAACCCGTCAAAGTAACTGAAAAGTCAACCGACGCGTTTTCTTTAATTCTTAACAGACCATTTAATTGGGCGGTTTATTTCGTGAATTAAATGGACTGTTTCTTCGTGAATTTAATGGGTCGTTTCTTTCGTTGAATTAATTCAACGAATTGATGGATCGTTTCTTAACCGGTTTCGTGTTGGCATGTTTATAAATTAAGACCAACATAAAAATCCTTGGAAAGGATTTGAGAGAATCTTCGTTCCTCCACCCTCTCCGCGAAGAACGCGAAGAACGCGAAGAACGCGAAGAACGCGAAGAACGCCGAACCCGGAAGTCGACGACGCTTTCGCCCGAGACGTTCTTCCGATCTCCGATCTCCGATCACCGACCATTCGAGGTGAGTGATTTCGGATTTCCTCTCAAGTTCTTTTCTTTGGTTTTAAACGAAACACAGATTTAAATATTAATAATTTAAATCTGTTGTTCTTGATTTGTTGAGCTCGCCGGCTCAACGCCGGTTTCCGCGACGACGCGACACCTTCCCGCGACGACGCGACGATCGATCTCTTCCGCGACGATCTCTTCCGCGAAGAACGCCCGCGCTCGACGATCATCAAGGTAGGGATTTGATTGTGATTCTTTTTCCCGTGATTATTCTTTTTAAATAAAGAACCCGATCGAAACAATTTTTAATTTATTTAAAAATTGTTGTTGATTATTCCTCCCGTGATTTATGGCTAACGCGGAGGGTGCGGGTCTAACGAACAAGACCCGGCAACCCTCCGCCGATCTGTTTTTGTTGTGCGGATATGGCGGACGACGACGAACCGCGCGGCCGGGGCGATCCGTCGATCCCGCAGTGAAGGTCGGCATCCGGGAGGGGCAACGGCGCAGACGGGAAAGAAATCGGGCCACCGGAGCGTCCCCGGCGGCCCGCGGAAGGCGGCGGCGGCGCGGGTCGCCGGCGCGGCGGCGCCGGCGACCGGAGGCGGCGGCGCCCGGCGCGCCGCCGTGGAGGAAGCCCGCCGCGGCTGAAGCCGCGGCGGCATCGGCGGCCGGTTCCGCGGCCGCGCGGAACCGGGACGGACGCGGCGGCCCGGCCGCGTCCGCGAGACAAGCGGCCCCCCGCGGGGCCGCGGTTTCCCTCAAGCCGCGGGTTCAACCCGCGGCGCCGGCGACTCCCTCGGCCGCTCGGCCGAGGCCGAGCCGGCCGGTCCGGTCGGCCGGGCCGCGCTCAGGCCGGACCGGACCCGGCCGAGCCGGTTCGGACCGGGTCGGGCCGACCCGGTTCGGGCCGACCCGGTTCGGCCGACCCCAGGGGGGGTTCGGGCCGGGTCGCCCCGGGCCCAGTACCCCCGTTTCGGGCCCTCTACGGTCTTTCGCCCATATCTTGGGCCTGGGACCTCCGATTGACGAACCGTCAGCGGCTACGCGATCCTTGGATCGAGACGGTCGTTTCGGTATATTATACTCAAGGTTTCGGAAGACTTTGGGTTCGGCCGGGTTGGTTCGTACACGAAGCCAACCGGGCCCTCGGAGCGGAAACGCTCGTAACTTGAGCTACGGACGTCCGAACGACGTACCGTCAGCTGTGGTAGTTTCCTCTAAGTGAGACGGAACTTTTGGCATACTCCGCCCGAGGATCGGATACAGGCGGAGTACGGTCGGGTTGGTTTTGCCCTAAAAACCAACCGGGCCCCTGGGACAAAAATGCCAATAACTCTCAGACCGGGCGTCCGATTGACGCGCCGTCTGTCGCGTTGAGATCCTGTTGTCGATACGGAACTTTTGGATACATCAACTTCGGACTACGTGTCAGTTGATGTATCAGCCCCTCGGCTCGTGGAGCGGACCCTCCTAAACGAGCTCGCTACGTGCGGGAACCCTAGCGCTGGCTGTGACCTCGACGGCAGAGCAGAGATCCTCCGTGGACTGCGACGACGGCAGAGCAGAGATCCTCCGTGGACTGCGACGACGGCAGAGCAGAGATCCTCCGTGGACTGCGACGACGGCAGAGCAGAGATCCTCCGTGGACTGCGACGACGGCAGAGCAGAGATCCTTCGTGGACTGCGGCGACGACTGTGCAGAGATCCTCAGTGGACTGCGTCGACTACTGCACTCAGCGATCCCACGTGGATCAGTGCTTCAGGTTCTGTGTGAGCCCGATCCTCCGTGGGTCCTTACTACCGGTTCTGTGTGAGCCACTGCCTACAGGTTCTGTGTGAGCCCGATCCTACGTGGGTCTTTTTGCGGGGGTTAGTACCTATCGATCCTTCGTGGGTCCGACGACTGAGACGGATCAGTGATCGTCTTTGACGTCATCTGAAAAAGTATACCTGGTTGAGCTGAATCTTATGTTACTCTCCTTTGTGGATTGTGTTGAACCATCCTTTGTGGATTTACTGTTTACTCTCCTTTGTGGATTTGGGTCTTGCTTTCCTTTGTGGATTGAGTTGTTCTTGAGCTCGTGAGCAGAGCTAGAATTGGGGACTTAGGTATATGTATGGGCATATACCTAAGTCGAGTCAGATGTTACTTCGTGATTGCATCTTTCTTTTGTGCTATATCCTTTGTGGATTTCGAGAGACCTTCGGGGGTCTCGGGGTCCTTACTGAGTAGTTGTACTCACCCCTGCACGGGCTATGCCCGCACCTTGTTGTGTTGGTTGCAGACGACGGACAGCGCTGATCACGGTTGGGGCGTGGAGCAGGACGGTACCTGGAGGTGGACCACTGGGCGGGACGTGCTCGGAGCGGACGTGGGACCCGAGGAGCCTGGAGGCTATCTGTACCCACCCTTCAGGTGGGATTGCCAGTGGACGACACGAGGCCGCCGTCTTTTCTTCAGTTGCTGTTCTTTTTCTTTTCAGTTGTACTTTACAGTTGGGCTTGTATTTCCGGCCCCTTTACTTTTCTGCACTTTACTTTCCGCTTGCTGACTCTGTGTGGTTGTTACTTATAAAGGCAATGCCTTCCCTGTTTACTGGGATTTTACGCCTTGGTGCTAGTCGCCAGCCCCTGGCCTATGGAAGGCGGGCTTGGGGTAGTCACGGCACGGGCCCCGAGGACGGGTCGTGACAAGTAGGCTAACCGAGACCATCTTTACCACTGGAGAGAATGTGTCAAAATAATCAACTCCATATGTCTGCGCATAAGTTTTGGCAACAAGGTGATCCTTGAGACGATTAAGAGAACCATCAGTGTTGGTGCAGACTGTATAGATCTATTTGCAACCGACCACCTGCTTATCCGAAGGAAGAAGTACAAGATCCCAAGTGTGGTTGTGTCCAGAGCCTATAGTTCATCCTGCATAGCTTGTAACCAGTCGGGATGAGATATGGCCTCGACAACAGTGCGCGGTGTGGAGTGAGCAGCAAGTGTCTCTACAACTCGTGAGGTAGCCGCAGATAATCCCTGATAAGACTGACAGGAGCGTGAGGCATTGCGAAGCGCAATAGCCAATTCCGGTGATAGAGGATCGGGAGCAGGTGATTCGTCAGGTGTGGTAGTAACATCAGGTGTCGGGGTGACAGGTGTGCTTGATCGATGAGTATATACCTGGCTAAATCGGGGTCTAATAACATCACTAGGAATAGATAGGGGTGGTGGTGTATCGAGAGAATATGGTAAAATAACTTCAAAATCAAAAACAGTAGATGGCGGTGGGAACTCGAAAACAAAAATAACCGATGATTTGATAAAGAAAACATCAGTTGAGACAACATAACGACACAAGTCTTGGGAGAAATATCGATATCCGTGTTGGGTGTGGGAATAGCCAGGAAAGACGCATTTGAGAGCGTGCACATCAAATTTGGTAACCGATGGACGAATATCCCAAACATAACACGCAACCAAAAATGTGGAGAGACAGATAATGAGGTGAATTTGGAAATAAAGAGTGGAATGGTGTCTCCCCCTGAAGAGCAGATGATGAAAGTCTGTTGATAAGATAGGTAAGTGGCTGTGAGAATGACATCTCCCCAAAAAACGATCGGAACTTTCTTTTGAAATAAAAGTGCACGAACAACTTCGAATAGATGACGACTCTTTCGTTCTGCAACACCGTTTTGTTAAGGTGTATCGGGACAAGAAGTTTGATGAATTATGTCATGATCATCAAGAAAAGACTGGAAAAGTCCAAATAAATATTCACAACCATTGTCAGAACGCGAACAATAAATTTTAGCAGAAAACCGGGTTGTGATTTCTGTTGGGACGGAGAGTGATGGCAAGAGGGGGGTGAATTGCCTTTTAAAAAAGTTTAACAATTTAAGACAAAGTTAAAGCGCAGCGGAAATAAAAGAGGCAAGACACAAAATTGATAACGGAGTTCGGCCTAAATCCCAAGCCTACGTCTCCGCTCCCAACTCAACCGTTGAGAGATTTATACGACAGCTTGCTTTTTAATGGTTGTAGCAAGAAACCCACTAGACTTTAAGGTAGCCTAGAAACCTATTACAGCTTGCTTTTTATTGGTTGTAGCAAGAAACCCACTAGCCTTCTTACAGGTAAAGGCTAGCTCACCTTTGATTCAAGCCTTTTACAGGGAAGGCTTGACTAACCTCTTCACACCTTGAAGGTGGTGTGAAAACCCAAATAAAGGGAGGATGAGAGAAAGAAGGGTTTGTATGCACAAACTTAAAATAATGCTCAAAATGATAAAACAATAAAAACCGTAAAGAGGAGAAGTCTTGGGCGCCAATGGATTGATTGGTGATGATGAAGAGCGCTCCCAAGCTTCTATGGTGGTGCTCCTTGGATGTGGAAGTGAGTTGGAGCAGGTGGGGATCCTTGAAGGAATGCGCCGGAGGTTCGCCAAATGATCGAAAAATGTTCCCGTGGGCTACTATATGTTTCCGGGGCTTCCTAGTCCTCTATTTATAGGAGAGGAACACTCAAATGGCCGTTGGGGGTCTTCGGAGCCGTTGGAGAGGCCTTCGGAGCCGTTGAGAGTCAAAAGTACAAGTCTGGTCAAAGCCCAACGGCTAGTTTGACTGGGCACACCGGCTGGCCGGTGGTGTCTCACCAGCTGGCCGGTGAGCCACCGGCTGGCCGGTCCTGAGACACCGGCTGGCCGGTGCTCCAGACAGAGAGCAAGCTTGTGCCCAGGTTCCACCGGCTGGCCGGTGGTCAGCCACCGGCTGGCTGGTGACAATACCGGCTGGCCGGGGAGCTCACACCGGCTGACCGGTGGCTCTGGACAGAAACCATTGCTACTGCCAGAGACCACCGGCTGGCCGGTGGGAATCCACCGGTTGGCCGGTAGACTCAGAGAGTCTACTTTCAGTCCTTCTTGGCCCAACTCCTTGACAACCTTTTGCCTATCAACAAAAACACTTGAAAACAAGTTAGAACAAAATAAGAGTGATTGTGATCATTAAAATCCAAGAAAGAGGGGTACAACAATCTCCCCCTATTTTGATGATCACAATCACCAAAACAAGCAATGTAAAAGACTGAAATGAAAGGCATGCTTTAAAGGATAAATTGAAAAGTAAAGCAAAACATCAGAGAAATATTTCTCCCCCAATCAACCAAGGAAATCTCCCCCTTTGTGATTATCAAAATAGCACGGGGCATAAAATTTGATTGAAGGAAAGGATTGAAAAACAAGAAAGAGATTTTAAACCAATTGAAATTTTTGAAATTTGAATTGAAAGTTTTAAATTGAAAGTTTTGAATTGAATGTTTTGAATTGAAAGTTTTGAAAGAAAAAAACGCAAAAAGGCTTAAACGATCCTAACTCCCCCTAAATAAAAACAACAAATCACCGGGGAGAGGATTTTAGAACCGAGACAAATTTTGGTCCGGAGAGACTCGCTAAAAGGGATTTTTCAATCCAAACTTGTCTTGTGGCGGGTCTTCTCCTATGAAATTTATCGTTAAAGGAAATGGTTTTGGGCCTTCCATACCGGGCATTTTTGCAGTTGCACTCGTAAATTAAGTGCCCGATCTTTTTGCAATAGTTGCAAAATTTATATTGGGAGCTCCCCCTTACAAAAATAGTAGGAGCATGGGAAGAGGAAGCTTGCTTGGAATAGCCAAACCCTTGGGTGGTTCTAGATATGCATTGGGAACCAAGGAGCTTCGAAAGGTTATGTTCACCTTCGGTGAACTTAGCTAGGGATTTCCTTAAATCCTTGATTGTTGATTCCATAGAATCAACATCGGGAAGGTTTTGGATCTTGAGGGACAAGTCTTCCTTCTCTTTGAGAAGTTGATCCTTTTCGGAAGAAAGAATTTTGAATTTCTTTTTTAAAGCAATAAATTTGGAAGAAAGTTCGTGAAAACCTTCCTCCAATTGATCTCTCGCATGTTGGAGATCCTCGTAAGATAAATGATTGAAAGAATTTGAAGAACAAGAGGAAGAGGAGTCGGAAGAGGTTACCTCATGAAATGCCATTAGACATTTTTTACCGTTGTCTTTTGAGGAGGAGGAGGATGAGGAGCTATCACTCCAAGTGGCCTTGAATGCCTTTTTCTTTTCCTTTTGCTTGACCCTTGTCTTGTGGAGTGGGCAATCGGGCTTATAATGGCCTTTCTTGCCGCACCCATAGCATTTTACCTCGGGCTCGGATTTTTCGTCGAGTTCTTCCTTTCGAGCCTTGCGAGATTTTTTCTTTTTGTTCTTCTTCATGAATTTGTGCATCTTGCGGGCAAGGTTCTCGATTTCTGAATCGCCGCTTGAAGAGGAAGAAGATGAGGAGGAGGAGTTTTCTTCTTTTTGAACTTTGAAGGCGATGTTCTTTGGAGTTTTGATGAGATTGCCTTCCTTTTCAGCTTGCCTCCTCATGGTGATCTCGTAGGTCATGAGGGATCCGATGAGCTCTTCGATCGGCATTTCATTTAAATTCTTCGCTTCTTGAATTGCCGTGACTTTCGGTGCCCATGAACTTGGTAAGATCCAAAGGATCTTCTTGACCATCATTTCTGCAGAAACATCATCTCCAAGAGACTTTCTTCCATTGCAAACGTCAGTAAATCGAGTAAACATATCAGTAATATTTTCAGATGGATGCATGGTAAAAGACTCAAAATCTTGACGGTACATATCCAATCGAGTATCCTTAACTTTGTTGGTCCCCTCATGGGTAACCTCCAAAAGTTTCCAGATTTCATGAGATGAAGTGCATGTGGAAACTCGATTGAATTCATTACGATCAAGGCCGCAATGAAGAGCATTCATGGCTTTGCTATCAAGCTCGAAATTTTTAATATCGGCTTGAGTCCATTTGGATTAATCGGGAGAAGAGAGACAGTAACCATGCATGACAATTCTATAAATAGGATAACCTATACTTCTAAGAAAAGTAGACATGCGGGTTTTCCAATAGGTATAGTCGGTTCCATCAAAAAAAGGAGCACGACCCAATGAATAACCTTCGGGGGCGAAAGAAGATGAAGCCATCACAATGGATCTTGAATTTGAAACCGGTTAAGGTATTACACAAACACTTCCTCTGATACCAATTGTTGGGACGGAGAGTGATGGCAAGAGGGGGGGTGAATTGCCTTTTAAAAAAGTTTAACAATTTAAGACAAAGTTAAAGCGCAACGGAAATAAAAGAGGCAAGACACAAAATTGATAACGGAGTTCGGCCTAAATCCCAAGCCTACGTCTCCGCTCCCAACTCAACCGTTGAGAGATTTATACGACAGCTTGCTTTTTAATGGTTGTAGCAAGAAACCCACTAGACATTAAGGTAGCCTAGAAACCTATTACAGCTTGCTTTTTATTGGTTGTAGCAAGAAACCCACTAGCCTTCTTACAGGTGAAGGCTAGCTCACCTTTGATTCAAGCCTTTTACAGGGAAGGCTTGACTAACCTCTTCACACCTTGAAGGTGGTGTAAAAACCCAAATAAAGGGAGGATGAGAGAAAGAAGGGTTTGTATGCACAAACTTAAAATAATGCTCAAAATGATAAAACAATAAAAACCGTAAAGAGGAGAAGTCTTGGGCGCCAATTGATTGATTGGTGATGATGAAGAGCGCTCCCAAGCTTCTATGGTGGTGCTCCTTGGATGTGGAAATGAGTTGGAGCAGGTGGGGATCCTTGAAGGAATGCGCCGGAGGTTCGCCAAATGATCGAAAAATGTTCCCGTGGGCTACTATATGTTTCCGGGGCTTCCTAGTCTTCTATTTATAGGAGAGGAACACTCAAATGGCCGTTGGGGGTCTTCGGAGCCGTTGGAGAGGCCTTCGGAGCCGTTGGGAGTCAAAAGTACAAGTCTGGTTAAAACCCAACGGCTAGTTTGACTGGGCACACCGGCTGGCCGGTGGTGTCTCACCAGCTGGCCGGTGAGCCACCGGCTGGCCGGTCCTGAGACACCGGCAGGCCGGTGCTCCAGACAGAGAGCAAGCTTGTGCCCAGGTTCCACCGGCTGGCCGGTGGTCAGCCACCGGCTGGCTGGTGACAATACCGGCTGGCCGGGGAGCTCACACCGGCTGACCGGTGGCTCTGGACAGAAACCATTGCTACTGCCAGAGACCACCGGCTGGCCGGTGGGAATCCACCGGTTGGCCGGTAGACTCAGAGAGTCTACTTTCAGTCCTTCTTGGCCCAACTCCTTGGCAACCTTTTGCCTATCAACAAAAACACTTGAAAACAAGTTAGAACAAAATAAGAGTGATTGTGATCATTAAAATCCAAGAAAGAGGGGTACAACAATCTCCCCCTATTTTGATGATCACAATCACCAAAACAAGCAATGTAAAAGACTGAAATGAAAGGCATGCTTTAAAGGATAAATTGAAAAGTAAAGCAAAGCATCAGAGAAATATTTCTCCCCCAATCAACCAAGGAAATCTCCCCCTTTGTGATTATCAAAATAGCACGGGGCATAAAATTTGATTGAAGGAAAGGATTGAAAAACAAGAAAGAGATTTTAAACCAATTGAAATTTTTGAAATTTGAATTGAAAGTTTTAAATTGAAAGTTTTGAATTGAATGTTTTGAATTGAAAGTTTTGAAAGAAAAAAACGCAAAAAGGCTTAAACGATCCTAACTCCCCCTAAATAAAAACAACAAATCACCAGGGAGAGGATTTTAGAACCGAGACAAATTTTGGTCCGGAGAGACTCGCTAAAAGGGATTTTTCAATCCAAACTTGTCTTGTGGCGGGTCTTCTCCTATGAAATTCATCGTTAAAGGAAATGGTTTTGTGCCTTCCATACCGGGCATTTTTGCAGTTGCACTCGTAAATTAAGTGCCCGATCTTTTTGCAATAGTTGCAAAATTTATATTGGGAGCTCCCCCTTACAAAAATAGTAGGAGCATGGGAAGAGGAAGCTTGCTTGGAATAGCCAAGCCCTTGGGTGGTTCTAGATATGCATTGGGAACCAAGGAGCTTCGAAAGGTTATGTTCACCTTCGGTGAACTTAGCTAGGGATTTCCTTAAATCCTTGATTGTTGATTCCATAGAATCAACATCGGGAAGGTTTTGGATCTTGAGGGACAAGTCTTCCTTCTCTTTGAGAAGTTGATCCTTTTCGGAAGAAAGAATTTTGAACTTCTTTTTTAAAGCAATAAATTTGGAAGAAAGTTCGTGAAAACCTTCCTCCAATTGATCTCTCGCATGTTGGAGATCCTCGTAAGATAAATGATTGAAAGAATTTGAAGAACAAGAGGAAGAGGAGTCGGAAGAGGTTACCTCATGAAATGCCATTAGACATTTTTTACTGTTGTCTTTTGAGGAGGAGGAGGATGAGGAGCTATCACTCCAAGTGGCCTTGAATGCCTTTTTCTTTTCCTTTTGCTTGACCCTTGTCTTGTGGAGTGGGCAATCGGGCTTATAATGGCCTTTCTTGCCGCACCCATAGCATTTTACCTCGGGCTCGGATTTTTCGTCGAGTTCTTCCTTTCGAGCCTTGCGAGATTTTTTTTTTTTGTTCTTCTTCATGAATTTGTGCATCTTGCGGGCAAGGTTCTCGATTTCTGAATCGCCGCTTGAAGAGGAAGAAGATGAGGAGGAAGAGCTTTCTTATTTTTGAACTTTGAAGGCGATGTTCTTTGGAGTTTTGATGACATTGCCTTCCTTTTCAGCTTGCCTCCTCATGGTGATCTCGTAGGTCATGAGGGATCCGATGAGCTCTTCGATCGGCATTTCATTTAAATTCTTCGCTTCTTGAATTGCCGTGACTTTCGGTGCCCATGAACTTGGTAAGATCCAAAGGATCTTCTTGACCATCATTTCTGCAGAAACATCATCTCCAAGAGACTTTCTTCCATTGCAAACGTCAGTAAATCTAGTAAACATATCAGTAATATTTTCAGATGGATGCATGGTAAAAGACTCAAAATCTTGACGGTACATATCCAATCGAGTATCCTTAACTTTGTTGGTCCCCTCATGGGTAACCTCCAAAAGTTTCCAGATTTCATGAGATGAAGTGCATGTGGAAACTCGATTGAATTCATTACGATCAAGGCCGCAATGAAGAGCATTCATGGCTTTGCCATCAAGCTCGAAATTTTTAATATCGGCTTGAGTCCATTTGGATTCATCGGGAGAAGAGAGAGAGTAACCATGCATGACAATTCTATAAATAGGATAACCTATACTTCTAAGAAAAGTAGACATGCGGGTTTTCCAATAGGTATAGTCGGTTCCATCAAAAAAAGGAGCACGACCCAATGAATAACCTTCGGGGGCGAAAGAAGATGAAGCCATCACAATGGATCTTGAATTTGAAACCGGTTAAGGTATTACACAAACACTTCCTCTGATACCAATTGTTGGGACGGAGAGTGATGGCAAGAGGGGGGGTGAATTGCCTTTTAAAAAAGTTTAACAATTTAAGACAAAGTTAAAGCGCAACGGAAATAAAAGAGGCAAGACACAAAATTGATAACGGAGTTCGGCCTAAATCCCAAGCCTACGTCTCCGCTCCCAACTCAACCGTTGAGAGATTTATACGACAACTTGCTTTTTAATGGTTGTAGCAAGAAACTCACTAGACTTTAAGGTAGCCTAGAAACCTATTACAGCTTGCTTTTTATTGGTTGTAGCAAGAAACCCACTAGCCTTCTTACAGGTGAAGGCTAGCTCACCTTTGATTCAAGCCTTTTACAGGGAAGGCTTGACTAACCTCTTCACACCTTGAAGGTGGTGTGAAAACCCAAATAAAGGGAGGATGAGAGAAAGAAGGGTTTGTATGCACAAACTTAAAATAATGCTCAAAATGATAAAACAATAAAAACCGTAAAGAGGAGAAGTCTTGGGCGCCAATGGATTGATTGGTGATGATGAAGAGCGCTCCCAAGCTTCTATGGTGGTGCTCCTTGGATGTGGAAGTGAGTTGGAGCAGGTGGGGATCCTTGAAGGAATGCGCCGGAGGTTCGCCAAATGATCGAAAAATGTTCCCGTGGGCTACTATATGTTTCCGGGGCTTCCTAGTCCTCTATTTATAGGAGAGGAACACTCAAATGGCCGTTGGGGGTCTTCGGAGCCGTTGGAGAGGCCTTCGGAGCCGTTGGGAGTCAAAAGTACAAGTCTGGTCAAAGCCCAACGGCTAGTTTGACTGGGCACACCGGCTGGCCGGTGGTGTCTCACCAGCTGGCCGGTGAGCCACCGGCTGGCCGGTCCTGAGACACCGGCTGACCGGTGCTCCAGACAGAGAGCAAGCTTGTGCCCAGGTTCCACCGGCTGGCCGGTGGTCAGCCACCGGCTGGCTGGTGACAATACCGGCTGGCCGGGGAGCTCACACCGGCTGACCGGTGGCTCTGGACAGAAACTATTGCTACTGCCAGAGACCACCGGCTGGCCGGTGGGAATCCACCGGTTGGCCGGTAGACTCAGAGAGTCTACTTTCAGTCCTTCTTGGCCCAACTCCTTGGCAACCTTTTGCCTATCAACAAAAACACTTGAAAACAAGTTAGAACAAAATAAGAGTGATTGTGATCATTAAAATCCAAGAAAGAGGGGTACAACAATTTCTTGATAATAGGAGCGGAACACGCTAAAAATTTCTGAACGATTCTTCAACAAATAGACTCAAGACAATCTTGAAAAATCATCGATGAATGTAACAAAATATCGATAGCCCAGTTTAGATTAACTAGGATTTGGTCCCCAGATATCAGAATGTACCAAATGAAAAGGAGTGGATGCATGTGAGGTTGCCCGGGGAACATAGGTGACCCAATGATGCTTTGCGTAATGATCAAAGTGATAATGAAGTTGGAGGGCATGGGCAAAAGTGGCAGGACGGATGAGAACTTGGGCCGAGTCAAGCACACAGCCCACCCTGAAGGTGTCCACTACCAAGCACCCGAGTCGTCGAATGCTCCTGAAAGATAACCGAAGTAGGTGAGAAGATGACCTGACACTGTAAATCAGCTGCAAGTTTACTAATAGATAGTAAATCAAAGGGACAACTGGGAACAAAGGCAACACCGAAGAGCTTTAAATCATATATAATCGTACAATAGTAATATTACCTCCAGTTGAAGTCGAGCGATATGATTGAAGAACACTCGCATCCCCAATGATATGCTCTGAAGCACCAGAGCCTAGAACCCATGTGGTGGACCGTTGGGATAGACATGCTGCTGGAGGATCGCCATGAGCAACAATGGCGTTTGATGATACCATGGGGTGATAGAAGACCAAAAACAGAGGGTCGTGCTGAAGATGCATGTTGAGAAGGTGCTGAAGATGCATGTTGAGAAGGTTCTGAAGGTGCACAAATGGTAGACTAGAGGTGCTGAGGTGTTACCCACTGCGATCAATCATGATAGAGGAAGCTGGTACATTTGGTGTTGAAAATGCAATGTCGGAACATCTGGGTATCAATCGAAAAATGCCAGAATCTTAGCACCTGTTTGCTTTTTGGCAGCATATAGCGTTGAGAACGCGACGGGATAAACACGTTCCAGGTACTCTAATTTGTTGCCTTAAAACTCAAAGCGCTGATGTAACTCGCCATTCCCTGCACAACAGAGAGCTTCGATTCCATGAAAACCAAATTCTGAATCGGGTTGCTGTCTCACAGGGAGGCGCTGAGGTGCTGGTGCACGGGTACGGGGCGGGAGGTTTTTTGCGCAGGGGCGGAAGCGATCCGTCGCAAGAGGCTGCTCAGGAGGGGCGCTGCCCAGGAGACTGTCGCGCGAGGGGGCGACGACGGGAGGAGGGCGCTGCTAGGGGCGGAGGACGCTCGCGAAGGGAGGAGGGCACCGCTAGGGGCGGAGGACGCTCAGGAGGGGCGCTACCCAGGAGGTCGTCGTGCGAAGGGGCGGTGATAGGACCCTTACCCCAACAGCCCCTTCAAGAGGGCTACTTTGTGTATTAAAGGAAGAAAATTTAGCAAAAATACAGGAGAAAGGGAAACAGAAGAAGATAAAAGCAGAAAAATACAGAGAAGAAGTGCACTCGAAACACCACTCTTTTGTCCAAGCTTTCCAGCTGAATCTCAAAACAAAACTCTCCCCTCACGATTGTCTCTCCAGCCCTCCCTATTTAACAGCCTCTGCCCAGTGGGCTCCCTGTGTAACAGCTGCGGGCCCCTCCTAGAATTTTCTCTACTATATTCCTCAGTTGGTTATCAAACAGCTGTGTTGTGGGCCCCACCTTTCCCCTTTCCAGAACAATCTTTATAGCTGTGCTAGCTGTGGCTTAACATAGGACCTGCTTCCCAGCTGGTATTCCTCCCCTAGAATATTATTTTTCAGGCTGTGCAGTTGTGATGTCCAAAGCAGCCTAGTCCAGCTGTCTCCATCTTTATCACTCGACCCTCTTTGAAATCTAGTTTTGTCCTCAAAACTGAAGAAAATCAAACTGAAATTTGGATAGAGAGATTCCTGTTCATTGCATTTTGTACTTTATAAAGCCCTTGTTCGACATATGCACACAAAACCATCTCCCAGATGCTTCTCCTTGCTTCATGGTTCCAGAGAAACTAAATGCGATGCACCCTTGCTTCATACACCGCCCAAGCAATCTTTCAGAGGGTCCTCCTTAAAATCTCAGCCCTGTGATATTGTTTTTTGCTCCATTTATCCCAGGGAAAATTAGTACAATTCTCTGGAATGGATCTACATCCAGAGCTGGTGAATTCCCCTTCACCGAGCTGCCCTTTGAAGTCTCCTTTAGATAGGATCAAGGCATTGAACCACTCAACAACCAACTCACCTGCTGGGTCCATCCAGCTTCCAGGCTGACCCTCCGTATCCCGAGAAAAGCTCCTTCCTCTGCCAATACCAACTTCTCTCCCAAAGGCACATTGGTTCTTGCTAAAGCTGTGGAAACCGACTGTTTCTTCCTCAACGGGTTTCCCCCCTTCATGTTGGCTTCAGAATCTTTCTAATACATTGGAGGAATTCCCAAGCTTTGCGTGTCAGGGGAAAAATTATATCGACAACATATTTCTAAGCACCAGACCCTATTCATCAGCAATGAGCTGCAGTCCCCCCTGAAGCGTTTCCATCCACAATTAATATAGGTAAATGTGTTGGGTGATGAAGAACTTACCATCAATCCCGTCTTCCTTCCAATGTAGATTTGTAAAACCCATGGTTGCCTTTTAACTTTGCGATGGTAACACCCTTCTGATGTCATAGCCTTCACCATAGGAAAAGTCCATACAACCAGTCCTTTTCCTGGGGGACTAACCACTACAACAACAGATCCTACACGCCAAAGGGCAGTATCTTCCGATGTATCCGCATGCTGCCATCTAACGACACTACATTTTTGGGAAGCATCTCGTGCGAGCCCCGTGAATCTAGCTCTCACATAGTAGTTAATGGTCGATGCATCATTTATTTTCTATTTCTGTAACAAAGAATTAAAGGCTTGGGTACTTGCCTCCCCCAACCTGAATGGAGCTAAGTGATTGTTAATTCCATCAACATGTTTGAAAAGTCTCTCTCTCCAATCAGGAATCACCATCCATTCCCAAAAACAAGATTGCTGACTGAAACCTGCAAGTAGGTTGGTTTTGTACTGAAATAATTTTTGCTTCTTGAATTCCAACCCCTGGTGACCAGGTTTTGCCCCCAGATATCTATTTCTGCTATAGAAAGGGATGTGTTGTGAGTTATGACACCCCTTTTCCCATTACGCGATTCACCAGGTTCCCCATCAACTTCAGCAACCCCTTGCTTCCAATGTTCAACAGATCGATTAAGGTTTGGATGATGAGTGTTTGGTCCGTGACAAGGCTGAGGGAAGCTCACCATTTTAAGAACCTCGTCACTGTCGGAGTGTCGAACCGCCCAAAAACTCTGTGAGGGACATGCCCATGGAGGTGGTTGTGGTAGCAGCGGAGTGTTCTGCTGCCTTCGAACAAGAACCCCCATCTTAATTTCGTTTTGTTAAACTCTCTTTTGTATTATTATGGGTATTTCCGAGTCCCACATCGGAATACTCCCTTGTACATTCCGCTTTTTCATTCTATAAAAGAAGAGCCCCACCTCACCTTGAAGTGAAGTGGGTTTCTCCATTCTACATGGTATCAGAGGGATTTTTATCCCGAACCCTCCCTCCCTTGCGGCTTCCCGGCGTTCTCCCGGCCCCGCCTCTCTCCCTCCTGCCCTAGCCTTTCCCGGAAGGCCCTCCCTCCCGGCGCAACTCTCCTCCCGGCGCTCCTCTCCTCTCCGGCCTGCACCCTCCCGGCGGTCGTCCCTCCCGCTACGCCTCCACCTCCCGACGCCCGCGGCTCCCGGCCCTCCCGTCGCACCGCCCTCCATCCTCCCGGCTGCCCTGCGCGCTCCCTTCCGGCGGCATCACCCGCGCGCCCCGCGGCTCCCCGACGGCGCTCCCTCCCCATGATTTCCCGCGGCTCCCGCCGCCTTCACCCGCTCGCCCCGCCGGCGGCCTCCCGCTGCTCCCGGCGGCCTCCCGCTGCTCCCGACGGCATCACCCGCGCGCCCCGCGGCTCCCCGACGGCGCTCCCTCCCCGCGGTTTCCCGCGGCTCCCGCCGCCTTCACCCGCGCGCCCCGCCGGCGGCCTCCCGCTGCTCCCGGCGGCCTCCCGCTGCTCCCGACGCCATCACCCGCTCGCCCCGCCGGAACGGCCTCAGCCGCTCTGCCCTGCGCGGCCTCCCAGCGTCTCCCGCGCCTCCCTCTGCTCCCGCGGCCTCTCGCGGCTCCCGGCTCCCGGCGCACCTCTCCTCCCGGCATCCGCCGTCCTCCCGCGGTGCGCCCTCGTCCCAGCAGGCCTTCGCCCGGCGCCCGCGCCCTCTCCCGGCGCACTCCTCCTCCCCCCTGCGCGGCTCCCCGGCACGACGCGGCTCCCGGCTCCTCCCGCTGCTCCTCTGCGCCTCCCGCGGCCCGCTCCTCCTGCGCGCTCATCCCGTCGCCGCGGCTCCCAGGCGGCCCTCCGCCTCGTGTCCCGCCTCTTCCCTGCCGGCTCCCGGTCGCGCAGCCCTCCATCGCGCAGCCCTCCATCGCGCCGGCCCTCCATTCCCCCGGCGCCTCCCGCTGCTCCCGCGCGCTCCCGGCTCCCCGGCGTCTCCGACTCCCCCTGCTTCGCCCTCGGCCTCTGTCCCAACGGACCCTCCCGGCAGAGCGCCCTTCTCCCGGCGGCACGCCCTCATCCCCGCCGAGCGCCCTCGTTCCGGCAGCCCTTCCAGCACGCGCACGTCCTGCGCCCGATCATCCCGCCGGCCCGCTGCCTCAGCTCCCGCCGCTTCCATGGCGGACTTCTCGGGACGTGGTCGTGCTTCACGTCGTCCACGTCCCTTCTGTCACCATTGTGGCACGTTTGGCCACCTGATCGCCCGATGTTGGGTCCTGCATGGCCGGCCATCTCAGCACCTGCGGCAGGCACAGCCCGCGGTCCGGGACGTGTCCTCGACTGTCGCCTCTCTTTTCCCGTCTCTGGCCCTGTCTATGGCCGACCTCAGGCGGCCTCATGATCCACCGGCCTCTGTCCGCCCCGCTCCCTCCTCGGCTTCTCTGGCCCGTACTGTTTGCCCCACTGCCTTGGTCAGCCATTGCTCCCCCGCATGGCTGCTGGACTCAGGTGCCTCCGACCACCTCACCGGTGATGCTGGTATGTTGACGTCTTATTGCCCTTATGCTGGTTCTTCAGCCATCACCGTCGCTGATGGGTCCTCTATCCCCATAGCGGGCTTCGGCGCATGCTCCCTGACTCCTTCGATACATCTACCCTCTGTGGCACATGTGCCCCGCAGTCCCTTTAATCTGCTTTCCATCAGTAAACTGACTAAGGATTATAACTGTGCGGCCATATTTACCTCCTCTGGTGTTGTGTTTCAGGAGCAGGCTACGAACCGGGAACTTGGTCGAGGTCGGCTTCGAGACGGGGTCTACATGTTCGAGGGGCCCGCGCCCATTGCTTGCACATCTACCTCTTCTCGGGCACTTGATCTCCATTCCCGATTAGGGCACCCGCCTGCATCCACCATTCATCAGATGTTTCCGGACTTCCGTAGGACTCCTACTTTTCATTGTGAGTCATGCTCTTTTGCAAAACATCATCGCTCTTCCTACATTCCTCGCACGGATACACGGGCCTCCCACCCCTTTGATCTGGTTCATTCCGATGTTTGGGGCCCGTGTACCGTTCCGAGTCACTTGGGCTATAAATACTATATCTCCTTCATTGATGACTATTCGCGAATGACGTGGCTTTACCTTCTTCGGGAACGCTCCGAAGTGTTTTCCACCTTCCAAACCTTTTTTCATGAAATTAAGAATCGTTTTTCTATCTCGGTCAAATGTCTCCGCTCGGATAATGGGCGCGAGTATCTCTCCACTTCTTTTCGGCAGTTTCTCCGGGAGAATGACATCCTTCATCAGACCTCCTGTCCTGATACACCCCAGCAGAACGGCGTGGCCGAGCGGAAACACAGACATATTCTAGAGACTGCCCGTGCCCTCATCTTCCACCGACAGGTGCCTCTGCTCTTTTGGGGCGATGCCATTCTCACTGCTACCTACCTCCTCAATCGCCTTCCTTCTTCTATCCTTAAGGGGGAGACTCCCTTTCGGGCTCTTTTCCCCACTCTCCCTCTTCATTCCCTCCCTCTTCGAGTGTTTGGCTGCTTGTGTTATGTTCGTGACACTCGCCCTGGCCGCCCCAAACTCTCTCCCAAATCTCTCCGCTGCATATTCCTCGGTTATTCCTGCACTCAGCGCGGATACCGCTGCTTCTCCCCGGACCTTCGCCGGTATGTCATCTCCGCCGATGTCTCCTTTGTGGAAAGTTCTCCATTCTCCTTTCCCTCTCCTCCTCCTGACTCTGCCATTGATAATTGTCTTCCCCTCATCATCCAGCCTCTTCCGGATTTACCTCCTCCTGACCCTGTCCTCGATGATTGTCCTCCTCTCCTCCTCCATCCTCCACCGGCGTCAACCGCTGTTGACACCCATTTTGGTCAGGTCTACTCCCGCCGCCCTTCGACTGTCTTCCCCGTTCCGGCCAGTGACACTGATGCTCCCGCTTCGTCCGCTGCTCCTGCTCCGCCACCCGCGGACTTGCCCATCGCCCTACGGAAAGGTACTCGCTCCTGCCAGAGTACTCCTCTATTTGCATCTTCTTACAGGGGTTTGTCCGCTCTGGAGACGGTTTCTCTACCTCGCACAGTTGGTGAGGCCAAATCTCACCCCGGGTGGCTCGCAGCCATGCGGGATGAATTGCAGGCTCTGGAGGAAAACCATACTTGGGATCTTGTCTCCCTTCCCGCAGGCAAACAGGCAGTGGGCAGCAAATGGATTTACACGGTCAGGCTGAATCCCGATGGTACTCTCCATCGCCTCAAAGCCCGCCTTGTCGCCAAAGGCTTTGCTCAGACATACGGAGTTGATTACTTTGATACCTTCTCCCCGGTTGCCAAGATGGCCTCTGTCCGGCTATTCATCTCTCTCGCCGCCCATCATCGGTGGCCTCTTCATCAATTGGATGTCAAGAATGCATTCCTCCATGGCTTCCTTGAGGAAGAAATCTATCTCCAGCAGCCCCCCGGATTTTGTGCCGCCGGCGCTGAATCTCGTGTCTGCCGTCTCCGCCGCTCTCTTTACGGCCTCAAGCAGTCTCCCCGTGCTTGGTTTGGCCGCTTTAGCACGGTCGTCAGCGACTTTGGGCTTTCCCGCAGTATGAAAGACCACACTGTCTTCTACAGGACGACTCCACATGGCTGCATCTTATTGGTCGTCTATGTGGATGATATCGTCATCACCGGCAGCGACTCTGTGGGTATCACCCATCTCAAGGCTCATCTTCACCAGCACTTCCACACTAAGGATCTTGGTCCTCTCACATACTTCCTCGGCATCGAGGTTTCCTACTCCTCTGCCACCATCTCCCTCTGCCAACGGAAGTATGCTTTGGATATATTGCAGGATGCTGGGCTGACTCAGGCCACTGCGGTCGATACTCCTTTGGAGCCTGGCGAACGGTCTCTTTATGCCTCCTCGGCTCCATACCCCCATCCCGAGCGGTACCGTCGATTGGTGGGCAAACTCAATTATCTCACCATGACTCGACCCGACATTTCCTGTGCGGTAGCCAAAGTGAGTCAATTTATGGAGCATCCCACCACATCTCAGTGGGATGCTGTCATCCGCATCGCCAAACGGGATCCTGCCCGTGGTCTTCACTACTCCCAGCATCCTCATCAGCATATTGAGGCCTTTTGCGATGCTGATTACGCTGGCTGCCTTGCCACTCGGAAATCTACCTCTGGGTTCGCCATTTTCTTCGCAGACAACCTCATTTCTTGGCGCAGCAAGAAACAGACGGTCGTCTCTCGCTCCAGTGCCGAGTCTGAGTACCGTGCCATGGCCACCGTTACTACCGAGATCCTTTGGCTTCGGCAACTCCTCCAGGAGCTTGGCTTTCCTCAGCAGATTTCTGCTCACATATGGTGTGACAATCAGGCAGCCACTAAAATTGCTTCGAATCCCGTCTTCCATGAACGCACGAAGCATATTGAGGTGGACTGTCACTTTCTTCGCCACCACCTGGAGCACAACCATGTCAGCTTTAGCCACATTCCGACGGCAGACCAGCTTGCTGACATCTTCACCAAAGGCCTCCCTGGTGCTCGCCTTGCCTCGCTTAGTTCCAAGCTGGGGATCCGCCACATCTGACACCCAGCTTGAGGGGGAGTAGTTATGGGTCTTGTGTGGTGTCTTCTTATTCTTTTTTGTGGGACTCGTTGTCCAAGCTGGGTCTGTCCAGCTTGAGGGGGAGTGTTAAACCCTCTTTTGTATTATTATGGGTATTTCCGAGTCCCACATCGGAATACTCCCTTGTACATTCCGCTTTTTCATTCTATAAAAGAAGAGCCCCACCTCACCTTGAACTGAAGTGAGTTTCTCCATTCTACACGTTTGTAATTGAAGCTCTCCTGCTCGCGCTCGCAATTTCTGCTGCAGGACAACACTTGCAATCTCGGCTGGGTTCTCTTCTTCCTTCCAACCGTGTTCTACTTCTTGCACCTTCTGTCGAAGAGTCGGCTCATATACTGTGTTCTTCTGCCAAGCTTTTGAGTTCTGTTCGACTAGTGTGGTCTAACCTCAAGGGCCCCGGCCGTCGAACACTGGTAGTTCGATCGGTCTAACAACTGGTAGAAAATCAAAAGTGTTGTTAGTCGTTGCTTCCATCATGATCGTACCTCCATGATGTACTGCAGTTTCATCGAGTCCAGTCATGTTCTTGTCTGGCTTCACCTTGACCTCCAATGGCCGCATGTTGTCCCGTGGCAAACCAAGTGTAGACGACTCCTCTTGCTCGTTTTTAGTTGCCTTAATCGCAAGAAACACGTCTAGGTTAGACGCGTCCATCATCAAATCTGAAGTCTTTCATTCAACTCCCTGTTGTCGTCTTTGCCCAATCGCATGCCGGTCTCCTCCATAACTAGTGTTTGCCGATCATCCTTCTACAGCAGTGTAGGAAACTCACCTCGCACCAACTCAACGTTAACTGCATCTTCGCACCCCTGCACCATCGTTCCTGCAGTCGCCCCTGACTACATCTCAGGCAGCTCCGACGCCAAGGAAGGTTGAGCCGCCTCATGCTGCTGCTTCCTCTCAAGGCGTTCCACCAGAAGATTGAGTGTGTGTTGATTGCGTTCCCACTCCAGTCGGCTTTGTCTAAGTGTAGCGTTGATCCACCTGAGTTGCTGGTCCACTTCGTAGAGCTTAGTCATCACCTTTTCTCCCTCTTGCATGAGAAATCTTCCAGCAGTGCTACACCTCATGCATGAGAGGATCCGGCAGATCGGACCAAATGATAGGACCCTTGCTCTAACAACCCCCTTCGAGAGGGCTACTTTGTATATTAAAGGAAGAAAACTGTACCAGAAATACAAGGGAAAGGGAAACAAAAGAAGATAACAGCAGAAAAATACAGAGAAGAAGTGCACTCGGAAGACCGCTCTTCCGCCCAAGTTTTCCAGCTGAATCTCAAAACAAAACTCTTCCCTCCCAATTGTCTCTCTAACCCTCCCTATTTAACAGCCTCTGCCCAGTGGGCTCCCTGTGTAACAGCTGCGGGCTCCTCTTAGAATATTCTCTAGTATATTTCTCAGTTGGTTAGCAAACAACTGTGTTGTGGCCCCCACCTTTCCCCTTTCCAGAACAATCTTTATAGCTGTGCTGGCTGTGGCCTGTGGCCTGACATAGGACCTGCTTCCCAGCTGGTATTTGTTATGTAAAATAATTGAGAGAGGGAGAAAAGAGGAGCAAACTGTGTATATAGAATATAGCAGCAGAAATACAGCAGAAATGGGAGAGAAAGATATAGGAGAAGAGAGTGAGGAACCTGTGGAAGACCACTCCACTGATTCCTTCTGAAACGTCCCAACGCACCAGCCCACACAACAGCCTGCTGTGGAAAACTCCCAGATATCAAGTCATGTCTCATCCCAACCCCCTGCTGCCACCTTAATACCCCTCCTGCCCACTGCCACAGCTGGCAATGTAATTGCAAAATACAATATTGCCCTCTAACCAACTAACAAACTCTAACAACCTATCTACAGCTGTCACCAGCCCTTAACCCACCAACAACCCAGCCAATAACAAACTCTAACACCTGGACAACCCCCTTTATTCCTAACAATTCCCTCCCACCCAAAAACCACCTTGTCCCCAAGGTGGAACAACCAAAGCTTTGCTCGTCTGTGCATTGAGACAACAGCTCCCGGTGGCGGCTTTGGTGGAGGCCTCAACATCGATGCATCTTCATTGGAAGTCAGCAACTCACTTGGGCAAACTAGAGCAACCTTTGTAGGTGGATAACTTTGCTGGAATAATTCTCCATCGAAATTCCAGGATTCTGCAGCCTCGGTCAAGCCAGAAACAGAGTAGCCGTCCCCTTCTTTAGCTGCCCCGAGTAAGGTTGAAGTTGCACTGGTTCCGATACAAAAAACAACAACAATGAGGCCACGAAGATGCTCCGCCATTTGAGATGGTAGGTGCAAAATAAGTTGTAGAATTAAGCTTCCAATGAAAAGGGATACAGAGCTCTCCAGATCAGGATCTAGAAGCCTCGATGTTGAATTAAGCAAGCTTCTCATTGTAAATCTAGCATCACACCCGATTCTAATGATCTCTTCTGGAACTATAGGAGAAGCGCAAAGTGGAAAACTGCTAGCAACTCCCAACCATGCACAACAATGTTGAGGACGCCCTTCTGGTCCAAACATGGTGTTCCTGAAAACCACTGTAAGATACTGGTGATAGAAATATGACTTCTTAAGGCTTCCATTCTTAGAGAGCTGAGCTTCCAATTCATCAATACATTTTGACCACTGGTATGCAACATTTCCTTCCGCTACCATGGCTTCTTTCCCAGTATAAACTATAGCTATTCCCAAACGTCTTATATTTATGGATGACCAAGCAGAGGTAACAATCATCAATATTGACAGCCAATCCTTACGCCATTCAGATAGATCACACGTGGCTGCAGATATGCTTTCATCCTGTGGCTTTGGCAAGTTTTCAAGATGCTGAACAATCTTCCGAAAAAGCCTTTTCAAGCCAAAATCTATATCTAGAGCCACCATTCCTGGAGCGCCCAACAAAAACCTAATCCTCCCAGCAGTAGATGAAAGATATAACGATGCATACCCCCTAATAGTTGTAGTATACTTCTGCACTAAACAGCAAAGGTGGTCCATCCCATCTAACAAGAAGCCGATAGTGGGATCAGTTGGATTAATGCCAACTGGCACCACTCGAGCAGCTCTAAATTTTGAATAAGCAACTCCTACATGTTGAAAATACCATAGGACCTCATATTGAGCAAATGTTAAGGCAAAGAAAACCATCTTTAATGGAAACACCATGTGTGGAGTAAAATCAGTGTCGTAAACCAGTGAAAACACAGTTCCTCGTCCATTAGTGACTGTACTAAAATATGTAGCATCAACTGTCTCTTCCTGTGAAGCAAAAATGTTAGGATGACGCTTAAACTCCTCCCAATGTAGTGTTGCTTGTTCTTCCAAACCTCTTTTTCGGCCCCCAACATTTACAACTCCCGCTAATAGTCGTCTGTAGCTTCCTTCCTCAACCTCCTTGTTTTCCAAGCTGAACTGCCTGCACGTCTCATAAAGAACCTTAGCTGCAGAAGTCCTTCTCAACTCAGTCATTGCAAGAAATTCACTGCACTCAAGAAATTCGTTGCGCTCAAACAGTTTAGGGTTCAAACCAGAAATTACTTCTTTAGACCGAACTGGTGTGGAACCAATCTGCCCCTCCTCATAGTTACTTTCCTGACCAGTCGAGAAACTCCTCAAGCTCACTGCCGGTTCATCAGCCTTTGTTATGAAAAGGTTTTCTTGCCCGATTTCACTAAGGCACATTGCCTCCGTTTCATCCCCATGAATTCCAGTTGCACAATCTGGAAAATCTTTTTCACGAGATCTCATTTCCAGCAACGTCTTTTTTTTCAGTACAAACTCTAATGGTCGCTCCTGCACTGCCAGCGGTAGAGGCTGAAGTGTAGCTCGAGCATACTGTCGTTGCACTACCTTTCTATTCTCTCGCATTTTTTGCTTTATCGAAAGACCGCTCGGAAAAACTACTTCTCTAGCAAAAGAAGTAGATCTCAAGCTAGGAGTTGGCTGCTGCTCCTTGCTAAACAATCTGAGTGGCGTTTCTTCGTTTGATTGGTGCAACCGTGCACGCATCCAACACAAGTACTCTGTTTGACCACGTTCCAGCTTAACCAAATTTTCTTGCATAGTGAGAAGCATTTGTAGTATATCCTCCGCTGCCGACTCTACTGCTTCCATTCTATTCTCCATCCATTCTGAACTCGCCTCTTTTGATGCTACATCAGAATCTACTTTAGACGGCTTCATCAACCTTTCTCCATCCATCGTCAAACTCTATTATTCCCTCTCAGCAGGAATCACGGCCCCAACAACGATTTTTTTTTTTTACTGTACTCGCCTTTTTTTTTGTCCTTTCTCGTTCATTTATAGCAGCAGCGTTGAACCCTATCCACGGGGGTTTTTTTTCCCGTCCGTCTGCAGCTCTGCACAACTTTATGACTTCGCAACTCCAGCACTGGTCACGTTCGTCCTCTCCCGCAAAATCTATTCTGCCAAGTCGCTCCGATTAGTCAAAACAGTGCGCGTAGGTCACTGCTTCCATTTGTTCCTCCAAGCGCATGATCCCCAACGTCTGTCTCTTCCAGAACGCGATTCACCAATGTGTGCGCCCAACTTCGAAGGCTTCCACCGGAGTTCGCGTCTCAAAACTCCAGTCGCGATCGTCCACTTCTATCAGTTCTCATCATCCGCTTCAGGCAATCGCACTTGACTCATACGCGTCTCCTGCTACGACGCGTTTCCCCAGCTTCGTACGTTTCTTCCTCAACTGTCGCGGCACACTGCTCGACGTTTCCCTGCCTGGCGCGCCAACTTCTCAGTAACAACAGACTCACACAGCAGCTCGATTCTCCGCAGCGTTTGCTCCCCTGCGCGCTTCAATTAGCAACTTACACAGCAACGATCATCCTGCTGCTGCGTTCGGTTCTCTAAGTAGTCGCTGCGGTCTTCTCCACTCGACGACCTCACTGTGCTGCTGTGATCGATTTTCTTCTGCAGTGAAGGTTTTTCTCCAGCAGCGGTCCTTTCTCTCGCACGACAATTCCCCAGCGGAGTCGCCAAATTGTTATGTAAAATAATTGAGAGAGGGAGAAAAGAGGAGCAAACTGTGTATATAGAATATAGCAGCAGAAATACAGCAGAAATGGGAGAGAAGATATAGGAGAAGAGAGTGAGGAACCTGTGGAAGACCACTCCACTGATTCCTTCTGGAACGTCCCAACGCACCAGCCCACACAGCAGCCTGCTGTGGAAAACTCCCAGATATCAAGTCATGTCTCATCCCAACCCCCTGCTGCCACCTTAATACCCCTCCTGCCCACTGCCACAGCTGGCAATGTAATTGCAAAATACAATATTGCCCTCTAACAACCTATCTACAGCTGTCACCAGCCCTTAACCCACCAACAACCCAGCCAATAACAAACTCTAACACCTGGACAACCCCCTTTATTCCTAACAGTATTCCTCCCCTAGAATATTATTTTCCAGGCTATCTAGTTGTGCTGTCCAAGGCATCCTAGTCCAGCTATCTCCATCTTTATCAGGCTATGACGGGAAGAGGGCGCCGCTAGGGCAGAGGAGCGTCGGGAGGGAGGGGGTTACGTAACCCACTCTGATACTATGTTAGAATGGAAACCCCGTACCTCACAACGTGGTAGGATGTTTAATTTATAGATGAGAAAATGGGTACAACAGATTACCCACACCGATGTGGGATGCAAATATTAAAAAACATCTAATATTCTTAACAGTACTGTAATTGTATCTTTGAGTTAATGAATTTTGTTTTTCCTTTTCGTGAACGTAGAAATTTCCCGAATCATGTAAATATGTGTGTTTCATTTTATTTTCTGTTTTCTTTTGCACGATCTATTCTTGATTCTTCCTTGTTGTTTGTCGGGTCATCTCGGTGACAAGGCTTCCATGACAAAACAAAAATATGTGTTGAAACCATGTGTTACACCTTATCAAAGTCCATATATTTGTGTTACAAACAGGTTTGAACTTTTTGGTTTTATGAGATTAGGTCATTGATAACTGTATTACCCATTAACTATAAATAATTATCTCATTGTGATGGTTGGATTATCCAATAATCAATTAAAGTGGCTGTGGGTTTATTTTCTCTTTGTCTTGTGCGAAACATTTATCTTTTTCCTTGCTCTTGTGTATTCTTGGCTTGTCAACTTACGAGTTAGATTAGTGATCCAAGATCACATATCCCCTAAATTCGTGTCCCAACCCAGATGTGTCATTGTGTAAATTGGTCAACTGGTTCATTATTGACTGTGTTGCCCGAGCAACAAGCCACACTGTCCTAGAGCATTGGTTGACTATTTGTATCTATTAAGCCTCAAATCATATCAAATCTTTTATCCCTTTCTCATGCCATGAAGATCGGGCAGCTCTTTGCTTCTCGCATTAGTTGAAGGCTCAATTTATTATCTAACAAACATTAGTTGCAGAAATCGATTTTTTTTTTTGTAGAAGCCTTTGTATTTCTCTAATTTAATCACATGAATGTTTATTTCCAGAATTCTTGGTAGAGAACTTTAGGCCAAACAACAAACCCACCTGGAGTTCAAGGATTGAAGTAGTGATCTTGGAAATGAGTCTTTTTATCCGATGAAGGCCTTTTCCTTGAAGCCTTAAATCTTCATAAATTGATCAATTGTATTTATTAAATCATTTTCACTGTGTTGGTAAAACTGTCTGTTGATTAACAAATTCTTCATCTTTTCATGTTTAGTGGTTTCAATATTTTGACTAGGCATGTAATTCACTGGTTGAGCAGCTGATAGATCGTATCTTAGCTTTGGGGTTTGAATCCCTCCCCCTCCCTGTGTTGTAATAAAAAAAATGCATTTTATGTGTCTGAGTCCCATTCAAGTACGCAACGGGTGGCATTGTTTGGTTGCACATTCATGTTTAATGATCCCCATCACATTTAAAATCAATTGCCATTTTTTGTTCTTGTTGCAGTTGCTTGAATTGCATTTTTGAAAGAGTAATTTCTTTAGATTGAGATTCCATTTTCTGTATGCATGATAGATCAAACCTAATGGACCATGTTAAAGTTTAACCGGTGACTGTTGCTCTCATATCCATCCAATTTTTGGCTTCAATAATTTTACACTGAAATGCTTAGCTTACTAAACACTTTATTTTTTAACCTAAGACAAATCGTTTGACAGGTGGAGAGTTCCAGACAAACATAACAAGATTCACATTGCCAATCCGCAGCATTGGTTTCAATAAATCCGGCAGCATGCTGGCAGCTGCTGGTGATGATGACGGCATCAAACTTATCAACACAGTTGACGGTTCAATTGCAAGGGTTCTCAAAGGGCACAAAGGGTCTGTTAGTGGTTTAGCATTTGATCCCATGGGCGAATACTTGGCATCTATTGATTCAATGGGGAGTGTCATAATTTGGGAACTTCACTCTGGAAGGACTCTACATGTCCTTAAAGGAATAGCTCCCGATCTTCGGTCAGATGTATCATTGATAAACGTGCTTAGTTGGAGCCCTGATGCTGAAACATTAGCTGTCCCCGGTCTGAAAAATGATGTAGTGATGTATGATAGAGACACAGCTGAGAAGCTTTTCTCACTAAGAGGTGATCATGAAGGGCCTGTATGCTTCTTGTGCTGGTCACCCAATGGGAAATACATGGTCTCTTCTGGTTTGGATAAACAGGTTTTAATTTGGGATGTTGATAGGAGACAGGATATTGATAGGATGAAATTCAATGATAGAATTTGTTGTGTTGCATGGAAGCCAACTGGAAATGCATTGGCTGTTGTTGATGTTATGGGAAAGTACGGTGTCTGGTACTCTCCTGTTCCTTCATCAATGAAATCTCCAACCGAAGATTTGCCTCAATCGAAAAATAGTAATGGCCTCCTTTTGTTCGAGGAGGAAGAAGAGCACAATGCATCAGTTAGCATAAGTGATCTCGGTGAACCCATCCATGTTGAATCTGAGCCGTTAAGTCCAAAGAGATTACGTAAACAGCCTGTACTAGATGAGCACTTGAGTGACGACGATGACTTGGGTTGCCTCCCAAAGCCCGAGTCCAACAAAAGAGCTCGTGATCAAAAAGAAAAATTAAATAGCTCGAAGGAGAAACCACAAAAAGTAGCTATAACTGCTATGGCTAACATGCAGGGGGCTTTTCAATCAGGTGCTACGCCCATGCAAGCTGGAAAAAGGCACTTTCTGTGCTACAATTTGCTTGGCAGTATAACCACAATCGAACATGATGGATACCATCATATAGAGGTGAATACACTAATTCATTTGGGCTCCGTTTGATATCACTGATTGAAAAGTGCTTACAACACCTATCACTGGTGATAAATACTTCTGAATGAGTGTTTTCAGATTGTTTATTGATTAAGTGATTTTCTGCTACTTGTTCAAGTGGTTTCTTTATTAATTTAAGTATAATTGTTTTTTTTTCAGAAACAAAACAAACACCACTTTTTTTTTTCGAATTGCTTATCATTAGTGATACAAGTGCTGTCAAACCCAGTCTGGCCTTATGATGTTTTTTTCCATCATATTTTTAATAAATGCACAAGAAAACAAATATTTATAGATGCAGTAACATTTGGCGCGGATTAAATAATGGAGTTAAATGCAAGTGCAATTCTATTATTTTTTGATGAATGGATTAATTTATATCTAATCTCACAGAAAGAGGAAGGTGTTCTAACTTCCAAATGTTGCATACTAAGAGTTTCCATGGTTTGAAATGCAGATAGATTTCCATGACACCAGCAGAGGCCCACGAGTTCCATCAATGACAGATTATTTTGGCTTCACAATGGCTTCGTTAAGTGAGAATGGAAGTGTCTTTGCAAATCCATGCAAGGGTGAAAAAAGCATGAGTACTCTCATGTACCGTCCCTTTAGTAGCTGGGCAAATAACAGTGAGGTTAGTTGATATGTTCACTTGTATTATTTCATTTTTAAATCATTTATATATATATATATATGTATGTATATGTATGTATGAATGTATATATGTATGTTTGTATGTTTAGATTTGTGAAATTATTTTGGACCCTATCCTTATTTTTAAATGTAGTGGTCCATGCGATTTGAAGATGAAGAAGTAAAGGTTGTGGCGCTAGGCTCTGGCTGGGTGGCTGCTATTACAAGTCTTAATTTTCTCCGTGTCTTTTCTGAAGGCGGCTTACAGGTTTGTCACTAAGACACTGTTTATCATGTTTTAAAGAACATAAAAATGAATTGAATCCATGCGTGAAACTGTGAACAATTGCACAGAACCATGTGTTTGTGGGCTGGGGCACTTTGCTTTCTAGTTTAATGTTCAGGTGCATGATAAAGTGTGGGAAACTTTGAGATTAATTAAATGGATTTGGTGAAGCATTGACCTTCATCATAATATCTAAACCAGTTGTTTTACTGAATTTTCCCAATACTAAATTTTAGAAATAATTGTGATTGGGTGTCATGGGCTATTGTTTGGAATGAAAATTATGTTTAAAATTCTTAGATTTCACACAACCAATTGATAGCAAGTGTTGCGAGTGATGTTGTTCGTCACACTAGAGCATCCACATTCAATGATTTATGAATGCATTAATTATCTTGATGGTTTTGGAACTCGAAATAAGAACAGTTGAAAGAATAATAATGGATAAATGAGTTCGATTTACAGAGCTAAAACGAAAACAAGGTCGACGTCATAGCATGCTTCACTAGAATAAGCTAAAAGAGGAAAAAAGTAAATGGACACAGTTATTTTATGTGCTTTGGCATGATTTGGACCTACATGCATGGTAGGAACACCGCGATCAAGTTCTTTATTATGCAAGAAACAAAAGAAACTGAAACTGATGAATCACCAGGAGCCAACCGATGAACTACATGGGGGGGGGGGCTTCCCACTCCCACCCAAGCCAATTGCCTGAAGTCCCAAAACAAAAGAATATCCCCTGCATTCTCTCTCCCCCACACGACTTAACTGTTCTGTTTTGTCCCCCAAGTGGGCAACTAGCTATCCCCTCCCATCCCCTCCAGTGGGACCTTCTTGCCCCTTCTAGAATACACTTGCCACACGCCTGAACAATCTCAGGTTCTATTATTTGCTGCACCCTGAAAAGCAGTCTTGTTCACAAGACTAAAAGAAGGAAATTGGTTATAGAGAATGAACTCATCTTCCGAGGTGGCCTCATCCGCTGGATGCCTGGTCCACTGAATTAAGTACCAAGGGTGAGCAATGCCATCTTTCAAGTGAAGGCGGTGAGATAACACTGCTTGAGGTTCCGGTGAATCAGAAGAGTTGCTGTCCAGCCCAGTTGGAAGGGGTCAGTTGTACTATTTGGGGGCCCATGACTTTCTTGAGCTGGGACATATTAAAGAGTAGATGAATTCTGGCCGAAGGTGGCTAATCAAGGTGATGTGCCACTGGGCCAACACGTTTTAGGATAGGAAATGGCTCATAAAAACATGCACCCAACTTTTGGTGTATCCATTGGGCAAGTGATTGTTGCTTATGTGGCCAAAGTTTCAAATATACCGAATCCCCCACTTAAAAAAGAGACATGGCGCCTGTGGCGATCAACTTGGCGCTCCATGTAGTCCTGTGACTGTGCCAAATGACGTCGGAGTTGTTGTAAAGCCTCGTCACGCTCAACCAGAGCCGTAGCCACAACTGCTACTCGAATTTCAGAGGGAAGAAAACTGAAAATAGTGGGTGGTGTCCTTCCACACACCACTTCGAAGGGAGTAGTATTAATGAAAGCATGCCAAGTCGTATTGTAGCTCAATCCAGCCCATGGTATCCAATAAGATCATTCTTTGAGCGCAAAACAGCGCCTATAAGTCTCAAGGCAGCGATTGACAACCTCTGTTTGACTATCCATTTGGGGATGGTAGGCAGAACTAAATTTTAGTTTTGTCCCATGGAGATGAAACAATTCTATTGAAAGTTACTAAGATAGACAAGGTCACAGTCGCTGATGATGGAAGTTGACACTCCATGTAAACGAACCACACCACACAGAAAAATTTCAGCCACTGTTCTTGCTGTATATGGATGCTTTCATAACAAGAAATGAGCATACTTGGAGAGTTGGTCGACTACCATTAGAATCACATCAAGACCTTTGGATTTTGGCATGTAATGGCTCGGACCTTTCTGGTTCATTACTTTGTCAAATTTTGGTGTTTGGGGTGTCCTGAACACCATCGGTGATTCAGGAGGGCGTCGGTGTCAGTGGCGGGGTGTTGCCGTGGTGTCACCTATCGGTGCCGCACCCAAACGGTGCCACCAAGGGGTGTCGGGTTTCTTTCCCTAATTTTCCCGTAGCATCCCTTTTAAGTTTTATTACCTCTTTTAAAGTGGTTTAAGACCGTTTTAAAGCTGGTAAAGGATATCTTAAATCCCCTAAGAGTGGGGCGACCTTTGACTTACCAAAATATGTGGCCTTTTAATCAGTTTCACACCCTTTGCCGCGTTTCCAGTTACACCCCTATTATGTGTTTTTTTCGGTTTAAATGTAACCTATCAACTCTCCGTTGTGCGATGGTCTATCTCACTGTCTTCAAGGGAATTATTAAATCTCAATTAATTCCAACGTGTGCAACCGCCTAGCCGCATGGTCAAACCACGATCCGCTTTTCATGCACTTTGAAATCGCATATCCCGTAACTCTAGGATCGGGCCTTTTTATCATGTCGAGATCTTCTTCCTCGGTCTCTTTTGTTCCCTCTTGATGCGCTTGGAGTCCCTTTTTCCGGAGACGAGTCGTGCCTGTGTGAGAGCCCTTCTGTTCGGTTCTTCTTGGAGTTTCCTGTCGCGCGACCCCAGTTCTTGGCGCAAGGAGAAAAACTTCGATCCTTGATCATACAGGCAGGGGTTCTTCCTTCGTCTCTCTTTACTGTGCATCATGCGGGGTGAGTATGATGATGTTCCCTCAGGACGTAGACGAAACCAACTTTAACGAAGATAATAAACGGACTTTTAAAGAATGAAGGGGTGAGAAGGATGATAATGTTGTTGTATTTTACCTTTGTTTTTATGTTGTGAATTGTATGAGCTTATGTTCACTGAAAATCGTGGCCGTTGGTGGTCCTTTTTTGCGCACTAATGAAGCTCTGTTTTCTGGACAATCTTGTGATTGAATGATTGTAACATGGAAACTGATTAATCACGTAAATTTGGTTGATTAAATGGATGCCTGATGGATAAGAACCCTTGTGTGATCACCCCGGTTAACCAAACGGAATGAAGGAACTTAATGAACGGTGTTGGCTAAATTTGAAAAACTCTCCTGCTCTGTTCTGATAATATGCATGATTGTTCTAGTTGATGCTTTGTGGGATGACGTGGATGAGAATGGAACCTGTAACGTCCCGGTTCCGGGTGCCACTCAACGGGTGCCCCGAACCCGGTTCGCCACGTGACCTCAAGCGCATTTCCCCAAACGCCAGAGGCTGCCGATTAGCAGTGAGAGCCCAGGTCTGATAGTGGGGAAACTATGCCCTCATTTGTCAAAGTGTAGCGCAGCGGAATTAAATAAAACATACAACAATAGCGGAAGCAGTAAACCATACACAACTGAAATAAACAACTGCAGTAGATAATACCAACCAGTATATAAATAATGGTGCAACATGCCTCAAATTCAAGAAAACAGCCAGAACATGTTACACAACAGTACAGTACAGTACAAGTACAGGAAAGCAAAACAGAACAAATCAGTCGGTAGCATCGCGAGCCAGAGCTCGGTCCCATGCTCCCCTACTCTTCAGCAGCAATCAAGTACCTCTATAAGGGCTCTTGCTCTTATCTACACCTGCAGAAACGTAATCTGTTTGGGCCGAAAAGCATGACCCAAACAGGGTGTGAGAAATGAATCCCAGTAGGCACCCACCAAAGGCCCGTGCCCAACTGTGTGAAAGCATGCAACAACAGTGTGCAAAAGTAAATGCAATAAACTAAGCAGTACTCAAAGTAACTAACTTAACAATTATATTGCCATTTAATTATTCATTTAATCCATTTAATTTAAGAAAAACACCACAGTGCATTTCTAAGTAAACAGTCAGCGTCCTCAGACAAACAAAATCTCACCCTCAGGTAATCAGAATCCAACCCGCAGGTATTGCCCTCAGGCGTAACAGAATCTCACCCTCAGGCATACGAAGTGTCGCCCTCAGGCATAGAAGTCAAGCCCTCAGGCACGAAAGGTTGCCCTCAGGCGAAATAATATGTTGCCCTCAGGCTAATACAGTCACGCCCTCAGGTTATAGTAAAACACCGCCCTCAGGCATAAGTAACCGGGTCATGCCCAACATATAAACATGCAATTTACATACAATTCCTCTCAAGGCAAAAGTAATGCATAATTTAAACATGGCATACCCTCGGGTATCCTGGCCAAACGGCTAAACAGAGGAACGCCCCCCCGGGGTGGTCCTGGATCCAAGCAATGATCCCAACCAGCATTTTATTATCATAATCAATTACCTATTCAATTCTAGGTAATTAAAATAGCTATAGCCTCAGCCACACGACACCCCAACATGGGTTCGTGGCACTAAAAACGCACAAAACGCACAACAGTTGGAAAATAAACACCAAGCCACCTACCTTAACACCAACGAGCGGTATACACGATCGTCGATCCCAGGAACGCCCAAATATGACGTAGATCTGAGGTAAAAGATAAATCGTTCAAACCCAAATAACTCTCCCTCGGGAAAGAATTGGTAAGAAGTGCCCAAGGAGAGGGAAGCCCTTACCCGTGCGGTTCCAACGAGATTGTCCAAGGCGGAATCGGGTTCCAGACGAGCGCTCGGCGGATCTCCAAAGGTTCGACCGTCCACTCCCGCTCCTTCCTCCGGTTCTAAGCCTTCCCTGTGAACAGGGGAGGCTACTGCCCATTTTAAGCGAAAAAAACAAAGTACACGGCGTGTACTTCCAAGTACACGACGTGTACTTCCCATTTTTTAAACTGTTCCTCTTGCGGCTTCCCGCCAGCGTGACACTGTTCGCCTGCCGACATGACTACACGGCGTGTCTCCATGAGCACACGGCGTGTGTTGCCCCACAGCTGGCCACCGCCTTACTATTCGCCTGTCGACTGATTACACGGCGTGTAAGGGACCACTACACGGCGTGTAGTCGGTTTCTACACCCTTCATCGCCAGCATGGCCACACGCCCCGTGTACTCATCCCACACAGCCAAAAGTACACGGCGTGTACTTCCAAAATTTAGGATTTTTTCCCATTTTCCTTATTTTCATAAAAACACTTAAGAAAAAGAGAAAAGAAGAAACCCGTACCTCAAGAATAAGAACCGGGTTCTTCTTGGAGTTTCCTGTCGCGCGACCCCAGTTCTTGGCGCAAGGAGAAAAACTTCGATCCTTGATCATACAGGTAGGGGTTCTTCCTTCGTCTCTCTTTACTGTGCATCATGTGGGGTGAGTGTGATGATGTTTCCTCAGGACGTAGATGAAACCAACTTTAACGAAGATAATAAACGGACTTTTAAAGAATGAAGGGGTGAGAAAGATGATAATGTTGTTGTATTTTACCTTTGTTTTTATGTTGTGAATTGTATGAGCTTATGTTCACTGAAAATCGTGGCCGTTGGTGGTCCTTTTTTGCGCACTAATGAAGCTCTGTTTTCTGGACAATCTTGTGATTGAATGATTGTAACATGGAAACTGATTAATCACGTAAATTTGGTTGATTAAATGGATGTCTGATGGATAAGAACCCTTGTGTGATCACCCCGGTTAACCAAACGGAATGAAGGAACTTAATGAATGGTGTTGGCTAAATTTGAAAAACTCTCTTGCTCTATTATGATAATATGCATGATTGTTCTAGTTGATGCTTTGTGGGGTGACGTGGATGAGAATGGAACCTCTGGTTGAGAGGTTGTTGGTTTGTGAATCTGAGGTCGAGTGGAGCCGATGATAAATGTTCTGGACCCGGTAAGTTGGGGCTTGGTTTGGTTCCAGTACTTCGAGGGATCTCACGGGATCCCATTTTGATGTTGTTATTTACAAGAGAATCGGGAGTGAATGCTTAAACGCCTGCTTGATTGTTTTCTTTCAGTTGTTGTTTTGGTTTGTGGTTATGTCTGTTAGTTACCCGGTAGTGAATGAATATTTAAATGGAATCACTTGAACATGGTAACGAGAACGGGTGCAATGAGAAACTGTTTTCCAAAAATGGGTTGTGCTCTGGTTGTGGCTGTTGTGTACTTGTGCATGTAGGGGTAGCAACAAGAGTGGTTGTGTGCGGACTGGTTGTTGGTTTCGGGACCCCTAGGTTGGGATGAGTGCTTGATTACCTATATGTATAAAATTTAGTTTTTGTGTTTCTTATACGCACCCCACCCATGTTGAGCACTTTGTGCCGAACACCCCCATTTCATGGGGAGGGTGTTTTTCCCAACATTTCTACGAGTGGTTGGTTATTAGCTCCTTCTCTGCTTCCTCTCCTAGGTAGCCCAAGACTCTTCGGGCAGGTTGTGACGACCTGAGATTCATTATTGCCCAAGACTCTTCGGGTAGGGTGTGATGATGTGGTGGGTTGACCCAGGTGTGTGCGGGCATGTTTGTTTCCCAAGTGTCTTCGGGATGAGACCCAGGTGTCTTCGGGCGTGACAGTGGTTGTTCTGCCCCAGGTGTCTTCGGGCGTGGCGGTGGTTGTTGTGGCCCAGGTGTCTGCGGGCGTGGTTATGTGTGGTTGTTGTGGCCCAGGTGTCTGCGGGCGTGGTTATGTGGTTGTGGTGGCCTAGGTGTTTGCGGGCGGGATAAACGTGCAGTTGGGATGACCCATATGGTTGTTGTTGGGGGCGGCAGTGGGACTGCAGTGAGATTTGTGGGGGAGGTCTGATGCGTAGGATGTTCTAAATAACCAGTGGGAAAACGGTGTGGGGTACCCAAATATTGATGTGCTATTACTACTATTTTACCTGACTTGCGTTATTTGGAGAGCGTGCCTTGGTGAGGCTGAGTGAATAGTTTTTCTTGCTAGGTGTTTTGGTTACCTCTATTTCTCACGGGGCATTAGAATGTCTCCCCACTTGTACACGAGAGCTTTTGGTTTTCCCTACTGAGTATACCTGTATACTCACCCTATGTATATAAAACTCATTTCAGGTTTCTAGGAGGACTTTGAGGACCGTGTCAGACCTTACTAGCTCAGGCATTGGGATAGTTGTCGTTGCTGCTTTTCTTTCTTTTGGTTCTTTCCTTCAGAGTTTTCTTGTATCTTGTATCACTTTATTTTGAACATGCATGTGGGGATGGATTTTTGGCTTTACTTTTAAGTTTAGTCTTTGGAGTTGTTTGGAATTTACCGTCTTATCTCCCGATCTTATTCTATAAAAAAAGGGTAATGCCTTCCATATTACGTGAGATTCTATACCCTTGGTGCT
This sequence comes from Viscum album, assembly GCA_963277665.1. Taxonomy (NCBI): domain Eukaryota; kingdom Viridiplantae; phylum Streptophyta; class Magnoliopsida; order Santalales; family Viscaceae; genus Viscum; species Viscum album. The sequence goes on along the minus strand of OY728151.1, from coordinate 1,439,801,330 downwards.
AGTTGCCACTCCGGGGCCTATTGAAGGCGGGACTCGAGGGTCATTATCTTTCCTTCAACTTGAAGAAGGAAAGGTCTGACAGTTTGGTGTTCCTTCCCTCATCTTGGAGAAGGCGGGTCGTGACATGGCAGCTCCAAAATGAAGTCCATAGAAATGTTAGCCCACACCATTGTTAGAATGCCCAGTGGTTGCAACAAACCTGCAGGATGTTGATTTTGACATACTTGATTGATTTCCAAATAAAACTAATTTCTTATTAGTTTATTGTTTGAATTTAGCATGTTTAATATATTTCTCTACCGTTTTTCCGACCTTTGTTTTTATTCTGCTCATTCTGTTGTACCCTTACTCAAGCTTTGGTTATAAGAATTTACCCTTACGTGAGGCCCTAATCTACCCTTACCTATGCCTTATATTCTTTGGTTTACCCTTACGTGAGGTCCCTAAGGACCCTTATGCAGCCTTTGAATTTAGCTTGTTACCTTTACATGAGAAGTCGCTTGACCCTTACATAGGTTTTGACAACCTTTACGTGCGATGCTGTGAAGGCGCATGTCCTTTACGTGGTCTTGCTAACCCATACGTAGTGGTCCCTTGACCTTTACACATCGCATGTTTTACCATTACGCCGCAACCACTTTTTCTTTACGTCGAAACAACTTTACCTTGACGCCGCAACCGCTTTGGCCAGATGACTTTGTTGGAGTCTGCGTTCCACATCGGACTTGTGGACTGATGTGGTATTTATTATTCATTATAAAATAACCTCAAGGCCTCCTTTAGAGAGACACCTTGGGTTTTGGATCTACCTCTTTTATTACTCTACATGGTATCAAATGAGGTCTAATCCTAACCTGAGCCCTCCCTCACATTTTTTGTCCCGTCTAGGTTTTCCAGTGATTCCCCCCGTTGGGGGGTGGCGGCTTCCATGGCAGGGAGCCATACGTCCTCCGCCGTCGCCCCCTGCCGACATCTCCCTTCTTGCGGGGCCCCTCCTGCGCGTCGCCCTCCCAGTGCGATGGTCTCCTCTAGGCGCGACGACCCCGCCCTTCTCGTTGGATCCAGCTCCCTGGTGGCCTCCTCCTGCGGATCTCAGCCTCCTCGCATCCTGCTATGCGTGCGCCTCCTCCTGAAGGATCCCGTCCACCACGACTCCCTTGAGCAACGACCTCCTCCATGTGTATCCCCTCCGCTGTGTGTCCTCGATGAAATCGCCAGCGCCCCTCTTCTATCCAGCGGCTTCCGCCGCGACTTCTCCCTGTGCGCGCAACGGCACCAGCGGTGCCGCCCTCCTAGATCCGGCTAGATCCGGCTGGATCCCGTCCGTTGCGCGCGCCTCCTCCCACCGGTTGGTTGCCTCTTCTGCTTCCGCACCTCCTCCGCCTCTGTGCGGTTCCTTTGCTTCCGCCCTGGCCTTCTGCACAGGCCCTCTCGGCGTGATGCTTTTGCGCCGCCGGATCCACGTTGGATGACCTCCTGCCGAGCAGCCTCCCTGCACGGTCACCTCACCACCACGATACATCTTGCCTTTATCTGGGTCAAACATAACAAGGTGTACATACATCCGATGGTGTATGTAGGGTGTGATCCAATGCCCAGTAGGATGCCACCCAAAAGAAAGATTCCATGCCATAACATTAAAAGACAAATTGCCATGCAAGTTTTTAGGAAGGAATTTAGAAACATTTTTGATAAAACATTTTAAAGAAGGCATTTTCAAGAAAAACATGCTTTGAAATTAAATTGAAAGCGAGGTCCACCATATGTCGACGGTAAGCACCACATCACAAGAGTGCACCATGGATAATCCCTAAAGGCACTAGCACTAGTGGGACCTTAGGAACCTCTTATCTCGGTGAAACATGGTATAATAACCATAACCCACAATGTCCTTGTGTACGAGCCACTAGAGAGGAATTTATCCAAAGTTCTAGTAGTCTCCAATCATCATTATAGTTTAGTTAGTGTTGTATTATCAATCCTGCTAGAAGGAATTGGACCTCGGCCCCGTCGATCCGACTGACGTACTAGTCTTAGTCCGCCCATCTAGATACCCAGGATTCCATTTGTGCTCAATTTCCATTTTTACATGTCATATAGATCACCATTTTCACATACACACACCAAGCAATATGAATGCACATGGAAAACCACCATTTTTCTTAAGCAAAACCTCTTTCAAAACATGTTTCGCACCCCCTACACAATTCATGGAACACATTTAGAAGACACAACAAAGAAGACACATGAAATCCCATCAATTCCATTTGGAAAATCATCTTTCAACCTATACGCACCTTGAAACATTTTGAAAACACATTCCGCACCACACACATGATTCATGGAATACATTTAAAAACAAAGCAAACATACCAAAATCATCTAATAATGCTAAAACATGGAATCACCTACCTCAAGTTTGGAAACTTTCGAAATCCGGTGGAAAACCACAACCGCACCTCAAGAGGACCTTGTAAAGGCAAGATCAAACCATAAACACCAAGATTAAACCCAAAGAATCATGGTTAAACCTATTTTAGGGCAATCGACCTGCTGGAGAGAGAAGAACCAAAAGAAGAGGGAAGAAAAACCCAAAGAGGAAGAAACCAAAGAAAGAAGGCCTTGTTGATTTCTTGAAGGATCCACACCAAAACCACCCCAAAATTGGAGGTCCAAGGGAGCAAGGAGGAGAGGAAGAGACGCTTAGGGTTGGAAATCCAGAGTGGGGGAAGAAATGGGTGGAACTGGGTTAAATCAGGGGAGGGTAGAAAGGTAATTTTCAGATTTTTAATGACCCGGACATGCTGCATAGTTCACCAAACCGTGCGTCCCTCTCTGTTCAAAGAGGAACAAGGCCGCATGGTTTCCTGGGGGAGGTCGCACACCCGTGCGGTAGATCGTGCTCCTTAGACAGAACCTTTGGTTTGGGCGCACGGTTAGCCGCACGCTCGTGTGGCAGGTTGTGCGGCCCGAACAATGCCACTGTCCAGGGCGCATGGTCTCTCCTGGGCTGGCACACAGTTTCTACTAACCGTGCGCCACCTGCTGTTGGGTCCAAAAATCCCATTTTTTGCCAAAAACTCTTGGGAAAGCTACACAATGAAGATAAGACCAAAATAAACCAGAAAAATACATTAAAATAAAAACACGGATGTGACAATTCTCCCCACCATGAAAACTTTCCACCCTCGAAAAGTCAACTCGAAACTTGATCAGAGAACAAAAATGGGTATTGCTTCTCAACCTAAGATTTCCGCTCCCATGTCTCATGTTTATTATTACCATGCTGCCAAAGAATCCGAACCAACGGTATGAACTTCCCCCAAAGCACTTTCTCCTGGGAATCTACAATCCGCACTGACTGCTCAAGCACAGACAAATCAGATTCCAATTCCAACTCTTCCCAACTCAACACATGAGATGGGTCCAGATTATACTTTTTCGGTTGCGAGACATGAAACATGTCATGAATTGAAGTTAATTGGGACAACAAAGCTAATCGGTATGCCACCTTACCAACTCTCTCGGTAGCATTAAATGGTCCGACATACCTCGTCGTTAACTTTCCTTGCTTACCCAAACGACGATGACTCAAGCGAGGTGCCACTTTCAGAAACACCCGGTCACCCACAGAGAATTCCAAAGCTCGATGCCTTTGATCGACATAGGACTTATGGCGACTCTGTGTTGTCAACAATCATTGCCTGATCAAACAGACTTTCTTAGACGTCTCCTGCACGAGACTCGGTCCCAACAACGAGGTCTCACCCACCTTAGACCAACACAAAGGAGACCAACACGGCTGACCATAAAGTGCTTCGAAAGGAGCAATTCTTATCGAAGATTGGTAACTATCGTTATACGCAAACTCGACCAACCCCAAATGGCTATCCCATGAGCCTCCGAAATCCAACACACATGCTCAAAACATGTCTTCCAAGATCTGATTTGCCCGCTCCGTTTGACCACCCATTTGAGGATGGTATGCCGCGCTCAACTTGATTTGCGGCCCCATTGCCTTTTGAAGGCCTTTCCAAAACCTCAAGGTAAAGCAGGGGTTCCTATCTGAAACGATAGCTGACGACACGCCATGAAGCCTCAATATCTCTTGAACATACAACTGACCCAATTCATCCACTTTTGCTGAATCCTTTATTGGAATGAAATGAGCTGATTTGGACAGACGGTCAATCACTACCCATATGACATTCCTTCCCAGGGGTGTACGAGGTAAGCAAATAATGAAATCCATGGCGACTTCGTCCCACTTCGAGGTAGGAATGGGTAAGGGCTGAAACAAACTGAAGGGCCTCTAGTGTCCTGCTTTAACATGTGTTGGATTGGTGTAGCCCGATCCGTTCCGAATGATGTTTAGGCTGAATGCTTCCAGCTCATACTACGCATCAGACCTCAACTTCCGCGGGTTGAGTTCCGCGGTGAGCTTGTTGAGGGTTGCAGGACGCCCTTGCTCTGGGGGCCGAAGGCCCCTGACCCCATTTTTTTTTGAGAATTGTAGTAACTCTGACCACGACCGACACCGACAAGGCACTGTAGCAGCGCGGACTTTGGAGTCAACGATACTGTAGCTCCTTGTACTTCCAGCTGTTGACACTGTAGCACTTTTGACTTGGGTGACCACCTTTTACTGTAGCAATGCAAACTTTCTGTGTGGTTGATGGAACATTGGACCATATTCCTCCTTTTTTAGCCCATTTCAGGCTAGGCTTTAGTTAGTGATTGAGAACCCTGAAACTCCCTATAAATTGTGCTCTCGAATCATAGTGAAATTCTGCCTCTCTGTGGACGTAGGGATTATTCACGACTGCTGGTTTGGTGTAGCCTGATCCGTTCTGGATGTTGTGGGGCCAAATGCTTCCGGCTCATACTGCGCACCAGGTCGCAACGTTCGCGGGTCGAGCTCCGCAGTGAGCTCGTTGGGGGTTGCAGGGGGCAACGTGCCCCTGCTCTGGGGGTCGAAGGTCCCCAACCTAAATTTTGGGCCACTGTAGCATCTCTGACCACTGTAGCAGAGCTGACCGACACCGTCAAAGCATTGTAGCAGTGCGGACTTTGGAGTCAACAGTACTGTAGCTCCATGAAATTCTAGCCGCCAACCACTGTAATACTTTTGATTTAGGTGGTCACTTTTCACTGTAGCGCTGCAGACTTCTAGCCGTCTTTCACTGTTGTAAGCGGACTTTTTGACGGTTGGTGGAATAGTGTTTCGTCCTCCTTATTAGCCCATTTCGGGCTAGGATTTTGAGTAGTGAGAAACTCTGAGAAACTCTTTGTAATTGTGCTCCCGAATCATAGTAAATATTCTGCCTCTCTGTGGACGTAGGAATCATTTCCCGAACCACGTAAATCTCTATGTTTTCGTTCTTTTTTTGTTTTTTTTTCTTTTACTCTTATGTGATCCGTTTTTTCGCTTCGTTACTCCCGACGTTTTCCATAACACGAACTACGTAAATACTCCGTGTTCTTGTTTTTTTCCCCGTTTACTCTTCTGTGATCCGTTTTTTCACTTTGTTGCTCCCGACATTTTCACAACAACTGGTATCAGAGGTTGAGTTCGGATTCCTCGAACTGAACGATGGCTATGGAAGAAGACAAGGTGAAGATCGACCGCTTCGATGGAATTGACTTTAGCTATTGGAGGATGCAAATTTAAGACTATCTTTATCAGAAAAAGATGCATTTGTTGCTTCTGGGTTTAAAGCCAACGAACATGGAGTAGTCGGAGTGAGAGCTGCCAGATCGACAGGTTTTGGGTGTTATGCGCCTTACATTGGTAAAAAACGTGGCGTTCAACATCAGAGAGGAGAAGACGACGATTCGACTGATTCAAACTCTCTCGAATATGTACGAGAAGCCTTCTGCGGCAAACAAAATGCACTTGATGCGGCGATTGTTCAACTTGAAAATGGTTGAAGGGAGAATTGCTGCAGATCACATCAACGAATTCAACACCATTATAAGTCAATTGACATCGGTGGACATTGCGCTTGGTGAGGAGGTATGTGCTCTGGGTCTATTGTCTTCTTTACCTGACAGTTGGGAATCAACTATAACAGTTGTGAGCAGTTCTTCAGGGAATACAAAGTTGGTTCTGAAGGATGTACGAGACTTGATCCTCAGTGAGGATATCCCGAAGAGAATCAGGTAGATTCTCTGGTTCTGCTCTGAATGTAGAAGGAAAAGGAAGATACCCACAACGAGACAATTGTAGAGGGTGATCAAAGTCAAGAGGGAAAAGACGAGACAAGGCAAAGGAGGCTAGTTTTACTTGCTGGACTTGCGGGAAGAAAGTACATGTCAAGAAGGAGTGCAGAGATAAACGGAAGGCGTGTTGGGACCACTTTGTGTATGAAGATTGTATTTGTTGTCTGTCAATAGTGGTCAAAATGAAGAAGGAGATGAAAAGCTAAAAAGTTAATGGAGATTGGGTGAAGTGAGGTTGCCTGGAGAATTGTTATGAAATCATAGCATTGGATGTCATACTTGAGCAATTCTCCAAGAAGATTAATTAAATTCATACGATTGTTGAACTGATCTTAAGTTCAAAGAACTTGTGTCAAAGGTGACACATTGTTTACAACAATAAAGAATGGAGAAGTATCATTCATTTGAGGATGATTGGAGCAGAATGGTGAAGTATCATCTATTTGAAGATGATTGAAGAATAATGAGGATTTGAAGTATAGAATGATGGTTGAAGAAGAAGAGAGTGTGGAAGGGCTTGACATTCTAAGAGAGATGATTGGAGTTCTTTGGAATTAACACTCCAAAAAGGAATTGAGGATTTGAAGTGAGGATGAAGTACTTTGGAATTCATATTCTAAAGAGTATAAGAAGAAAGAAGGATGATTGTTGAAGATGAAGAGAAGACATTAAGTAGTGCATGGGTTTGAAACTATGAGAATGGCCAAAACTATGACGATGCTTTGCTGATTTGTATTTCACAAATATCATAAGTTTGAAGCACTTGTGATGCATGCCTTATGAAGGATAAGGGAAGTAAAGAAAGTTTTTTTGGCAAAGGAAAGAAAGTGGCGCGCAAGTCAAAAGTGGCGCGCAAGTGTGACACGCAAGTATAAGTGGCGCACAAGTGTATGTTGCGCGCAAGTCATATTTCAAGATCATCACATCAAAATATGACAAAGGAAATAAAGTGGCGCGCAAGTTAAAGATGGGCGCGCAAGTCAAAAAGTGACACGCAAGTATAAGCGGCGTGCAAGTGTATGTTGCGCGCAAGTCATATTTCAAGATCATTATATCAAAATATGACAAAGGAAATAAAGTGGCGCGCAAGTTAAAGATGGATGCGCAAGTCAAAAAGTGGCGCGCAAGTATATGCGGCGTGCAAGTGTATGTTGCGCGCAAGTCATATTTCAAAATCATCTTATCAAAATATGACAAAAGAAAGAAAGTGGCGCGCTAGTGATGGAGCGACGCACAAGTGATGGAGCGACGTGCAAGTGATTGGAGCGGCGCGCAAGTCACCAAAATGCCTATAAATAGACGGCTACCCTCCTCATTTCTCAAGGCTTAACACTTTAAGAAAAAATTTGAGCTCTGATCGCGCAAGTAGTAGAAAGTGGCGCGCAAGTCGGGAGTTATTTATAAGACGCGCAAGTAGGGAGGCGCGCAAGCAGAGTGGCGCGCAAGCAGAAGTGGCGCGCAAGTTGTAAGAGGCGCGCAAGCAGGGAGTTGTGTGCAATATGTGTGTTGTGTTAAGCTCAAAGTGGTGCGCAAGTTCTGAGTTGTGCACAATTGTGGCACGTAAGTAGTTGGTGGCGCGTAAGCTGGGAGGCGCGCAAGCAGGAAGGCGCGCAAGCTGGGTGGTGCGCAAGTAGGGATCGGCGCGCAAGCTGTGAGTTGTGCTAGAAGTTCTTACCAGCTTCTGGTCAACTGTGATGATGCTAAGTTGAGCTGGACTTCATTGACTCAACAATCACAAAGAGAACTTGTGATTCTAGCAAGAAGAAGAAGAAGAGTTCAGTGCAATTGGTTTTGCACTAAAAGAGAAAGTGTGAAGAAGAGCGTGTTTCAGTGCAGCTGGTTTTGCATTGAAGCAGCAGAAGAAGAAGAGTGTGCAACTTACAGGCTTGCTGCAGAGAAAGAAGAGGTTGGTTACTTGCATGCTGCTAAGTAACAAGGAGAAGAAGAAAGTTTTGGAAGAACAAAGTAGCACTGTAGCATCCAACAGGTGGAAGATTCTTTTGGTATTGCAAACTCTTTTAACAGAGAGAAGTCTGTCTTCAGAGGCAGTATAAAGAACCAGCTAGAGGCTGCAAGAGACTGTCCACACTGCCAGTATAAAGATCCAGCGAGTGTAAGAGTATATCCTACTTACTGCAAGTTGGAAGATGACTGTTTCCCTTCCCCCCTAAGTGTAGGGAGAAACATTGAGAACCGATTATTTTCTTCCCTCTTCCAAGTGTAGGGGGAGCCACACTGACTAGTGGATTGTTTTCCTAGTCAACCACTGTAACAGTTACTACATTATAGTGGAGAATCCGTGCACTGGCCATTACCATACACGACAAGGACGTAGCTGCTCTTATTGAGTGGTGAACCTTGTAAAAATATCGTGTGCATATTTTTACTGTTTTCATATTATTGCATGCGTTAGGGAAAAAGAGAATAAGAGAATCAAGATCCCAACAGGTCAAGAGGTACATGGATAAAAAGAAGAAATTGGCTGAAAAAGGCCCCAACACTGATTCATCCCCCCTCTCAGTGTTAGGCATATCCCAAACTGGTCCTCTCAATTGGTATCAGAGGGACAAGTTCACCTCTGTTGGATTCTCTACATTGAAGATATTCTCTTTTGAAGACTTGAGATTCTTTCCTGAGTCAACAATGAAGTGCAGTTTTGATGAAAAGTCAATTATCTCTGAGAAGAATTTTATATCTACCAAAACCATGATGAACAGAAAAAAGAAGAGAAAGTTGAAGAAGTTCCTCTTATCTAAAGAAGAGGAATCATCTAGTTCTCCATATCTGGATGACATTGAAGACACACCAGACTTGGAAAGTAATGAGAAGGTGGCTCAAGCACTCACCATGAAGATGGACAACCTTCCTACCTCAACTGATCAAGAGGTATGTGTTAGTACATTTGGAAATTATTCTCATGATGAAAATGCTAGTACAAGTGGTGATGATCAATCTACAACATCTCAAGAAATATCAGTTGATAGATTGAGAATGATTCTGCATGGTATTCCTGAAGAAAGTACATCCCTGGTTTGTGGAGTATTTCAATGTATGCAGGAAACTATCACTCAGTTGGAAGAAGAAACTGATGTTTTGGAGAAAGGCTTACAAGCAAAAATTGTTGAGTGTTTAAAACTCTCCAGACAGGTTGGAACCTTTGAAGCAACAAAGAAGGAATTTGAATTAAGTTCTTCAAAGTGGCTCAAAGATGTTGAAGAAAGAGAGGGAGTCAACATGACTCTAGAAGAGAAGATCCATGCACTTGAAGATGAGTTGAAAAGGAGCAATGAAGTCAAGGAGGTATATTTGGAAGAAGACTCCAAGAAGATCAAAGAACTTGACTCTTTGTTACAAAACAAAGTAAAGATGCATGGAGATGAAGTTGAAAGATTAAAAAATGCTTGTGAAGAGAAGATGACTATGATTGAAGACCAGGAAGTCATCCTCAATATGAGATGTCTAGAATTGGAAGCTGAGTTGACCAATCTTGAGAAGACACATATTGAGTCTCCACAAAAGAAGGAAACAGTTGATGCTAGTACTCAATGCTTACTGGAAGATTCTACTGTTAAAAGACCCCCAACATGTGATAAGAAGATCATGACTTCACTCATTGATCCATCACAAGCAACTGAGAAGAAGGTACCATCCATACAAACTTGTACTAATGTTTTTAAAATTACTTCTACAAAAAGCACAGGTTGGAAGGAAGATTCTAAACAAGTATGGATGAAGAAAAGTGAGAAGAAACCTACCACTATGGCTAGGGTGGATAGGGGAAAGAGTGTGGAAGATAACTCCTCACAGAAATCACAACATACCAAGAAGAAGATTCAGCAACCTTATCAAGAAGATGACAAGAAGTTAAGGTTTGTTGGTCAATGCTAGTACTACAACATATTTGGTCATTGTGCACTGGATTGTTGGTACGATCCCTTAAATATAAAAGCACAGAGAAAGCCCATCTCAAGGGGGAGAAAGCCATAGAAGAAGAAGCAACATCCACGGATCCAGAAACATCTGTATACTGCAAACATATTTGGAATGTTAGATAACATCTGTGATGTATGCAATAGGAGTGGTCACATGAATGGTGCATGTTCATTTCAGCTGGTACCCAAAGCTGATAAGCAAAGAAGATCATAGGAGCTGGCTAAGAAAGAAAAATCATCCTTGGGAAGCAATCAGAAGAATGTTGGAAAAGCAAACACTCCCAAGAAGACTCTGAGGAGGAAAGTTGAGAAGTCCTTGGATTCTAAATCCAAGAAGGTGAAGGGTGGTGCATCCAAAAGAACTACTAAGAAGGATGCCACTCATAAGAAGCCATGTAGAAGATCCAAGCTTGATGCCTCAGTCCCTAATGATATATTGGTGGTTTGGCCAGAAGATTTGGAAAGAATGAGAAAGATGGAAGATGCACAGGATAAGGCTATTGCTAAAAACAAAAAGAAGATTCTACATGAAGACAAAGAAGTTCTATGTGTGAGGTGCAACAAGTCTGGTCACACTGTTATAAAATGCTTTGAATTTACTCCAGCCCAACGAGAATTCCTCAAGAAGATGAATGTTGCACCAGGAGATTCTAGTGATTTGAAAGCCCTTGAAGAAAGAAGATTCACACACAGAGAGATGGAAGAAATAGTGAGGTCCACACAATCACAGTCAGCATTGAAGACCAGTTGTGAAAGTGTGAAGAATGGAGCATGTGGGTTGAGAAGATCATCTCAACCTTGTTGTTCACATTGATGAAGCAAGGAGGATCCACCTTATTCCCTTAAATCTTTGTGTATTGTATTTCTTATTATCATACAGGGAATTGAAGGTGAGGCAAGATCTCAGGGAGAGAACAGGGGATTCAGTGATGATAAGTGTTCCCTTAAGGGGGAGACACATGAAGAAGTTGCCAAAGTCATTATCTCAATCAGTATCAACATCAGTTGGTATAAAATTTAATTACTTTGAAGATTGTCTGAAGATCATGTCACTGGAAAAGGTATGTTATTTCTTAATCTCTCATCCTTGGTTACTCAAAATAAAGATATTTTTACAAAGGGGGAGTAACTAAGTCAATCAGTGACATAAGAAGAATGAAAGTTCCTCAAGGCCACTTATCCTACCAATTGCACTTGAATGTTTTTGATCAATTTGTTGAAGTGAGTGCAGGAATTTCAGGTTGATTATTTCCTATCACATTCAATATCTTCGGCCTGGAATGAAAGTGGAAAACCCTTGAAGACAAGTGTATGCGATCTCATCTCATGAGGTATCATGATCAGTGGATAATGGACAGCTTTGTTGTCTAAATCAAATCCTCTTGTTTTCTACATCGAGCTTTGCTCAAGTAGACGTGAAATGATTGATGACACACTGCTTAAGTAAGGACTGATACTCTCTCTACCATGAACTTTGTATTTTTTGTCAATAAGGGGGCGAGAAGGTGAAATGAAAGTTTGAAAAGTAAGGGGGAGAGAAAGAAGTAAAGGAGAGAGAAGATTCTCATTTTGACATTGACACATTCATTTGAGGAGAATTTAAGGTATTGACAACAAAATACAAAGAGGGAGATTGTTGGGACCACTTTGTGTATGAAGATTGTATTTGTTGTCAACAGTTGTCAATACTGGTTAAAATGAAGGAGATGAAGGACTAAAAAGTTAATGGAGATTGGCTGAAGTGAGGTTGCCTGGAGAATTGTTATGAAATCATAGCATTGGATGTCATACTTGAGCAATTCTCCAAGAAGATTAATTAAATTAAGACGATTGTTGAATTGATCTTAAGTTCAAAGAACTTGTATCAAAGGTGACACATTGTTTACAACAATGAAGAATGGAGAAGTATCATTCATTTGAGGATGATTGGAGCAGAATGATGAAGTATCATCTATCTGAAGATGATTGAAGAATAATGAGGATTTGAAGTATAGAATGATGGTTGAAGAAGAAGAGAGAGTGTGGAAGGGCTTGACATTCTAAGAGAGATGATTGAAGTTCTTTGGAATTAACACTCCAAAAAGGAATTGAGGATTTCAAGTGAGGATGAAGTACTTTGGAATTCATATTCTAAAGAGTATAAGAAGAAAGAAGGATGATTGTTGAAGATGAAGAGAAGACATTAAGTAGTGCATGGGCTTGGAACTATGAGAATGGCCAAAACTATGACGATGCTTTGGTGATTTGTATTTCACAAATATCATAAGTTTGGAGAACTTGTGATGCAAGCCTTATGAAGGATATGAGGAGTAAAGAAGTGTTTTTGGCAAAAGAAAGAAAGTGACGCACAAGTCAAAAGTGGCGCGCAAGTGTGGCACACAAGTATAAGTGGCGCGCAAGTGTATGTTGCGCGCAATTCATATTTCGAGATCATCACATCAAAATATGACAAAGGAAATAAAGTGGCACACAAGTTAAAGATGAGCGCGCAAGTCAAAAAGTGGCGCGCAAGTATAAGCGGCGTGCAAGTGTATGTTGCGCGCAAGTCATATTTCAAGATCATTATATCAAAATATGACAAAGGAAATAAAGTGGCGCGCAAGTATAAGCAGCACGCAAGTGTATGTTGCGCGCAAGTCATATTTCAATATCATCTTATCAAAATATGACAAAGGAAATAAAGTGGCGCACTAGTGATGGAGCGGCGTGCAAGTGATGGAGCGGCGCGCAAGTGTATGTGGCGCGCAAGTCACCAAAATGCCTATAAACAGACGACTACCCTCCTCATTTCTCAAGTCTCAACACTTGAGAGAAAATTTGAGCTCTGATCGCGCAAGTAGTAGAAAGTGGTGCGCAAGCTGAAGTGACACGCAAGTCGGGAGTTATTTATAAGGCGCGCAAGTAGGGAGGCGTGCAAGCAGGGTGGCGCGCAAGCAGAAGTGGCGCGCAAGTTGTAAGAGGCGCGCAAGCAGGGAGTTGTGTGCAACAAGTGTGTTGTGTCTAAAGCCCGAAGTGGCACACAAGTTGTGAGTTGTGCACAATTGTGGCGCGCAAGTAGTTGGTGGCGCGCAAGCAGGGAGGCGCGCAAGCAGGAAGGCGTGCAAGCAGGGTGACGCACAAGTAGGGATTGGCGCGCAAGCTGTGAGTTGTGCTAGAAGTTCTTACCAGCTTCTGGTCAACTGTGATGATGCTAAGTTGAGCTGGACTTCATTGAGTCAACAATCACAAAGAGAACTCGTGATTCTAGCAAGAAGAAGAAGAAGAGTTCAATGCAGTTGGTTTTGCACTGAAAGAGAAAGTGTGAAGAAGAGCGGGTTTTAGTGCAGCTGGTTTTGCATTGAAGAAGCAGAAGAAGAAGAGTGTGCAACTTACAGGCTTGCTGCAGAGAAAGAAGAGCTTGGTTACTTGCATGCTACTAAGTAAGTAATAAGGAGGAGAAGAAAGTTGTGGAAGAACAAAGTAGCACTGTAGCATCCAACAGGTGGAAGATTCTTTTGGTGTTGCAAACTCTTTTAACAGAGAGAAGACTGTCTTCAGAGGCAGTATAAAGAACCAGCTAGAGGCTTCAAGAGACTGTCCACACTGGCAATATAAAGATCCAACGAGTGTAAGGGTATATCCTACTCGCTGCAAGTTGGAAGAGGACTGTTTCTCTTCCCCCCTCCAAGTGTAGGGAGAAACACTGTAAAGCGATTATTTTCTTCCCTCTTTCAAGTGTATAAAGCCACATCGACTAGTGGATTGTTTTCCTAGTCAACCACTGTAACAGTTACTACATTATAGTGGAGAATCCGTGTACTGGCCATTACCATACACGACAAGGACGTAACTGCTCTTATTGAGTGGTGAACCTTGTAAAAATATCGTGTGCATATTTTTACTACTTTCATATTATTGCATGCGACAAGAAAAAGAGAATAAGAGAATCAAGATCATAACAGGTCAAGAGGTACATGGATAAAAAGAAGAAATTGGTTGAAAAAGGCCCTAACAATGATTCACCCCCCCTCTCAGTGTTGGGCATATCCCAAACTGGTCCTCTCAAGGCGCTTAAAACTAGCGCAACAAACACGGCGGCTGATGATGTGTTGCCGTTGAGTGTGGATAGCCCCATAGAGTTTTGGATTTTAGACTCTGGGGCGTCTTTCCATTCTACATCGGAGAAGAGTTTCCTGAACAATTATGTTTTTGGAAATTTCGGCAAGGTACATCTTGCTGATGATGAATCCTGTAGATTGTGGGGAAAGGAGATTCACGGATCAAGACCAACAGTGAGAGTCAGCTGGTTCTGGAAAACGTGAGGTATATCTCTGGCTTAAGAAGAAATCTTATTTATGTTGGGCAACTTGATGATGCAGGCTACAATACCATGTTTATTGCCTGGAAGATTACCAAGGGAGATATGGTCATAGCTCGGGGAGCAAAAAATGGTACTCTGTACAACATGACAGAGACTTGCATGAACATGGTGGTATCGGTAAATGCTATCGGGGATTCTCAACTGTGGCACTACTGACTAGACCACATGAGTGAGAAGGGGATGAAAGTGCTGACAACAAAAGGGCTACTACCAGAGTTGAAGTCGGTGGAAGTTGGTTTATGTAAAGATTGCATCCTTGGAAAGCAGAAGAAGGTATTATTTGCAAAAGGAGGCAGAACACCGAAGGATGAGAAACCGAACCTGGTGTACACTGATGTTTGGGGGCCTGCACCAGTATATTCCCTTGAAGGGTCACAATATTATGTGACATTTATTGATGACTCAATAAGGAAGGTATGAGTTTACTTTTTGAAAAAAAAATCTAATGTGTTTAAAATGTTTCAGAAGTGGAAGGTCATGGTGGAGAATGAGTCAGGAGCAAAGCTGAAATGTTTAAGGCCTGACAATGGTGGAGAGTATGACGGTCAAGAGTTCAGAGAGTTCTATTCAAATAATGGAATTCGATGGGAGAAGACTATTCCAGGTACACCACAACAGAACAGTGTGGTTGAGAGGATGAATAAAATGTTGAATGAACGTGCTAGGAGCATGAGGGTGCACTCGGGGTTATCCAAGACTTTTTGGGATGATAGTGAACACGGTACCATATCTCATTAACAGAAGTCCGCCTGTACCAATGAGAGAATGTTTACCCGAGGAGCTCTGGTTTGGTAAGGTGGTAAGACTTTCACATTTATGAGTCTTTGGTTCTTTGACATATGTACATGTTGATACTGATGCAAGGGACAAACTTGATGCTAAGTCCAAAAGATGTTTATTGGCTATAGTGTTGAGGAATTTGGTTATCGCTTGTGGGATGATCTCAACAAGATGGTCATCAGGAGCCAGAATGTGATATTCAATGAATGTGTCATGTACAAGGATTGCCATGCAGCTGAAGATGAAAATGGGAACAAAGAATCAGAGTGCAAAGAGCAAGTGGAGCTTGAAGGTGTACCTGAGCATGGGACATCGGAACCGATTGGACCTACTACTCTAGTGGAGTTGAGGAGATCAGCAAGGGTGAGAAAGCCTGTGCATAGGTATTCACCATCTTTACATTATTTGTTATTGACTGACGGTGGAGAATCAGAATGTTTTGAAGAGACATTGCAGTTGAAAGAGTCGAGAAAGTAAGAACTGACTATGAAAGAGGAGATTTCCTCATTGCATGAAAACAACACTTGGGAGTTGACACCTCTGCCAAGAGGAAAGAAAGCATTGCAGAACAAGTGAGTATAACAGATCAAGGAAGAACACGATGGAAAGAGGAGGTACAAAGCAAGACTGGTGGTGAAAGGTTTTCAACAGAAGGAATGAGTGGATTTCATTGAAATTTTCTCACCTGTAGTAAAGCTTACCACCATCCGGGTGGTTTTAAGTATTGTTGCATCAGAAGATTTATATCTTGAGCAGTTTGATGTCAAGACTGCTTTCCTTCATGGAGATTTAGAGAACATCTATATGCAGCAACCATAGAGAGATGTTGAGTTTGGGAAGGAAGACTTGGTGTGCAAACTCTAGAAGAGCTTGTATGGGTTGAAGTAAGCACCCAGACAGTGGAACAAAAAGTTTGATGCATTCATGACTAAAAATGCATACAAACGATGTGGCATGGATCAATGTTGCTACATTAAGTCTTTTGGTGATGAATATATTACACTGCTTCTATATGTGGATGATATGCTTATTGCAGAATCATGTATATAGAAGATTAATGAGTTGAAAGGGCAGTCGGTTCAGGAGTTCGAGATGAAAGATCTTGGAGAAGCTAACAAGATTTTTGGGGATGAAGATCAAGAGAGACCGCGCAGTTGGAACCTTGATGTTATCACAAGCTGAATACATTGGGAAGGTTCTGAGAAGATTAAGTATGCTGGAAGCAAAACCAATCTCTATTCCCCTAGCGGGCCATTTCAAACTTTCAAAGGAGCCATCACCGAAGACGACAGAAGTGGTTGAGTACATGACAAAGGTTCCATATGTATCAGCTGTCGGAAGCCTGATGCATGTCATGGTTTATACTCGACCTGACATTGCTCATGCAGTAGGAGTTGTGAGCAGGTATATGGTTAACCCTGGAAAGCAACATTGGGAAACTGTGAAGTGGATACTGAGGTATTTGAAGGGCAACAAAGAGGTATCTCTGTGCTTTGGGATAGGAAATTCATTGCAGGGGTATGTGGATGCTGACCTTGGAGGTGACGTCGACAGTAGGAGTACCACAAGTTATGTATTTACCTGTGGAGGAACTGCAGTAAACCGGATATCACAATTGCAGAAGGTGGTGGCTTTATCCACCACAGAGGCATAATACATTGTTGTAATAAAAGTTGAGAATGAGATGGTTTGGCTGAAGAATTTCTTGGATGAGTTGGGAAGAAAGCGAGAGGAGAATGTATTGCACTGTGACAATCACAACGCTATACATCTTGCAAAGAACCCTGTGTTTCATGCCCAGACGAAGCACATTCAGTTGAAGTATCATTTCATCAGAGGTTTGATACATGATGGATTACTGACATTGCAGAAGATTTGTGGAACCAACAATCCGGCAGACATGTTGACGAAGTCGATGGTCATACAGAAGTTGAGGCATTGCTGTACCTCTGTTGGTCTCTACTGATGAACGGAGGATGAGAGGCAAAATAAGGGAGGACACAATGTGAGCACAAGAGGAAAACTGATATTTTATAAATTATTAGCTTGAAATTGAAGTTGTGAATGGAAAGTGTAGAGGAATTCTCCTTACCTCAAGGTGAGGCAGAGACCTTTTATAGTTTGAGAAAAAGGAATACATGATGGAGTATTCTGATATGGGACTCGGAAATACTCAGAATAATAAAAACAGGGTTTAACACTCCTCCTCAAGCCGGACATGCCCAACTTGAATCACGAGTTCCACAAAAGAAAGATGACGTCATACAAGACCATACACACTCCCCCTGAAGCTGGGTCGCAGATGCTGTGGATGCCCAGCTTGAAACTGAGCGAGACCAAACAAGCCCCTGGAAGGCCTTTGGTGAAGATGTCGGCAAGCTGATCCGCTGTCGGGACGTGGCTAAAGCAGACATGGTTGTGCTCGAGGTGGTGGCGAAGAAAGTGCCAGTTCACCTCGATATGCTTTGTGTGTTCATGGAAGACGAGATTTGAAGCAATCTTGGTGGCTGCCTGATTGTCACACCAGATATGAGCAAATGTCTGCGGAGGAAAGCCAAACTCCTGGAGAAGATGACGAAGCCAAAGGATCTCCGTAGTGACGGTGACCATGACACGGTTCTCAGACTCCGCACTGGATCTGGAGACGACAGTTTGTTTCTTGCTGCGCCAAGAGATGAGGTTGCCTGCCAAGAAAATGGCAAACCTAGAAGTAAACTTCCGGGTAGCAAGGCAACCATCATAGTCAGCATCACATAAGGCCTCAATATTCAGATGAGCGTGGTGGGAGTAGCGAAGACCACGGGCAGAGTCTCTCTTGATGTATTTGGCGATGCGGAGGACAACATCCCACTGAGAGGTGGTCGGATGCTCCATGAATTGGTTCATTTTTCCAACAACGCAGACAATGTCTGAACGAGTCATGGTGAGATAGTCGAGTTTGCCCACCAGTCTTCGGTACCTCTTTGGGTGTAAATACGGTTCTGATGAGTCATAGAGAGACCGTTCCCCAGGCTCAAGAGGAGTGTCAACAACGGTGACCTGTGTCAGCCCAACATCCTGCAGAATGTCCAACGCATATCTTCGTTGTCAGAGGAAGATGGCGTCGGGAGAATGGGAGACCTCGATGCCAAGGAAGTATGTGAGGGCCGAGATCTTTGGTGTGGAAGTGATGATGAAGATGCCCCTTGAGGTCGGCGATTCCAGTGGAGTCGCTCCCGGTGATGATGATTGTAGAGGGTGAATTCCCCTTACCTCAATGTGAGGTGGGGATACTCTTTTATAGAGAAGTAAATCTAATTACAAGGTGTTTAAGTCCGATGTGGGACTCTGTAGAGGGTGAATTCCCCTTACCTCAATGTGAGGTGGGGATACTCTTTTATAGAGAAGTAAATCTAATTACAAGGTGTTTAAGTCTGATGTGGGACTCAGAAATACCCATTTAACCTTAAATGGGGTCCAACACTCTCCCTCAAGCTGGACATGCCCAGATTGGATAGAGTCCCACAAAGAGACAAAGACAACAAAGACACATGACCATCTCAGACTCCCCCTCAAGTTGGGCCAGGGAGGCTGTGAATACCCAGCCTGGTAGTGAGAGACTCAAGGCGAGTTCCTGGAAGACCTTTGGTGAAGAGATCGACAAGCTGATCGGCCGTCGGGATATGGCCGAAGCCGATATGGTGCTGCTCCAGATGGTGGCGGAGAAAGTGACAGTCCACCTCGATATGCTTCGTCTGTTCATGGAAGACGGGATTCGAGGCAATCTTCGTGGCGGCCTGATTGTCACACCAGATATGAGCAGGAGTCGATGCGGGGAAACCGAGCTCATGGAGATGACGAAGCCAGAGGATCTCAGTAGTGACGGTGACCATGGCTCGATACCCGGCCTCGACACTCGACCGGGAGACGACAGTCTGCTTCTTGCTGCGCCAAGAGATGAGATTGCCGGCGAAGAACACGGCGAAATCCAAAGTAGACTTGCGGGTAGCGAGGCAGCCGACATAGTCCGCATCACAGAAGGCCTCAACATCCATGTGAGCATGATGTGAGTACTGAAGGCCACGGGCGGAGTCTTTCTTGATGTATTTGGCAATGCGAAGGACAACATCCCACTGAGATCTGGTGGGATGCTCCATGAACTGGCTGACTTTGCCAACGACACAGACAATGTCGGGACGCGTCATGGTGAGGTAGTTGAGTTTACTGACCAGGCGTCGATAGCTCTCGGGATGAGGAAATGGTTCCGAGTCGGAATGAAGGGAGCGTTCCCCAGGCTCAAGGGGAGTGTCCACGGCGGTGGCTGTGCTCAACCCGGCATCCTGCAAGATATCAAGAGCATACTTGCGCTGGCAGAGAGAAATAGTGTCCGCAGTCCGGGAGACCTCGATGCCAAGTAAGTAAGTGAGGGGACCAAGATCCTTGGTGTGAAAGTGCTGGTGAAGATGCGCCTTAAGGCTGGCGATGCCTCTGGAGTCGCTCCCTGTGATGATGATGTCATCAACATAAACCACAAGCAAGATACAGCTATGCGCCGTCGTACGGAAGAAGACTGTGTGATCCTTCAGACTGCGAGAGAGGCCACAGGCTGTGACGACCGTGCTGAAGCGGCCAAACCAAGCCCGAGGAGACTGCTTGAGGCCGTAGAGGGAGCGACGGAGACGACAGACATGGCGGTCGGCACTAGAGGCAGAAAAACCAGGAGGCTGCTGGAGGTAGACTTCTTCATCAAGAAAGCCATGGAGAAAAGCATTTTTAACATCCAGTTGATGAAGTGGCCAGTGATGATGAGCAGCCAGCGAAAGGAAAAGGCGGACCGAGGCCATCTTTGCGACTGGAGAGAAGGTCTCAAAGTAGTCGATGCCATATGTCTGAGCAAACCCCTTTGCGACAAGCCGGGCTTTGAGGCGGCAAAGAGAGCCATCGGGATTGAGACGGATCGTGAAAATCCATTTACAGCCGACCGCCTGTTTGCTCGGCGGAAGTGGAACAAGATCCCATGTATGGTTGTCATCCAGAGCCTGCAATTCATCCCTCATGGCAGCTAGCCACCCGGGGTGAGATTTTGCTTCACCAACTGTCCGAGGAATCGACACGGTCTCCAGCGCTGACAGACCCCTGTAGGAAGATACAAAGAGAGGAGTAGTCTGACACGAGTGAGTACCTTTCCGGAGCGTAATCGGCACGTCCTCGGGAGCTGTGACAGGAGCATCGGACGAAGCAGGAACAAGGTGGTCCTCGGCCGGGATGGGAGGGACAGCGGAAGGACGACGGGAGTAGGTCTGGCCAAAGAGATGACCGGGCGGGGGAGACACCAGAGGCGGGTGAACGAAGAGCGGAAGACAGTCATCGATGGTAGTGTCGGGAGAAGGAGAGGGGAGAGTGAAAGGAGAGGTCTCGACAAACGATACGTCGACAGAGGTGATATACCGGCGGAGGTCTGGAGAGAAGCATCAGTACCCGCGCTGAGTGTGGGAATATCCAAGAAAAATACAGCGAAGGGATTTGGGAGAAAGTTTGGAGAGATTGGGGCGAGTGTCCCGGACATAACAGTGGCATCCGAAGACGCAGAGTGGAAGGGAGTGAGGAGGACTCGAGGGGAACAGGGTATGAAAGGGAGTCTTCTCCTGAAGGATTGAGGAGGGAAGACGATTCAGAAGGTAAGTAGCAGTGAGGATGGCATCCCCCCAGAAGAGAAGAGGTACCTGGCGGTGGAAGAGGAGGGCACAAGCGGTTTCCAAAATATGCCGGTGTTTCCGCTCGGCCACCCCATTCTGCTGAGGGGTATTAGGACATGAGGTCTGGTGGATGATGCCGTGGGCCCGCAGAAACTGCTGAAAGTGAGTGGATAAGTATTCCCGCCCATTGTCAGATCGGAGACATTTGACAGGGATAGAAAACTGTGTTTGGATCTCATGGAAAAAGGTCTGGAAGGTGGAGAGAACCTCTGTTCGATCTCGAAGAAGATAAAGCCATGTCATCCGGGAATAATCATCAATGAAGGAAATGTAATATTTATACCTAGATTGACTCGAGGTGGCACAAGGACCCCATACATCAGAATGAACCAAATCAAAGGGTTTGGCGGCCTGTGTGTCAACCCGAGGAGGATATGATGTGCGATGATGTTTCGCAAAACGACACGACTCACAAGGAAAAGATAAACGGGGACTAATAGCGGGGTAGAGTTGATGAAGTGCGGAGGCGGAGGGGTGGCCTAACCGGGAATGGAGGTCAACGACATGAGCAGGGATAGACGCGCAGGCGACGGAAGGCGGGCCAACGAACATGTACACCCCATCCCGAAGCTGGCCTCTACCAAGTTCCCGGTTCGTCGTCCGCTCTTGAAACAAAACAGAAGACGAGGAAAAAAGAGCAGTGCAATTGAGATTCTTGGTCAGTTTGCTGATGGAAAGAAGGTTAAAAGGACTCCGGGGCACATGAGCCACCGAGGAGAGGTGAAGGGAGGAGGTGAGGGAACAGGAGCCAAAGCCGGCTATGGGGAGAGTGGACCCATCAACAACAGTAATGGCTGAGGATCCACTATAGGGACGGTAGTGGGAGAGCATACCTGCATCCCCGGTGAGGTGGTCGGACGCACCCGAGTCAAGCATCCATGCAGGGGAACGATGACTGACAAGGGCAGTGTGACCACCGGAATGGGCAAGAGAAGCTGATGAAGAGCCCGCGATGGAGGTGGTCCGGTAATCGTGAATCAGCTGGATCTCAGCTAGGGAGAGATCCAAAGACGGGGGAAGAGCAGCAGCAGGTGAGGACGCAGCACGGAGTGCAGTCTGGCCCTGGCGGGTGTGCGACTCGGGATGACCATGCAGGACCCAGCAACGGTCTACCAGATGGCCGAGCTTGCCGCAGTGCTGGCAGAGGGGGCGAGGTCGGCCGTCCCCACGGCCGCGCCCGCGAGGGCCGGTAGGACGACTACTGCCACGTCCGAGGAGCGCAGTGTGATCAGGGAGGGGGACGGGTGGTGCAAGTGCCCGATGAGCCTTCTGCAGGCGATGATAGACCTGCGAGATATCCAGTGTAGACGGGCTGGCAAGCATCTCAGTGGCCGTCGTGGCGTAGTCCGGTGCGAGGCCGTTCAGGAGATTGAATAGGCAGAGCTGGTCCCGCTGAGTCTGCGCTTCGGCCGGAGTTTGAGGAATCGGCCAAAGTTCTTGTAGTTCATCGTGGAGACCCTTCCATTCCATGAAGTAGGTGGGGAAGGTCCGATCCTGCTGGCGGATATGGGAGAGACGCTGTAGAACGTCAGAGACCCGAGCCAAGTTGTTGGTCTCGGAGAACATGACAATCAAGGAATCCCATAGCTCTTTGACGGTGTTGGCAGTCCTGGTGACATCTTTCACGGAGCGGTCCATGGAGTTGACCAGTAAGGCGAAGATTTTGCTGTCCGCCAGCTGCCAAGAGTCGAACTTAGGGTCAGTGATTTTAGGTGGGGGTTTCTCAAGATGAGAATGAAGTCCCATGCCGCGGAGGGACATCAAGACCGTCTTCCGCCAGACGGAGAAATTAGTGGCATCCAGCCGGTCATCAACAAGCCGGGAGGAGGCCGTGATCAGGGACGGCAGAACGGAGGACGCGTCCATGGAGGGCGGGCGCTGGACCCGTTCGCCGGGAGTCGGGCGGTGGAAGGGAAGCGGCTCGGAGATGCTGCCGGAGGGAGCAGCGACAGGGGGTCGCGCTCAGGATGGTGCGGCTGGGCAGGGGCGGCGCGGGTGCTAGGGCGCGGGTTCTGGGCAGGAGTGCCGAGGGGCTGAGGGCAGGGAGCAACGCCGGAACGCAGGGGAGCTGGGAGCCGCGGCAGGCAGGAGGGCCGCCGCTAGGAGAGGGCGAGGGCGTGGCGCCGGGGCGAGGCCGAGGGCGAGACGCCCGGGCGGGGCGCTGAGGGCGGGGCGCCGGGGCGATTAGCCGAGGGCGGGGCGCCGGGGCGAGTCGCCGAGGGCGGGGCGCCGGGGCGAGTCGCCGAGGGCGGGGCGCCGGGGCGAGTCGCCGAGGGCGAGGCGTCTGGGCGGGGTGCCGAGGGCGAGAGGCGCCGGGGCGAGGCGTAGGCGTGGAGAGCGCGCGCCTGGCAAGAGGGCGACGCGGGGAGCCACGGGGGGGGGGGGGGGGGGGGGGGCGATGTGCCGCTGGGAGGGAGCGCCGCTGGAGAGAGGGCCGCCGGGAATGGCCAGGCCGGAGAGGAGCCGGGCGAGAGAGCTGCGCCGGGATAGGAGGGGGGGGGGCCTGCCGGGAATGGCTAGGGCAGCAGGGAGAGAGGCGGGGCCGGGAGGACGCCGGGAATCTGCAGAGGAGGGAGGGTTCGGGATAAAAATCCCTCTGATACCATGTAGAGGGTGAATTCCCCTTACCTCAATGTGAGGTGGGGATACTCTTTTATAGAGAAGTAAATCTAATTACAAGGTGTTTAAGTCCGATGTGAGACTCAGAAATACCCATTTAACCTTAAATGGGGTCCAACAATGATATTATCCACATATACTACCAACAGGATGCAGTTGGTGGATGTCGTCCTGTAGAACATGGTGTGGTCCTTCATACTGCGAGAGAGCTCGAAGTCGGTGACGACGGTGCTGAATCGGCGAAACCAAATACGAGGAGACTGCTTGAGGCCATATAGAGAGCGGCGAAGTCGACAAACTTGAGAGTCGGCTCTGGAGGCACAAAATCTAGGGGGCTGTTGCAGATAAATCTTTCTCAAGAAATCCATGGAGGAAGACATTCTTGACATCCAGTTGATGAAGGGGCCAATGATGATGAGCGGCCAGAGAGATGGATAATCGAACGAAGACCATTTTGACAATTGGAGAGAAGGTATCAAAATATTCAATACTATATGTCCGAGTAAAACCCTTTGCCACAAGGCGGGCTTTGAGGTTATGGAGAGTGCCATCGACATTAAGGCGGACTGTATAAATCCATTTGCTGCCAACCGCCTGTTTGCCTGCCGGAAGGGGGACTAGATCCCAAGTATGGTTGTCTTCTAGAGCCTGCAATTCATCCCGCATCGCTTGTAGCCACCCCGGGTGAGATTTTGTATCGCCAACTGTGCGGGGAATAGATACCGTCTCTAGAGCTGACAGACCCCTGTATGAAGATGTAAATAGAGGAGTACTCTAGTAAGAGCGAGTACCTTTCCAGAGTGCAATGAGCAAGTTGTCTGGTGCCGGGGCAGAAGCCTCAGACGAAGCGGGAACAATGGTGTCATTGGTCGGGATGAAGGATACAGTCGTTGGGCGACGAGAGTAGACCGTACCAAAACGGGGATCAACAAGGGGACACACCAGAGGAGGGTGGATGATGAGAGGAAGACAATCATCAATGGCAGTGTCGGGATGGGGAGAGGGAAGAGAGAACGAAGAGCTCTCAACAAACGTGACGTCAGCAGAGATGACATACCTCCGTAGGTCCGGTGAGAAGCAACGATATCCACGCTGAGTGCGTCAATAGCTGAGGAAGATGCAACAGAGGGATTTGGGAGAGTTTGGAGAGGTCGAGACGAGTGTCACGGACATAACAGAGGCATCCAAACACCCGAAGTGGAAGTGAGTGAGGAGGGAGAGAGGAGAACAAAGTTTGAAAAGGAGTCTCCCCCTGAAGGATTGAAGAAGGAAGGCGGTTGATAAGGTATGTAGCAGTAAGGATCGCATCTTCCCAAAAGAGCAGAGGCACCTGTCGGTGGAAGAGGAGGATACGAACAGTCTCCAGAATATGTCAGCGTTTCTGCTCGGCCACCTCATTTTGTTGGGGTGTATCATGACAGGAGGTCTGATGAATGATGCCTTTCGCCTGGAGAAACTGCTGAAAGGGAGTGGATACGAGCAGAGACATTTAATAGAGATGGAAAACTGTGTATGAATCTCAGTGTAAAAAGTATGGAAAGTAGAAAACATTTCAAATCGTTCTCGAAGTAGGTACAACCAAGTCATTCAAGAAAAATATCAATGAAGGATATATAATATTTATACTCTAAATGACTCGAGATGACATAGGGACCCCAAACGTTTGAATGAACCAGATCAAAAGGTTTTGAGGCCCGTGTATCCATTTGAGGAATGTATTAAGTGCGATGATGTTTCGCAAATTTACAAGACTCACAATGAAGAGACACATGCTGACTAATATCTGGAAATAGTTGATGAATGGTGGAGTTGGGTGGATATCCCAACCGGGAATGAAGGTTCAATGCACGGGCAGAGACAAACGTGCAGATGACGGATGTCGGTCCATCAAACATGTAGACCCTGTCCCGAAGCTGACCTCTACCAAGTTTCCGGTTCGTCATCTGCTCCTGAAAGACAACAGATGATGTAAATATTACAGCATAGTTGAAATCATTTGTAAGCTTACTGATGGATATAAGGTTAAAAGGACTGCGAGGCACATGTGCCGCAAATGGTTGGTGAATATATAAATTTAGAGAGCATGCACCAAAGCCCGCAATGGGGATAGTGGAGCCATCAACTACGGCGATGACTGAAGAACCAACATAAGGATAGTAGGAGGACAACATACCAGTATCACCAGTGAGGTGGTCGGAGGCACCTGAGTCTAGCATCCAGGTAGGAGAGCGACGGGCGACGAAAGCAGCGAAACCACCAAAATGGGCAAGAGAAGCCGAAGACGGACTCAGTATAGAGGGGGTTTGAGGATTGTGAAGCATTCAGAGCTCCACCATGGAAAGGTCCAGAGATAGAGGAAGAGCTGCGGCTGATGAGGAAGTATCATGGTGTAACACTTTAAGATTTCATAGTACGTTATCTTTTTAAAGTAATTCAATAGCTTGCGCTACACGCAACACCGAATTCGGGCACACCACGACTTACCAAACCAGCCGTTCAAAAAGCGGTTATGAATAGTATTAACTGCATTTTGAATTTTATATACTTCATATAATTTTAACATTCACATTATGCGTTTTTTAGACATAATATAAGAACAAATTCAATTTTTCAGATAAAAGAAGTATTTTTAAAAAAAATGCAATTTTATTGCCTTTTAATGGCGAACCTTTTTTAAATCAAATATTTGACACTTGTATATTCAATTTGGCAAAATAAATTTCTTCTTTAGAAGCGGGACATAAAAATTTAGTTTGGATAAATTTTTGGTGTTTTTCTGATAACTTTCATATTTTGATGAATAGTGAAAAATACTAAATTTTAATTTAAAACAACTTTTTTAATCAAAATAATTTATAGTGTTAAATTATACATTTGAATGGTTTTGAAGTATAATTAGACTATTTTTTTAATCCAATGTTGGTTATTGGAATTAATTTTACATTTAAATTGGACATAAACACATATCAATCTTTTGATAGTTTTTACTTCTTGAAAACCCGCTTTTTGGTTTTGACAACGAGAATTAATTTTAAATTAATTAATACAACTTCTATGTTTTGAATTTGGTAAAATAAACATCATTTTTGAATTTGAAATTACAAAATTAGATTTGGATGAATTTTTGGTATTTTTCTGAAAACATTCAATTTTTGATGAATAGTGAAAAACACCGTGTTGTAGATAAATACTGACTTTTTCATTTAAATAATTATTTTTAATTTACCTTAAAGTCAAAATAGATACATAATACATATATTAGTCCAATTTAATTCATTGAAGTCATTTTATAATAATATTAGATATATAAAATTTTATTGAACTTTTTAACGTCTTTTATCCACATTCTAGACACATTTGCAAATTTGTATAAAACGCAATTTTACCGCTTCTGTGAATTGAATTTCAAAAATCCGAAAGACACGGTTGACTTCAGTAAGTAAAATGTGGTTCAATAGGATGAAAATAATTTTGGGTGAATAGTAACTTTTGAATTTTATTTACCACAGTTAAGTAAATATGACAATTAAAGGTAAAAATGATATTATAATTACCCTAACATATGTCCTAATTCTATTGGACAAGTGTATTTCGACCAAAATCAACCTTAGGAATAAAATATGATTCTTTTTGATCCACTTGAATTGGATTAAGACATTGATTATTATTTTATTTAAAGAAGAGTTAAAAGTATTAAATTCAAATTTTAATAACTAATACATTTTTAATATAGGGTTATATATAAGATAATTTTGACTATAAATATTCATTAGAAAGCTAAAAAGATTTCCTACATCATTGTATTTTATTTATAATTTTTATACATTAAATAATTAAATTTATTTATGACACAATGATGATGCAGTAATTACCTTATTAATAAAATATTAAAACAATTGATATTATAAATATCAAAATAAATGTAAATTGAGATTTTTGATGCCATCCACGAATTTTCTAAGTGAATATGACATGTTAGGGTTGATTTAATGTATTTTGTTCGAAGTAATCAAGTTTTGCTGACTTTCACAAAAACCAAATACAAAATAGTTTCAAAATTGACATAAATGAGTTTTTAAAATAAATACTATATTATTAAATGATGTAATATTTCTAAAAATATAAGATTCGGCCAAGGGACTTATATAATGATAGGTATGTCATTAATGAACCACTTGAGGTTCGCTTGACATTTTATAGTAAGTTTATTAACCATGTAATATAAAAATAAAGAAGACATGGTAAAAGTTAAACTATTTAACTAAGAGTTAAATCTAAAAGATAAGGTTAATATGATGACCTAAACTTGTCTAAAACCTATTGGTTGAGAGGATTTCGACCCATCCCCACCTTAGCCCTGAAATAAATCAATTTGGAGCCATTAGAAACTGAAAATGATTTTATAATAAAATAATATTTCAAGATTTTCCTAAAGTGACTCTCACCTATCTTATAAATGGGTACTTCTCATTCTCTTAATTTCACACCTCCAAAGCCATTTGGCTCGGCCAACCCTTGTTCAAATATCCTCCTAACTACCCTCACTTCAACCTAGAGGCCTTACTTTGATCAGAAAACCAACTTAAGGAGTTCTTTTGATCAAATCAAAAGGAAGCACCCGAAGAAGAGGTAATTATTTCATCACCTCTTTCAAAGTTTTTTTTTTCTTCCACTTCCTCTTTTTTTGTTGTTTTCATACCAAAATAATAACTCCAGTACCTTCTACATACTGTGATGTTATTATAAATATGGTACAACCATATTTATTATTCTATCCATCCTATGAATGACAAAGTCACCATACGTGCGTACGTACGACTTATTGTCTCTACATCGTGGTGTAGTTTGTTATTCAACACTTCGTTATTTGGATGGGTATAATAATGAGTATAATTGATGTAAATAATAAATATAACATGGTAATGATTCTGTATATATAATATACCATCCAATTAAACACGATTTCACTATCAATAGAATGATATCGTCGCTTGTGCGTACGTACGATTTACCGTCTCCACGGCGCGATGAGATTCATTTCCACGTTCGTCATTTAACGATGATTATAAAGATATATATTATTAATAAGTATGTAATATATGACATAATAATTCTATTGGATATATATATATATATATATTTATGTATGTATTTACATATATCTTATTCACTTACTTCCATTCAATACGATATGAAAACATAAACAACGTTCATGCGTACGTACGGACTACCGTCTCCATGAACGGTGTTTCCATTTCATATATCTATCTATTATACATATTTATATTCTAAATATATATGATATATAAATCACGTTTTATATTCTGGAAATATTTAAATCATGATCTAAGTGATACGATTAAAAATAACAAGTTAAAACACGTACGATAAAGAAAACGATTATTATCCGAAATGTTAATTTAACATGAAAATTATTATTAAATGGGTAGTATAATGTAAGGGTTAATTCCTCAATCTCATTATTATCTGAGATTGTTTATGTGTGTTTTTACTGAGACATATTTATTATCCATGTCCATGTTTCATAAAAGAGTTTTCAAAAGGATTCTTTTTAAGGGACTCTTTAACCAAAACATCATTTTAAATGATTTAAATATTTATTCTTCTAAATCATTCTCACTAATGTCCATGTTTTTAAAATGGTTTTTAAGGATTTATTTATATGGACATGAATGTTTTAAAATGTTAATTCCTTTTAAAAGTTTCAAAGTGGTATGAGACACTTTGATTCATAAATGTCTTTTAAATGTCATCCTTTTTAAATTGTGTGACTTTTAAATGTTTTCATGAAAAAGAGATATTTCTCTTAAAAAGTTTTATTAATCATTTTCAACTATGTCAACATCCTTTTTGGATATTATTCTTGATTGAACTTGATTTATTATAAATACAATCTTCAATATTGTATTGAATGAGTTATGATATGTTTGACTGTGAATGTGCAATTTTTATACCATTCATGATTTATGATTAAAGTATTGACATTTCGTATGCTAGTTTTAATACGAATGTTTATGTTATGTTTTCATATGAGGAATGCATTGAACTTAGTAAGTTACGGGTGGAGCCCGCTATAGCTCCACGATGCATCGGTAGGTCTCATGAGACAAACTAGTGTCTTGACACAAGGCCTTGACAAAATTTATATTTGTAGTCTTGGCACGAGGCCTTGACTATTTGGTTATGATGTCCATCATTATGCATTCCATCATTATGAGATTAGTTATTAATGTTATATGTGATTATTCGATTAGTAGAATATCCATGTGAAAAAGTAAATCACATTATTTGATTTATCTTTGCCATATTATGATGAAGTTTATGTTTAAAGGGCTTGTGTTTCAATTTTATACCTTGCCATAAATGTTTATGCTTATTTATGATAGCTTCCGCTATATTGTTTATCCTTACTGAGCATCTGAGCTCACCCCTTTCTTATGTTTTATTTTCCCAGGATACCAAGAAGTGTATTATGATTTATATGCAGGTTTAAGCTAGGAGAATAATGGAACTATCAAAGGATTATCTACGTTGTATTTTATGTTTGAAATTGTAATGTGAAGTTCATGTATGTAATATATTTTCCAAGATTGCTAAACTGATCGGTCATTCGGGACTTGATTCCCAATTTACTAAAATAATGCACCGGCTCCGGGCTTCTGGGGTTGGGGCGTTACACTTGGACCGCTGTCTGACCCTGCCGCAGTTGCTGAGATGGACGTCCATTAAGAACCCAACAACGGTCGATCAGGTAGCGGAGCTTGCCATAGTGCTGACAAAGGGGACGCGAACAACCCTCCCCACGACCACATCCATTAGTGCCCGAGGGGCGTCCACTGTCTCGATCGAAGAGGGCAGAGTGATCGATGATGGGGGTGGGCGGGGGAAGAGCCCAATGGGCCTTGCCCAGGCGATGATACACCTGTGGGATCTCCAGCATAGATGGGCTGACGAGCATCTCGGTAACTATCGTCGCATACTCAGGAGCGAGGCCATTGAGAAGACTAAAGATGCGCAGTTGGTCCCGCTGGGCCATAGCTGCCTCCGCTGTCTGAGGAATGGGTTACAGCTCAAGTAACTCATCCCGGAGAGCTTTCCATTCCATGAAGTATGCTGGGAAGGAACGATCCTGCTGTCGGATAAGCGACAGGCGCTGAAGAACATTGGAGACCCGAACCAAATTATTGGTCTCAAAATACATGAGGTTCAAGGAATCCTAGAGTTCCTTGACCGTATTTGAAGTCCGGGTGACGTCCTTGACGGAGCGATCCATGGAATTGACTAGCTAGGCAAAGATCTTGGTATCAGCAAGCTTTCGAGGACGGTATTTGGGATCAGAAGATGCTGGTGGAGGATCCTCGAGGTGAGAATCGAGGTCCATGCTTGTCAGAGACATCAAGACGGTTTTCCGCCAGACCAAGAAGTTGGTGGAGTCAAGCCGCTCATTAACGAGGCGGGTGGAGGCTGTGATTATCGGGGGCAGAACAAAAGAGGTTGCCATTGGAGTGTCAGACATCTGCAGATGAGGGCAGGATCAGTGGTGCGCTGTGGAGAGCGGGACCGATATGTGGCAGTGGAGGCCGTGATGCCGTGGTGAGAGGCTGTAGGGAGGCGGGGCTGGTTGAAGTCGGGAAGCCGCAGGGTGGCAGGTTGGGGAGCCCCGAGGAGCGCCGTCGGGGATCGGGAGACAGAGTCGCGCCGAACTGGTGCACAGGAGGCGCGTGCGGTGATGTTGTGTGGGTGGACAACGACGAGAGTCGGGTGCGTTTGCAGGAGGAGGCCGTAGCCTGGCGCAGGGTTGTCGTGGTTGGATCCCGTCGCACAGGGGAAGCACTGGAGGGCGGGCGACTGCGTCGGAGGCGGTGGCCAGAAGTGCCGAGGAGGGATCCGAAGGCGTCGCACAGGGAGGCTGGCCGGCGGGATCCCACTGGAAGGCGGGGATGATCGCGGGGTGATGCGCGATCCGGAAGGTGTCGCGGGAGGGCGACGTGAGGTGCGTCTGGCAGCGGGGCTGTGGGGATGTGCCGCGGGAGCCAGGAGCTGCGTCTGGAAGTGAGGCCGCTGGGAAGTGCCACGGGAGCTGTGTCGGGCGGGAGCCGGGAGGGGCGCTGGGAGGGAAGCCGCGTAGGGTGGGAGCCGGGAGGGTTGCCAGGAGGGGCGCCGGGAGGGCCCGCAGGGAGGGGGAGCGGACAAAGTTGGGAGTCCACCGGAAAAAAAAATTTAACAGTATTTTCCCTTTGATACCATGTGGAGGAGGAGTTCTCTTTACCTCAAGGTGTGGCGGAAGCCTTCTTTTATAGATTGAGAAAAATGAATACATGATGAAGTATTCCAATGTGGGACTCGGAAAAACAGGGTTTAACAGAAAGCATGTGCACTGGTGAGTGAAGAAGAGGAGTTTATATTAAGTAAGTTGTCTTAGTCAATGACATCGATGCAGGGCAACATAGCGGATCAGGCTCCAAGTGGGAGATTGTTGGATTAGTGTAGTCTGATATGTTTCGGATGATGTTTGGGTCGAATGTGTTGGATTGGTGTTGCTCGATCCGGTTGGGCCGAATGCTTGTGGCCCGCAACTGTCGCGGGTCGAGCTCCACGGTAAGCTCGTTGGGGGTTGTAGGGGGCAACGTGCCCCTGCTTCGGGGGTCCGGGGGCCGAAGGCCCTCGGTTCAATTTTTTGGCACTGTAGCAATGATGACCACTGTAGCAGAGCTGACCGACCGACACCGACAGACACTGTAGTGGTGCGGACTTCAGAGTCAATTTCACTGTAGCACTTTTGACTTCCAGCCGGCAATCACTGTAGCGCTTTTGACAAAGTTGACCACCGATCACTGTAGCAACGCGGACCTACTATTCGGAACAGTGGACTGTCTTCTTCATATGTA
The DNA here is from genome assembly GCA_963277665.1 of Viscum album. Classification (NCBI taxonomy): domain Eukaryota; kingdom Viridiplantae; phylum Streptophyta; class Magnoliopsida; order Santalales; family Viscaceae; genus Viscum; species Viscum album. The sequence goes on along the minus strand of OY728151.1, from coordinate 1,439,768,773 downwards.
GCCCATTTTGGGTTAGGGTTTTACCGTTGAAAATCCTCTGCAATTTGTTGCTCCCGACATAGTGAATTCTGCCTCTCCCGTGGATGTAGGGATTTTTCCCGAACCACGTAAATCCTTGTGTCCTTTTGATTTCTTTCTTTCGTTTTCCCGATTCTGTCGTTGTGTCTCCCGACGATTCCGCAACAGAATGCTTCCGGTCCATACTGCTCACGAGGCTGCAACTTCCGCAGGTCGAGCTTTGCAGTGAGCTCGTTGGGGGTTGTAGGAGGCAATGTGCCTTTGCTCCAGGGGCCGAAGGTCCCTGACCCAATTTTTTTTGGGAACTGTAGCCGCCCTTACCACAGTAGCAAAGCTGACCAACCGACACCGACAAGACACTGTAGCAGTGCGGACTTTGGAGTCAACAGTAGTGTAGCTCCTTGGATTTCTAGCCACTATCTTTTGACTTGGGTGACCAGCTTTTTGTAGCAATGCGGACTTCCTGTGCGGTTGGTGGAACAGTGGCTCGTATTCCTCTTTTAGCCCATTTCGGGTAGGGTTTAGTTAGTGATTGAGAACCCTGAAACTCCTTGTAAATTGTGCTCTCGAATCATAGTAAAATTTTGCCTCTCTGTGGCCGTAGAGATTATTCCTGAACCACGTAAATACTCCGTGTTCTCATTTTTTTCCCTTTTACTCTTTTGTGATCTGTTTTTTCACTTAGTTGCTTTCGACGTTTCTGTAACAATTTGCTGACATGTGTAACACCTAGACACGAAGTCAGCTATCTTCCGCCTCATACCCGACCGCCAGAACTGACGACGTACATCATAAAACATATTAGTGGTCCCGAGATGAACGAACCACTGAGACTGGTGACTATCTTGCATCGCCACATTCCGTAGCGACAAAGACACCACCACACGACCCTTGAAGCAAAGAACCCCATCCGAAGACAAAGACTATTCACTGGGCACCTCCCCACCATTTAAGAACTGCATAGATTGTTGACACAACTCGTCGCCAGACTGCTCCTGCCGAATCAACTCCAGGAGGGAGGGTGTCAACTGAACACTGGTCAAGAACGCACCTCCACTGTGCTCCTTGGTCTCGAGATGTATTTGGGCAAAAAGACCCATCAAAGTCCATTTATCACTAGACTCTTTCAAAGCTTGCACTGGGACCTTCCTGATCAAGGCATTTGCTACCACATTACCTTTGTTTGGGGTGAAAACGATATCAAAACCGAACCCCTGAAGAGATATTGACTCTATGTCTTCAAGGCATGCATCACCGCCGCTAATTTCTAGTCATGGATTGGGTAATTCTTTTCGTGTGGTCGAAATTGGTGAGAACCATACGCCACCACATGCTCATCCTGCATTAGCACACACCCAAGACCCATACCCAAAGCATCGCAATAGACCACGTACCCTTTCCTAGATTCCGGTAAGATCAAAACAGGGGCTCTAGTTAACCACCACTTAAGTTACTCAAAAAGACGCCTGACATTTTGAACTCCATTCAAACTTTACCCCTTTCAGGGTAAGCACTGTTTGTTGGTTTGGTGTAGCCCGATCCGTTTTGGATGATGTTTGGGCCGAATGCTTGTGGCTCGTTCTGCGCATCAGGCAGTAACCTTCGCGTGTCAAGCTTCGTGGTGAGCTTGTTAGGGGTTGCAGGGGGCAACGCGCCCCTGCTCCGCGGGTTGAAGTCCCCCGACCCAAATTTTGGGGCACTGTAGCATCTATGACCACTGTAGTAGAGCTGACCAACCGGTACCGACAAGGTACTGTAGCAGGCCGGACTTTGGAGTCAACGGTACTGTAGCTCCTTGGACTTTCAGCCGCCACCCACTGTAGCACTTTTGATTTGAGTGACCACCTTTTATGAAGTGATGCGGACTTCCTGTGCGGTTGGTGGAACAATGGATCGTCTTTCTCCTTTTGTAGCCCATTTCGTGCTAGGGTTTAGTTAGTGATTGAGAACCCTGAAACTCTCTGTAAATTGTGTAGTGAAATTCTGCCTCTCCGTGGATGTGGGGATTATTCCTGAACCACGTAAATACTCTGTGTTCTTGTTTTTTTTTCCTTTTACTCTTCTACGAATTGTTTCTTTTTGTCGTTGCGACTCTTGACGTTTTCCGCATCAACTGGTATCAAAGGGTTGGGTTCGAGATTCTCTAACGATGGCTATGGAATAAGGCAAGGTGAAAATCAATCGTTTCGATAGAATTGACTTCAGTTACTAGAGGATGCAGATTGAGGATTATCTTTATCAAAAAAAGATGCACTTGCCGCTCCTGGGTCTGAAGCCAACGGACATGGAGCATTCGGAGTGGGAGCTGCTGGATTGGCAGGTTCTGGGAGTTGTGCATCTTACGTTGGCAAAAAACGTGACATTCAACATCAGAGAGGAGAAAACGACGATTGGGCTAATGAATGCTCTCGCAAATATGTATGAGAAGCCTTATGCGACAAATAAGGTGCACTTGATGCAACAATTGTTCAACCTGAAAATGATTGAAGGGAGAATTGTTGCAGATCACATCAACAAATTTAATACCATCATAAGTCAATTAACATTGGTGGACATTGCGCTTGGTGATGAGGTATGTGCACTGGTCTTACTGTCTTCTTTACCTGACAGTTGGGAAGCAACTGTAACAGTTGTGTGCAGTTCTTCGGGGAATACAAAGTTGGTTCTAAAGGATGTATGGGACCTGATCCTCAGTGAGGATATCCGAAGAAGAGAATCGAACAGATTCTCTGGTTCTACTCTGAATGTAGAAGGAAGAGGAAAATACCCATACCGAGACAATAGTAGAGGGCGATCAAAGTGAAGAGGGAAAAGCCTAGACAAGGCAAAGGGGGTTTGTCCTACCTGCTGGACTTGCGGGAAGAAAGGACATGTTAAGGAGTGTAGAGATAAACAGAAGGTACTTGAAACCAGTGGAGCAAACACGGCGGGTGAAGGAACTGATGATGTGTTGCTGCTGAGCGTGGATAGCCCTATGGAGTCTTGGATTTTAGACTTAGGGGCGTCTTTCCATTCCACGTCGAAGAAGGGTTTCTTGAACAATTGTATTTCTGGAAATTTTGGCAAGGTACATCTTGCTGATGATGAACCCTTGCAGATTGTGGGGAAATGAGATGCACAGATCAAGACCAACAGTGAGAGTCTGCTGGTTCTGTAAAACGTGAGATATATCCCTGGCTTAAGAAGAAATCTTATTTCTGTTGGGCAACTTGATGATGTAAGTTTCAGTACCATGTTTATCGGTGGTGCCTGAAAGATTATTAAGGGAGCTATGGTCATAACTCAGGGAGCAAAAAGTGGTACTCTATACAACATGACAGAGACTTGCATGAACATGGTGGCATTAGCAAATGCTAGGGGATTCTCAACTGTGGCACTACAGGTTAGGCCACATGAGTGAGAAGGGGATGAAGGTGCTGACAACAAAAGAGCTGCTACCGGAGCTGAAGTCGGTGGAAGTTGGTTTATGTGAAAATTACATCCTTAGAAATCAGAAGAAAGTATCATTTGCAAAATGAGGCAGAACACCAAAGGCTAGGAAGCTGGACCTGGTGCACACTGATGTTTGGGGGCCTACACCAGTACATTATCTTAGAGGGTCACAATATTATGTGACATTTATTGATGACTCAACAAGGTAGGTATGAGTTTACTTTCTGAAAAGAAAATCTGATGTGTTTAAGATTTTTCAGAAGTGGAAGGTCATGGTGGAGAATGAGTCAGGAGAAAAGCTGAAATGCTTGAGGTCTGACAATGGTGGAGAGTATGACAGTAACGAGTTCAGAGAATTCTGTGCAAATAAGGGAATTCGGTGGGAGAAGACTATCCCAGGAACACCACGACAGAATGGTGTAGCTGAAAGGATGAATAGGACACTGAATGAACGTGCCAGAAGCATGAGGTTGCATTCAGGGTTACCCAAGACCTTCTGGGCCGATGCAGTAAACATGACAACATATCTCATTAACAAGTGTCCATCTATACCAATGAGAAAATGTCTACCTGAGGAGCTCTGGTTTGGTAAGGAGGTGAGACTCTCACATTTATGTGTCTTTGGCAGTTTGGCTTATGTACATATTGATACTAACACAAGGGATAGACTTGATGCTCAGTTCAAGCCATGTTTCTTTATTGGCTATGGTGCTGAGGAGTTTGGTTATCGCTTTTGGGATGATTTCAACAAGATGATCATCAGGAGCCAGAATGTGGTATTCAATGAAAGTGTCACGTACAAGGATCACTATGCAGTTGAAGATGAAAATGAGAACAAAGAATTATAGTTAAAAGAGCAAGTGGAGCTTGAAGATGTACCTGAGCATGAGCCATCAGAACCAGTGGAGCCTAATCCTCAAGTGGAGTTGAGGAGATCAACAAGAGTGAGAAGACTTGTGTAGAGGTATTCGCCGTCATTACACTATTTGTTATTGACTGGTGGTGGAGAACCAGAATGCTTTGAAGAAGTAATGCAGTTGAAGGAGTCGAGCAAGTGAGAGTTGGCCATGAAAGAAGAAATTTATTCACTACATGACAACAGTACTTGGGAGTTAACACATTTGCCACAAGGGAAGAAAGCATTGCAGAATAAATGGGTGCATCGGGTCAAGGAAGAACATGATGGCGAGAGGAGGTTCATGGCAAGGTTGGTGGTGAAAGGCTTCCAACAGGAGGGAGTGGATTTCATTGAAATATTCTCACCAACAATGAAGCTTACCACCATCCGGGTGGTTCCCAGCATTGTGGCGTCAGAAGACTTGCATCTTGAGCAGTTTGATGTCAAGACTGCTTTCCTTCATGAAGATCTGGAGGATGATATCTACATGCAGCGGCCAGAGGGATATGTTGAGTTTGGGAAGGATGACCTAGTGTGCAAACTCTATAAGAGCTTGTATGGGTTGAAGGAGACACCCAGGCAGTGAAACAAAAAGTTTGATGCATTCATGACTAAAAATGCTTACAAACGATGTGGCATGGATCAATGTTGCTACATAAAATCCTTTGGTGATGAATATATTATATTGCTTTTGTATGTGAATGACATGCTTATTGTAGGATCATGTATGAAGAAGATTGATGAGTTGAAAAGGCAATTGGCTGAGCAGTTCGAGATGAAAGATCTTGGAGAAGTTGACAAGATTTTTGGGATGAAGATCAAGAGAGATCATGCAGCTGGAACCTTGATGTTATCACATACTGATTACATTGGGAAGGTTCTGAGAAGATTTAGTATCCTGGAAGCAAAGATAGTCTTTATTCCCCTAGCGGGTCATTTCAAACTATCAAAGGAGCAATCACCAAAAACGAAAGAAGAGGTTGAGTACATGACAAATGTTCCATACGCATCATCTGTTGGAAGCCCGATGTATGCCATGGTTTACACTCGACCTGACATTGCTCATGCAGTGGGAGTTGTGAGTAGATACACGACTCACCCTGGAAAACAACATTGGGAAGCTGTGAAGTGGATACTGAGGTATTTGAAGGGCAGTAAGGAGGTATCTTTGTGCTTTGGAAAAGGAAATTCATTACAGGGGTATGTGGATGCTGACCTTGGAGGTGACGTCGCCAGCAGGAGGAGTACCACATGTTATGTATTTACTTGTGGAGGAATTGCGGTAAGCTGAATATCACAATTACAAAAGGTGATGATTTTATCCACCATAGAGGCAGAATACATTACTGTAACAGAAGTTGGGAAGGAGATGGTCTGGTTGAAGAACTTCTTGGATGAGTTGGGAAGAAAGCGAGAAGAGAATGTATTGCACTGTGACAGTCAGAGTGCGATACATCTTGCAAAAAACCCAGTATTTCATGCTCGGACGAAGCACATTCAGCTGAAGTATCATTTCATTAGAGGTTTGATAAAGGGTGGATTGCTGACATTCCGGAAGATTTGTGGAATCAATAACCCGACAGACATGTTGATGAAGCCGATGGTAATATAGAAGTTGAGGCACTTCTGTGCCTCTGTTGGTCTCCATTGATGAACGGAGGATGAGAGGCGGAATAAAGGAGGACACAATGAGAGTGCAAAGGAAAACAACTAGTGTTTCATGAATCATCAGCTTGAAATTGAAGTTGTAAATGGAAAACACGCCACTAATAAGTGGAGAAGAGGAGGAGCTCAGATTAAGTAAGTTGTCTTATTCAGTGACATCGAAACATGTCAGTGTTGCGGATCAGGCTCTAAGTGGGAGATTGTTGGTTTGGTGTAACCCGATCCGTTTTGGATGATGTTTGGGCCAAATGTTTGTGGCCAGTTCTGCGCACCAGGTCGCAACGTTCACGGGTTGGAGCTCCACGGTGTGCTCGTTGGAGGTTGCGGGGGGCAATGCGCCCCTGCTTCGGGGGTCGAAGTCCCCCGACCCACATTTTGGGGCATTGCAGCATCTCTGACTATTGTAGCAGAGCTGATCGACCGACACCGACAAGACATTGTAGCAGGACAGAATTTGGAGTCAACAGTACTGTAACTGCTTGGACTTTCAGCCGTCAGCCACTGTAGCACTTTTGACTTGGGTGACCACCTTTCACTGTAGCTGATAGGATCGTAGGTGCTAACAATGACAAATCGGTAGACTTCTATTATCAACAAAAGAATTACAGCAGAAAACAAAGGAAAAAGGAGAATGAAAAATTTGGAACTTGATGGTGCCATTCCTTCATGAAGCAAACCGGTCACTTGGGCTGAAAATACTGTTTCATCTAGCTGAGCCGGAATCTGCCCCAGTAAGAGATATCTTGGAAGTTCAGGGACCACTTTCATTGCGAACTTTCTCATGATAATAGTAAGAAGTCTCATGCCACTTGGCAGTGTGCTTCCAAATTGCATGGTGCTTATCTGATATGCAAATGTTATCGGTACCTAAAGCAGGAAGACTATCCAATACCCCAGGTCCTTGCCACGCGCCTGATGCTTCCTTAGATGCTTCTTTGCATTGCAATCATAAAGGTGATATTGTATTGTGAACTTGCCTTCAGAGCCATAAACCATGTTTTCATCTTCTCCATAGCTCATTTCCATGTTGCCTTCTACACTACTATAATAATCATGCTCTGCATTGAATTCAGTACCACCATTGCTGCCAACTGACGTAGCATGAACCATCTTCCGATAAATTGAAATCCAACATGATGGACATAAAGGAGGTGATGCATAAAGCAATGTCATAATTGTAGCTCGCACCAAACTCCCAAACTCAGAATCAATATTAAACACTCCATATATTCTTTCCCAATCCTTGCTTAGTGCAACAACTTCTGCAACTCCATGATCATGATAGGACCCAAATATAATTTGTTGTTTTAACAACCCAATGGTGTGGAAGAGGAAATACCAAAGATTTAGCCGTTTCCAAAACAGTTTCTGAATTCTGAACATTTTCTTTAAGAAAATGGTGCCTGGTATGCTGTCCCTTTGAGTCCAGAGGAACATGATTATTGAAATCCCTTGTGCTTCCAGCGACATATGAAATTATGCCATAAAGTATCCATGGATGAAACCCAGCTAGTACTCCCAAACAATCTGCCTCTGCAGTAGCCTTTACTCCCTCCATTTCTTTATTGTTCCTCTTGTCTAAAAAAGAACTAAGCTCAGAGATTACCACTCTTTTCCAAGCAGGAACATATTCAATCTGCACCTTGCAAAAATTTCCTAGAGCAGTCCAAAAAATCTTCAAGCTGACCTCCACATCGACCTCTCCCGTCGTCTGCACTAGAAAAAACTTAAAACATCTTTCGCCATGATTTGTACTCCCACAAGCCGAACATTTTGAACAAGTTTAGTTTGCAACTCACACACCTCCTTCGGCTCTTCATAACTCAAGTTTAACTACTCCTTTCGGTGGGGTGGCTTGCGATCCCCTGGGCCTACCGTTTGAGCTGAACGAACTGAGGTTGCTGACATAAAAGCTTCCTGTTTCTCTGCAACTGCAGCAACATTTTCTGTCATGACTGTGCTTGAGCTAAGACCCGACCTCACCATGTTCAGGCATTCCAATCGAACCACAACATATTTGAGTTTCAGAAATCCAAGACAAGACAGTCGACTGAAAAATCTAGGGCTACTCACCTCGCTACTATCTTCCGCAAGTCGAGAGTCTTGAGCAGGAATTGATCGCATCATGCTACAATCGCAACGACTCAGTGTAATCTGCAACATCGCTCGTGGCTCCTGTAACACAATTGGCATGTCACACTGCTGCTTCAAGCTGGACGCCGCATGCACAGGACTCGAAACTCCAGGTGAAGAGAGACAGACAGGAGATCCAAGAGCAGAAGGCGGAACTCTCGGTTGTGTATCCTCCACAGACCAATGATGCGGAAACGTCAGGAGTTGTAGCGATAGAAACAACGAAACACAGAAGAGTAAAAGGGAAAAAAGAACAAGAACACGGAGATTTATGTGGTTCGGGCGATAATCCCTACGTCGACAGAGAGGTAGAATATTCACTATAATTTGGGACCACAATTACAGAGTTTTTTTCAAGTCTGTAACCCTAGCCCGAAATAGGCTACAAATGGAGAAGATGATCCACTGTTCCACCAACTGCACAGGAAGTCCGCGTCACTACAGTGAAAAGGCGGCCACCCAAGTCAAAAGTGCTACAATGGCTGCCGATTGGAAGTCCAAAAGGCTACAGTAAAGCTGACTCCAAAGTCCGCTCTGCTACTGTGTCTGTCGGTGTCTGTCGGTCAACTTTGGTACAGGTCAGAGATGCCACAGTACCCAAAAAAAATGGGTTGGAGGCCTTCGGCCCCCGGAACCTCGGAGCAGGGGCACGTTACCCCCTGCAACCCCCAACGAGCTCACCGCGGAGCTCGATTCGCGAGAGTTGCGGGCCGGTGTGCAGTACGGGCCACAAGCATTCGGCTCAACTGGATTAGGCTACACCAATCCAACAACCAAGGCATCAAAGAAGCTGAAGGTACGTGTTGATCGAAAAGCTCGATCGACATTCGCTTCTGCACGAACTGTTGTGTCTTCGTTAGACGTTCTGTCATGACAGCGGGAATCGACGTTAGTTCCTGCTGCACACTTTGCGTTTTGAATTGAACGGTCTGCTGCTTCTCTTTCAGCTGCTGCTTGTGCTCTTTTGGTCGAGATGGATTTAAATTGTTATGTTCCTCCCCCCACCAAGGAGAATTCTCGTCTACATGTTCCGGACTAGTAGCTTGTTGCGCCACTAAAGCACGAGTCGCCAGCGGAATCTTTTGTTGTTTGGATTTCTTTCCTTGCCACTCCAGTTCAGCGAGTGATTCTTTCGAATTTGATTCTTCCATAGATAGGTTTCGAAGGAAGAGAAAGAAGCTCAACATCTTTATATTCAACAAAACTTAAACTAGGATCATACCTCATCACTTATTGGATCTTCTTGCTAGTCCCGCAGCAGAGTTATTAGTGTGTGATGCTGCTTCAAGAACTCCGCATTTTTCTTGGCACGCTTTTCCATCTCGGCCATTAGTTCTTGCATCGACCAGTCCAAATACGACGGAACGACGCTCGTTGCCATCTTGGTCAGGTACACCTCGATCCTGCTCAGCAACAACAAACTCTCAATGAAAGCACCAATTTGATAGGATCGTAGGTGCTAACAATGACAAATCGGTAGACTTCTATTATCAACAAAAGAATTACAGCAAAAAACCAAGGGAAAAGAAGAAGGAGAAGGAAGAATGGGACGAGAAACTCTCTGAGGCGCTGCTCGAAGCCAAGGCTGAAGTAGGGCCTCCACAATCCTGTTGTGCAGGAGCCAAACAGGAGATATTTCTAGATATCTTCTAGCAACTCCCCCACCAACCCCTATTTAATATCCTCAACCACTTTAACATCTCAGCTACAACTTCCTATAGTAATTACAATTCTGCCCCCAGGCATTTATTAGTCACACCCCACCCACTTATTAACCAAACTCCACGTCACAATAGGCCCCCAACAACCAGCAACACCCACTTTGCGCTTTAACACCAGCCACCAGCCCACAACCCCCAGCACCCTATCAGTAGCGATGCGGATTTCCTGTGTGGTTTGTGGAACAATGGATCGTATTCCTCCTTTTGTAATCCATTTCGGGATAGGGTTTAGTTAATGATTGAGAACCCTGAAACTCCCTGTAAATTGTGCTCCCGAATCATAGTGAAATTCTGCCTCTCTGTGGACGTAGGAATTATTCCCGAACCATGTAAATACTCTGTGTTCTCGTTCTTTTTTTTTCCTTTTACTCTTCTGCGAATTGTTTCTTTCTGTCGTTGCGACTCCTAACGTTTCCACATCACCATCATGGGTGAAGCAAGCTGAGAGAAATCTCTAACGAACCGCCTGTAATACCCTGCCAAGCTTAAAAAGCTCCTAACCTCGAATACATTCTTCGGCTGCTTCCTTGACATCACTGCACTGATCTTCTCGGGATCCACCGAAACCCCTTGTTTCGAGATCATCTTATCTAGGAATTTCACCTCTCTAATCCTGAAGGTGTGTTTGGAAAGCTTAGCACAAAGACAATGATCTTAAAGAGTGCCCAACACAATCTTTAAATGTCGCTCATGCTCCTCTTCGGTCCCTGAATAGACCAGGATGTCATCCACGAATACGACAATAAAAGAATCGAGATACTGATGGAACACCCTGTTCATGAGCGCTATAAAGACCGCTGGAGCATTCGTTAACCCGAATGACATGACCAAATATTTGAAATGGCCGTACCTGCTTCGGAAAGTCGTCTTAGGAACATCCCCCCTCTAACTCTGATTTGGTGATACCCAGAATGTAGATTGATTTTGGAGAACCATCTCCCCCTCTTGAGCTGAAAAAAAAGATCGTCAATACGGGGCAAGGGGTATTTGTTCTTGATTGTCACCTTATTCAACTTTCGGTAATCGATAAACCGGAGAGATCCGTCAGACTTCTTTGCATGCAAGATAGGGGCGACCCAAGGTGAGACGCTCGAGCGAATGAATCATTTGGATTCCAAATCGTCAAGTTGTATTTTTAATTCCCTCAACTCAGTGGGAGCCATACAGTATGAGGGAAGAGATATCATCTGTCTTTCCGGTACCAAATCAATGGTGAACTCCACGTCCTGCTTCGAAGGCAACCCTAAAAAGTCATCTTGAAACACCTTTGGGAACTCATCCACCACAGGAGGTAATCCACTCCCAGAACCACTACCGTCGTCGTCCTCCAGCATGAGCGACGATATCTGAAAAACGAGATTGCCTAATTTTGGAAGTGGAGGTTCAACACGTCCTGATCGAGGATCCCATTCACCTTGAAAGACCTGAGAGCTTCCATCGGGTGCCACGAAACTCACTCACTGTCGATAATAATTGATGTGCGCCTGAAAATGCATCATCCAATCCATACTGAGGATCACGTCAAACAGGTCAATCTCCAAAACACATTCACAAGACGAGCATAAATAAAAGAAACCGAGGCACTAGTGTCAAACAGAACAACGACCATGAACGATGTAATAAGATTCGTACCTCGACCTGTCGCAGACCTTCCATCCGATTCAGTTGGTGCTTGGTCCATGGCGTGAAGATGCCTCGCCTCTATCTGAGCCTGAGAACGACCACTGACCTGCAACTTTGCCTTAAGCTGACTCTGGCTAGAAGATGATCCAGCTCTACCGCTACGACCACCAAATCGGGAACCCATCGTCCTAGATGGCTTTGACTGGGCTGACATTCCTCTAAAAGCGGTTGATGCTGCACCCCCCTGGTATGGACATGTGGCTCTGCAAAACCGCTGCAAGTGCCCCATATTTCCACACCGATGGCAAGGTTTGGGTGGAGCCGAATGTTGGATTGGTGTTGCCCGATCCGGTTGGGCTGAATGCTTGTGGCCCGCAACTGTCACGGGTCGAGCTCCGCGGTGAGCTCGTTGGGGGTTGTAGGGGGCAACGCGCCCCTGCTCTGGGGGTCCGGGGGCCGAAGGGCCCCGGCCCAATTTTTCGGCACTGTAGCAATGTTGACCACTGTAGCGGAGCTGACCGACCGACACCGACAGACACTGTAGCGGTGCGGACTTCGGGGTCAACTTTACTGTAGCGCTTTTGACAAAGCCAGCCGCCGTTCACTGTAGCGACGCGGACCACTTTTCGAACAGTGATCGTCTTCTCCATTTGTTTTATAGCCCATTTCGGGCTAAAGTTTTTCGGATTGAAATCCTCTGTAATTTTGTGCTCCCGAATCATAGTGAAATTCTGCCTCTCCCGTGGACGTAGGGATTTTTCCCGAACCACGTAAACGTTGTGTCCTTTGCTTTCTTTCCTTTTTTTTTTGTTTTTTCTCGTTTCTGTCGTTGTGTCTCCCGGCGATTCCGCAACACCGAACATGCAGACCGCACATGCCCCGCCTTCCCACACTAGCGGCACAGGACTGATCCGGTGTCTGAAGCCACAGACGAAGACAGTCGGGAAGGATGGCCTGAACTACCGCCTCCCTTCTCCCCGTCCCGCTTCCTCTTCTTCTCAGATGAACTGCCACTGCCCTAGCCCACTGTTGACATTGCTCCAGAGAAACCAGACCTTCCAATACGATCTATCTCCACCATCCAAGCACGATCAACCACCTCAGCATACGTCTTTAACTTAAACAGAAAGACCTAAGATCGGATATCCGGCTGCAACCCCATCTCAAACCGTTGAGCCTTCAGTTGCTCATTGGAAACTACCTCGAGTGCGAATCAGACTAACTCAGTGAAACGGTTGACATACTCCAACACGATCCAATCCCCTTGATGGAGATCTAGAAATTCTCGGGTCTTGGTGAAGGTCAAGGTCTCAGTTCGTTAAAGACGATCTTGAAATCCTTCCAACCCATCTACTCGTGCTTCCCGGCTTGAACCACTGAGTCCTACCACCTCTGACCGGGACCTTCCAATAGAAACGAAACACAATTCACCCTGACTGCCTCAGAAGTATCAAGAAACCCAAACATCCTTTCTATTTTCTCAAGCCACTTCTCTGCTTCTTGGGGGTCTGTGCTATCCCTGAAGGTAGGAGGCTTGCTCTTGAGGAACTCCTGAGCTTTTTCCTTCCCAGGACCTAGTTCGACTTCCCCGACCTGAGTAGGACTAGGGCCCACTCTCTGACCCAAGGCTTGGACACCCCAGACTACGACTTCCATTAGTCTCTGATCAATTGGTGAGGGGGAACTCTCTCCAACCTCTTCCTGTGGGTGCCCAAGATGTCTCCGAGGAGGCATCTTGGTGCATAAGCAACAACCACAAGCAAAAACTATCAATACACCATTCTGAAAATTTTCAGCAACAACAATTCCCAAACACTTTCATAGATCAAAACAACCCATATTCATCACAATAACTAGCTCAACCACTTCACCTTCGCTCGGTGTCCATGCACAGTCTGCAGCCTGTACGTCTCACCTGGAGGAGAAGTCAAACCAAATCCCAACATCCCATGACGACTCAAGGCCCGTTACGAGGTTTGTTGGCCAGACACCCCACTTGGAACCAGTACCTTAAGCCCCAACAGTCCTAGCTCCTGTTTATCTGGACTCTCCCAAATAATATGACCCAAAGGGCGAAGCCTGCTCTGATACCATTTTGTCACGCACCGGCCCGGGGTGCCAACCAACCCTACACCCGACCCGGCCCGTGACATGGTCCGAAGGGCGTTCCCGATCCCCACAGACTGGTAACTAGTGTTTGAGTATCAACATCACACTTTTGGGAACGATTTCACCCATAATAAAATACCATAAATAATTCACAAGAATGAAACATCACACCAAGACCACTAACCATAACAAAAGAGATGCAACAATTTAAAGTTAAACATTTTACAACTTTAACCAAAACCAAAACAAACCAAAACACCAAAACAGGCGATCAAATACTAAACCCAACCTCCTTGCAACAAGAGGACCATCACCCTCATGTCACCTCCACCAACACTTGCAAGAGGAAACACTAGCAACCGGATCCACCATCACCACCACGATTCATTTTGCCTTTACTTGGGTCAAACATAACAATGTCTACATACACCTGAGGGTGTATGTAGGATGTGAGCCAATGCTTAGTAGGTTGCCACAAAAAAAAAAAAGATTTCATGCCATAACATTAAAAGATAAATCACCATGCAAGTTTTTAAGAAGGAATTTAGAAACATTTTTGATTAAATATTTTAAAGAATACATTTTCAAGGAAAACATGCTTTTAAATTAAATTGAAAGCGAGGTCCACCGTATGCCAACGGTAAACACCACATCACAAGAGAGCACCACAGGTAATCCCCAAAGGCACTAGCACTAGTGGGACCCTAGGAACCTCGTATCTCGGTGAAACATGGTATAACAACCATAACCCACAACGTCCTTGTGCACGAGCCACTAGAGAGTAATCTATCCAAAGTTATAGTGGTCTTTAATCATCATCATACTTTAGTTAGTGTTGTATCGTCAATTATGCTAGAAGGAACCGGGTCTCGGCTCCACCGATCCGACTAGCGTATTAGTCCTAGTCCGCCTACCTAGATACCTAAGATTCCCTTTGTGCTCAATTTTCATTTTTACATGTCACATAGATCATCACTTTCACATACACACACCAAGCAATATGAATGCACATGGAAAACCACCATTTTTCTTAGGCAAAACCTCTTTCAAAATCATATGCACACTAAAACCATTTCAAAACACACTTCGCACCTCTTACACAATTCATGGAACGCATTTAGAAGGCACAACAAAGAAGGCACACATGAAATCCAACCAATTCCATTTGAAAAATCATCTTTTAACCCATACGCACCTTGAAATCTTTTGAAAACACATTTCGCACCACGCACATGATCCATGGACACATTTAAGAAACAAAGCAAGCATACAAAAATCATCTAATAATGCTAAAATATGGAATCACCTACCTCAAGCTTGGAAACTTTTGGAATCCGGTGGAAAACCACAACCGCACCTCAAGAGGATCCTATAAAGGCAAGATCAAACCATAAACACCAAGATTAAACTTAAAGAATCACGGTTCAACCTATTTTAGGGCAACCAACCCGCTGGAGAGAGAAGAACCCAAAGAAGAGGGAAGAAGAACCCAAGAAAGAAGAAACCAAAGAAAGAAGGGCTTCATGATTTCTTGAAGGATCCACACCAAAACCACCCCAAAATTGGTGGTCCAAGGGAGCAAGGAGGAGTGGGAGAGGCACCTAGGGCTGGAAATCCCGAGTGGGGGGAGAAATGGGTAGAATTGGGGTTAAATCGGGGGAGGGTAGAAAGGTAATTTTCAGATTTTTAATAACCTGGACAGACCGCACGGTTTGCCAAACCGTGCATCCCTCTCTGTCCAAAGAGGAATGAAGCCGCACGGTTTCCTGGGAGCGGTCGCACATCCGTGCAGTAGATTGTGCGTCCAAGACAGAACCTCGGGTCTGGGCGCACGGTTTCCACTAACCATGTGCTAACCATGCGCCACCTGCTGTCGGGTCCAAAAATCCCATTTTTCGCCAAAAACTCCCGGGAAAGCTACGCAACGAAGATAATACCAAAATAAACCAGAAAAATAGCTCAAAATAAAAATACAGATGTGACGATTCGCATGGGAATACAAACAATACAAATAACAATTTTGATTTGTAAATCAGTTTGAAAGCAGCATTTTCACAGTAAGACTGTAGTTGTAGTTCACCAAAAATATTTCAAATATTATAATATTTGGTTGACTTGTGTTGTATAGCATCACATGAGTGTATAACTAGTCACATACAACATGGAATGCACCTTGATCAGATTGATCTAGTTTTCAATATCATGTCTAAGTTAAGTTATACAGAAAAGTGGCGTTGGGGGAAAAGAAGCTCAAATATCACAATATATTGTTCTAATATGATGTTAGGCTCTCAACAAACGTTAGGTGCAATATCAAAAGGTTAATGCCTTTAGGAAAATCTTCTTGATATGCATAGAATGCAGTGTAGTCTGAATTGAAGTTCAGTAGAGATTGAGATTCATTAGCTTTGAAGATCGGTGAGATTCTTTAAATGAAATTTTGATTTCATGATTTTAATATTTTTATCTTATCAGGTTCATGCCTTGGAGGGACCAAACCCGTCTCCTTCCCTACCCTTATTTTGGTCAACTTCAACAGATTAGCCAATTGATCCAATAATTTGAATATTGAAATTCATTTTATTTTTCCTTTTTAATGAATGTTTTGAAATTTTATTCAAGTATCTCTCTCTCTCCCTCCCTCTCTCTCAATCCTCTTTTCCCATGGGTTTTAGCTTTCCAGTTCTGGTGATTCTAGCTTGCTGTCTGAGAATGAAATGTTGCAAATTCATTGCAGAAATATGTTCTCTCTCTTGATGGGCCCGTGGTCACTGCTTCGGGCTTCAAGGATGAACTTGCAGTAGTGACTCATTCTTCTCATTGTCTTCCTTCAAATGACCAGGTGATATTTTTAGTGCGAGAGTGATAGGGGCCTCTAAAGCATTAGAACATATAAGGCACCAATTGCTCAATTTATCATGTAATCCAATCATTAAAAGTTTTCTTATCAATATTTCTTTAAAAAAAAAAATCCTCAACTGGGAATGATTTGGCTGTGAATCTAGCTTGTGTTTTGTGCTTGTTGTGCTGGTAAATTATACGATGCTAAATGAAACCTTTAACCCATTGAGAACTGCAGATGCTAGACTTTAGAATCTTCAACATTCATGAAGGGTCTCAACCTCTCAGGGGGCATCTTCCCTTGACTCCTGCTTCGTCCCTGACATGGTTTGGGTTCAGTGAAGAAGGTCGATTATCTTCTTATGATTCTGAGGTGTGCTGAAATCTAAACCTTGTTTTCCTTGCTCCCCAAATTTAAGGTTTTGTTCAACAACGCTTATTGAAAATTGCTGCTAACACTTACCATTTATGATTAACAGTTGAAAAAAGTAACTGGTGTTTGTTCTTTTAATGAAAAAACACTTACACTTAAATTAAAAAAAAAACTACTTAAATAAGTGACATGAAAACACTTTTCCAGTAAGTAATTTGGGCACACTTATTATACAACAACATTTATCACAAATGATAAGCGTTATCCACAGTTATTTTTAAGTGCTTTCAAATGGAGCCCAATGCTGATCTGACTTTATAGAAAACATGTAGGGCGTGCTGAGAGTTTTTTCGGACCAATTTGGTGGAAACTGGCTCCCACTTTTCAGGTTCATATTATGGAATAATAATTTCTGTAAATTCTTATGAATCATTATTACCTTTTCACCAATGCTTGCTCCATAATGTTTATCTATTTTGCAGACCTAAGAAAGAGAAGCGGTCAGAAGAAAAGTATTGGATGGTTGGACTAAATTCAAACACATTATTTTGTATCGTTTGCAAACCTCCAGATTTATTTCCGCAGGTAAAATGATCCTGCTCCACCATAAGCCCGCTTTATGTTTCACCTCATTACTGATATAAATTTCCATACCCGTGTTGCAGGTGATGCCAAAACCAGTCCTCACGCTGCTAGATTTTTCATTACCTCTTGCATCCTCTGACCTTGGAGCCGAAACCCTTGAAAACGAGTTCATCTTGCTCAACATGCATCTTTCCAAGGTTCGAGATTACTCTTGCAAACACTATGTTTTTTTTTTTAATGAATTAAGGCTATGTTTGCTACAAAGGAACACTTGTCTTGGAAAAATAATGGGCGGGAGAAATCTTGTTTTGTATAAGTCTGAGTTATGCTCCATATTCTACATGTCCATGAAATGAGCTCCTGGCAGGTTCAAAGTAAAATTAAACAAAAGGCTGCAGCTGGCATGGACGTTACATCGCTTGCTGATGAGGCTTTCAACATGGAAGCGGCTCTAGACAAATGCATACTGAGACTCATTGCATCTTGTTGCAATGGTGAGATAGCCCACATCTGAAATGCACATGCAATAAAACGATGGTGTGTTTCGAGTCTCATGCTTGATGATAATGTCAGGTGACAAGCTTGTCAGGGCAACAGAGCTTGTCAAGCTTCTATCGCTGGAGAAATCGGTCAGGGGGTCGATCAAGCTTGTGACAGCTTTGAAGCTTCCAAATTTGGCGGAACGATTCAATACCATATTGGAGGTTCGCACTATTGGCCTCAGAAATATTTTCAAAACCAAATGATCCTAAGATTCTATCTATTACAGGAAAGATTGGTCAGTGAAACCGAATCCGTTCCATCTTCGGTTCCAAATTCCGATCCAAGAACCAATGGTGATGGCTGTGAGGACTTGACAGAAGCTAGGAAGGCAGTCAAGCCAAATTTAGCCACACCATTACATGGAAATAAGAGGGAGGCACATGAGGGGATACCAAATGGTAAGGAGAAAACTTCACCAAAAGTTTTGGCCCCCATGCTTTTAAGGAAAAGGAAATCACAAGAGCCAACTGCTGATGCGGAAGAGTCTCGACAGCCTCATCGCCCATCCAATCCATTTGCAAAGCCATCCACCAACCAGGAAACAGCATCTTTGTTGGACTCCTTCAAGAAGACGAGAAAGCATGGCATCTCAAGTTGAGGTATGATAAATGCAAACTCGCAACCTTCATGGATTGCCATTATATTGATTATATGCTTCATGTTAAACAGTTTTAATTGTTCAATTTCTGCGTGGGTGGGCAAAACAATGAATGAAAAACAGAAAAAAAAAAAACCCGTAATAACCAGCTCTAGAGGGCAACAAACCTCCTTTGGACTGGTTGGGCCTTGAGTTGGAGATTGCAAAAGTGAGATGTTTTGGGAGTTGAATATTGTTGATTTTGGTTATGTTGATGAAGGTCATGTTGATTTTGGTTATATCTACAGCTCAACACTAACAAAGAAATACATTCTTTTTTACTTGTATTATGACCAATAAAATTTGCATCAACATCTAAATATATTTTCTCAATGATTTTCACGAATTCTCCTTGCATGATCAATCCAAACACGTTTTAACTCGATGAAATTATTTTGTAAAGGAAAAATGTTTGTTTCAAAAGCCATTTCACAATAAATTCATTTTCCCATCAAAACCAATTTCACGTTGCATGAAATATACTAGTTTTTTAGTAGTAAAACAAACCTGGTGCATGGGAAAACAACACCAAGTTAGCTCATCATATCCAATGCAATTCAACATCCTAACTGTTGAATTGGTGTAGCCCGATCTGGTTGGGTTGAATGCTTGTGATCCTCAACTGTTGCAAGTCGAGCTCCGCAGTGAGCTCGTTGGGGGTTGCAGGGGGCAACGCGCCCCTTCTCTAAGGGTTCGAGGGCCGAAGGCCTGCAGCCCAAATTTTTCGGCATTGTAGAATCTCTGACCACTGTAGTAGAGCTGACCGACCGACACCGACAAACACTGTAGCAGTGCGGACTCCGGAGTCAATAGTACTGTAGCACTTTTGACAAAGGTGACCGTCGTTCACTGTAGCGACACAGACTTACTTTTCGGAACAGTGATCGTCTTCTCCGCTTTATAGCCCATTTTTGGGCTAGGGTTACTACCGCAAAAAACTCTGTATTTTGTGCTCCCGATATTAGTGAATTTTCTGCCTCTCCGTGGACGTAGGGTTATTCCCGAACCACGTAAATTTGTGGGTCTTGTGTATTTTCTTTTTGCATTCTTTCGTTTCTCGTTTCTGTCGTTGCGCCTCCAGAGGATTCTGCATCAATAGCAAATCCATATTTATATTTTTACAAGGCATCATGAGCAAAGCAACAACCATACACACATGCAACCAACAACCATACACACACGTGCAACCAACTACAAGCATAGTTCATCTATAATGAATTGTTATTCTCTTTAGGTCTTTTCACTCCAATCATGGTTATTTCCAATCATGTCATATGGTTCTTTCCTACCATGTCCCGTGGATCTTTCCAACCATGTGTCATGGTTCCTTCCAACCTTGGAACCCTGATGGGTTAAACTTTAAACCATTTTTTCAAAACCATTTTATTTTCAAAATATATTTCTCCATATTTCAAAATAATGAACCTAAGCATGGAGGAATGTCTTGTTGGATCACAAAACGGGGGACCACCATAACAATACTAAATCTGAATAATAGATAAAAACACACTGAGAGCAAATCTCTTGTCTCGATCTTTAATAAGAAACATAATTATAAGAATCAAATTTGCAAGGGAGAACAATATTTTCATCTAATTGAAAACTTTTAAATAGATGTTTAAACTTGATATGATGTCATATTAATGAGAAGTGTGATTATGTAATTGGAATTAAAATAATTTATAGGAAACTGAGTTGAAGTAGTTGTTACATGATCATTTGAGGGGGAATATGGTATATATTATGTGATCACTAGTGGTAACCATTAATTGGCTATCAAGAGTATCTGATAACCATTGTAAATAATAAGTTTCATATATATAAATTTGATTTATGAATCTAGAAATTATAATGATTATTCACGTGTCTTAAAAGATGATAAGTGTTTCTTTTAATAGTTTGAAAACATCACTCCCAATGAATGTTTGATTTTAATGTTTTTATAGATTTTAATTTATAATGAAAATTTTCAGTCAGTGTGTGTTTTTATGTCACACATTGAAAAAAAATTAAAAAATAGTATAATATGGAGTTAATAAAATATGATATATGTATAATAATGTAATGAAAAAAATCATTCAATATGTAAACATGACATAATTACATCTCATATGATTGGGATACTGTTATTAATTACAATAATAATCATTGTTGTGAGTATTGGGCCAAAATTATATTTTATTCTAATTTTTTATAATTTTTATTTGTTATCTATCTATTTTTTTATAATTTTTAAAGAACCTAAGGGTTGTTTTTGAAGATAGAAATCAAAGATAGGGATAATTTCTATCATTTCTTTCTTTGAATTCTTCTTGTAATTTTTTTATTTTCATAATATTTCATTTTAGTTTTAGTTCAAGTTTAATGTTCCTTATTTTATAATACCTATGAATGTTTTATTGTATCTATGGTGTTTTGGATAAATAAAATCTAAGAGAATTCTATGTGCATAAAAGCAATGTTAGGTATACCTAGTTCAACTTTGTGTATCTAGTGGTTTAGTGCTTGACAATTCACGTGTTATGAGATAATGCTCAACTTCTCCAATTCTTTGCCACCTAAGCTATCATGTCCGGTTAGATCATCATGAGATGATGATTTGAGGGGTTTGAACATCCATATTGATTGTTTAAACGTTAAATAATCATTACAGGGATTTAACCATGAGTTACAATGTCATGATCCCCTCCCCCCAAAGAGTATCCCTCATGGGTCAGTAATGAGAGAAGGGAGATGGTGGCCGCCTAAGTCTCGCCACCCGTAGACCTCGGGTTGACGACTAGTATCGAGGGTATAATAATCATATAAATGGGAGACATTACCCTCTAAGGGAATATGCAGGAGAGAGAGAGATGAGACAGATACACCAATCAACTCCTGCTCAGATATACAAAAGGAATCCCAAGTGCATACATGTAATGTCATACAAGACTAAAATAATTGGAAAGGAAACTACAAGTACCAAAAGATAAAGACGACATTGACCACAAAGCAAACAACTCCCGCAAAACCACGAGCTAGTAATATCCAGCCCGATCTCCAAATTGCTCCTGCTGACTTGAAAAACAGTTTATATATACGTGGGGTGAGCATAATAGTGTACTCCGTAGGATCCTCCCCGAAGCCTCTCGTGTAAAAAATGAAGAAAGCATGCTAAAGTACAGTGAACAACAATGAAACTAACTCATCACCTAAACAAGGTATATTAAGTTCTCAGCCTCACCATGACTATCTCTCATCAAGTAACTCATACAAGAGATCATATATTATACTAATAAAACATCAAGGATACCCCGCTACCACTTCCCCACTGGTTTGCTGCTCTTCTTCAACGTCGCACGTCCTGAGTCATCTCTCCAAAATAAGCAAGCCTGCATACACCTGAGTTAAGTATCACATCGTGCACCTCGTGCATCACATCATTACATCATCCCATATCACATCGTCGTATAGTAATCAGGTAGTTTTCAGGAGCCACCACAACCTGTATGTCGTGTATCATATATTGGGTATTATACCTCAAGCCATCAGAGCCTATACGCTGAGCAAGGTACCTCAAGCCATCAAAACCTATACACGTCATACCTATAATAATCATTTGGTTACTATATCTGGAGATACATGTGTGTGAAATAACCACAAGCCATTACAACCCTCTACACATATATATGAGGAAACTAACCATCATGTATACCATCACATAATACTATCAAGAGAAGAGAGCGAGGTTAGAGGGGGAGTTAGTCATCCATCCTCCCATTGAGATGTTGGAAAAAACAACCTCCCAGAGTCCATTGGGCGTTGGTTTCCCTAACTGCCATGGGTGGGGTAACATATGAAATCACAGAACGTACATGATATAATATAGCTCACAACTACACTATGGGAAAACCTAGTCCAAAGCCGAACTGTAGCTATCGCCACTCAGACACCCGACTGCCACTACTAGGGACTAGACATCCCATAAGCACACAAGCATTATAAAGAGCCATATTAAATTACTTTTTTTTTTCATTAAGCAATTCACTTTACGTCAATTAATTCATTAACCATTAATTAACCACATTAAGCCAGTTAAATTATCCCATTTCACTTTGCATTAACCATCAAGGTAAGGTCCATGCCCTTCAGGCATAATCCAATCAAGTCCACATTTTCTCAAGATTTAACATTAACATTTTCATTCCAGCAACACTAACTCCATGGGTTAATTAATTTATTAAACATTTATTAATCATTCCATAATTCTAGGTACTCTAGGAAAACATCCTAAGCTATCATCAAGAGAGATGCAACCAAGCACATCCAACTGCCTCAAGCAGTGGAAAAAGGAATGCAGATAAAAACAAGCAACCCGACCATTGACCATTAAACAGATTTATATCAAGCAAGCATCCAACTTAAGCACAACAAAGGGTAAGCCCAGCTTCAACTCGTTCTATCATCTCCAGTGCCATCCTCAACACCCACATGCATATCCCAATGAATCTCTCCATTACATGCGTCAATTGCTGCCACAACCCCAGGCCTTCCTGCCCACATATCACCAGTCATCCCTAGATCACATCACAATGCAAGGCTTACATCTAGAGCATACAGAAGGAAACAAACAAACATAGTCAATAGGGAAAACTAGGCCCTAAAACAAGGCTTTTAGCCTTTCAAATGCAATCGGGCTCTCACGACCCCAAAAAACAAGGCACCCAACATTTATAAAAAAACATGCACTCTCGGCCCCAAAGATTTATCTTTGTCAAAAAACCGGTTTTTATTCCATCTTGAATTATCTGATTCATTATTCACAGGTTCCAACTGCGGGCAACCTAAGGCATTAACTACAATAAGCTATCAAGTTGTTTAAACATGCTCTCTAGCATAAAACCAGTTTCTTCAAACTGCGAGAAGAACATTCCTCAATTAACATGCATTTTTTAATTCTTTCCACCATTTAAAAGAATTATAGATTCACGTTCTTAATCAATTCTATTATATCATGGAATTTCATATCTAATTAAACATGCATACTCGCATCAATTTGATTAACATCAAATTGTAAGAAACACTAGATTACAAAACATGCCTTCTTCTTTAATTCTCAAGCCAATTAATTAATTAATTCTGGATTTACACTATTTACCCAATTCCATCAATTTCAACATGCTAACCAAGCATAACAACATGCTACATGAAGCATAGTATAGAAAGCGCACACTCTATCAAATTAGAAGGCAAAACACTATCACAGTGAAAATTAACATCATGCGATCGCCACAACAACAAACCAATTCCATTATTTAATCTGGTTTAATATTTATTAGGTAAATTTCGCTACCATCCAAAAGGGTTAAACCATGCTAAATTTACGATTGCACACAAATAAAAGGAGAACCAACTAATCCCCTACCTCAAAGGTGTCAATGTTCTTCACACGAGAACAGATAAACGTCATGGATCTTCGATCACCTCTCCTGTGAGTAAACTACGATCTGCCAAGGATATTGTTCCACAAACGCACCGAAAAACAACAATGAAAACCTCATTAGATTGATGGAGATCAAACACCAAAGAATAGTGAGAATAAATGAGAGGAAATGAGATCGAATGAGGATAAACCACTAGAAAACAAAGATAGAACATATCTCAAATCACTATGAATCGATCACGGGAAGGCGAGATCAAACCCTGTTGAAAGGGGCTTCAAAAAACCTCAAAAACACCCTTGGTCACCTGGGTTTTGAGAGGAAGAAGTGGGAGAAGAGATGAGTTCGGGGGCATTGGGGTATTTATAGACCCACTGAAAAACTGAAGACTACGATGCAACCCCTTGGACCACACCACAACCTATTGAAAAACATGAATACTATGGCGTAATCCTCTTAGACCACGCCGCATCCCCCTTCGGTCAAAGCCCCTTTGAGATCCCCTACTAGAACCTATTAAAGTGGATATGGGGGCTATGATGCAACCTCAAACACCATGTCACAACACCAGTTTTCCAAAATAGAGGCTACACTGCAACCCAACCACCATTGTGGAAATACCCCATGATTTTCTAGTAATCTCAAAACTCACTACAACATAGACACCTTGCTCCACGACGTATTGCTTCAACCACTAGGGATGGCATATGTGACAACCAACCTCTACGGTGTAGAAATCCCTAAAAAGTGAGTAGGCATATTTTCTCCCACGAGATCCTCTACATCACATCCAGGTTCCACTACACTACATCCACCAGTACTATGGCACAACACAACCCTCTACGCCACAACCATGTCATTTTTGGAAGTGGCTCCCTGAAAACTCCTCATTTTCCCTCAAAACTTCTCGGAACCTCCTCCAGGCACCTCTAACACCTAGAAATCACAAAGGAAAGAGATGCTGGGATCCATACCTTTACATCAGATACCTATCAAACCATTCTCGTCCTTGAGAATTAAAAACCAAACCTGGAGAGAAATAAAGAGAAAGGGTTTTCCAAATAACCACCCTATGAGATACCTTTCAAGAATCTCACCATCACATGAGTTAGACCACCTCACTCAGAGGAAACAAGTGAAAAACTACACAATAATAAAAACTAGCTCCAAAACACTCCCGAGGGAGATACCCCCCAAATGAGAGTTAAACCACAACAAAAAACAAGAGGGAACCATCTCATAAACTAGAAAAAAGGTTTACCATCCACAAGTGAGCAACATTACATGAAAAGAGATAAACATCAAAGAGCTTGGGGGTATTGAGCATGTATCTGGGACTCACGTTCCCAGGTACTCTCCTCCACACCACCATGCCACCAAATGACACAAACCAAGGGAAGAACACGCCCACAAAACACCTTCTCCTGGTGGTCCTGAATCTCCATAGGCCGCTCCTTGAAGGTCTCATCATTGTCAACATCAATCTCACTGAAATCGATGGCATGAGAGTTGTTATGAAGATAACAACAGAGCCGCGACATGTGTAAAACATTATGTATCCGGATCATCTACGGGGGGAGTTCTATTCGATACACCACGACTCCAATACAAGCCAACACCTTAAAAGGCCCAAAAAACCCAAGATAAATATTATTCCCATGACCAAACCTTCACTGCCAACAATGAGGAGTCACATTTAGGAACACGTGATCTCCAACATCGAACTCAAGAGGTCCCCTCCTATGATTAGAATATGATTTCTAATGATCCTGCACTAGCTTCATCCTCTCACAAATTACCTGAACCATCTCTGTCATATTCTGCACTAGTTCTAGCATGAGAATTACTGCCTCTTCGACCCTAGTAAAATACAATGAAGAATGAAAAGTCATCTATACAAAGCTTTAAACTACGCCTTACCAATGGTGGAGTGAAAATTATTGTTGTAAGAAAACTCGACCAAGGGCTGGTGCCTTATCCACGAACCTCCAAAATCTAGGACACAAGAGCGCAACATGTATTCAAGAGTTCAGATAGTCTTATTTTTCTAAGCATCCGTCTGTGGATGAAAAGTAGTGTTAAGGAATAAATGAGATCCAAAAGCATGCTGAAGACCTCTCCACACCCTAGAGGTAAAACGAGGATCACGATTAGAGAAGATCTTCCTCGGGACTCTATGGAGTCTCACCACTTCCTCCAGATACCACCTCGTCAAAAAATCTATTGATCTCAACTCCCCAATTGCTATAAAGTGGGATGATTTTTTCAAACAATCCATTATTACCCATATAACATCATAGCCTACCCGAGTTTGTGGTAAACTGGTAACAAAGTCCATCGAGATGTCCTACCACTTCCATTGGGGAACATCTAACTGATGGAACAAACCACTGAGAACATGGTGCTCAGCCTTCACCTTCTGACAGACCAAACACTGGGACATGAACTTAGAAATTGCACGCTTCAACCTAGGCCACCAAAACTGACCTCTCAAAGCTCGGTACATCTTTTTCACGCCGAGATGTATTGCCAAAGGCAAGCTGTGGAACTCATGGATAACCAACTCACACATTGAAAAAAGGGATGGAAATCTTCCCCTAGAACAACATATGGTGTTGTTCATCCTTATACCTACCATCAGGGGAATCATTGAAAAAAACTCAGTCTCTCCAGACCTCTACCTCAGAATCCCCCAGTTGGGACTCCTCCACCCGCTGCACCAAAGATGATTGAACTATCATCTAGAAAAGAAAACCTCCGCCTCCAATATTTCTCATATTGAGATGCATCACTGAGAGATATTCCATCACTCTTTAGGAATCTTCAGATTCACACATGACATCACTACGTGACTTCTTACTTAGCACATCATCTATAACATTTCCCTTTTCCAGTGCATATGAAATATTGAAGTTGTAATCCTTAAAGAATTCCATCCACCATCACCATGGTAAGTTCAAGTCACACTGAGAGAATACATACCTCAAGCTCTTATGATCAGTAAAAACACAAAAAATGCTCACTGCTGAGGTAATTTCACCACAAATTCAAGGAAAACACAACTACTGCCAACTCAAGATCATGCATGGCATAGTTACGTTCCTGAGGAAGCAACTGCTGAAACCCATAAGAAACAACTGATCTCTAATGCATTAGAACAAAACCAAAAACAAGATACGAATCATCATAGAAAACTTCAAACTGAACTCCCTCAGCTAGAAAACAAAGGATCGAAGCACTGACCAACTTCTCCTTCAGGTACTCAAAAGTTTTCTGACACTGGTCAGTCCATAAGAATGCATGACCCTTTCTAGTCAAAGATTTTAGAGGCATTAAAACCCGATAGAAATCATCTATGAAACTCCTATAATAGCCTGCAAGACTAAGGAAACTCCACACCTCAACTACTATCTTGGGGGATACCTAAAAAACGGTTGGCTTGATCTTCAAAGGATCCACAACTACTCCCTACCGGGATATGACATTCCCTAAGAAACGAACTTCCCAAGTATAGAACTCACACCTTTACAACTTCCCAAATAGTTGATGAAAAAGAAGGAATCCCAATATGGAACATAAATGTTCTGCATGATCCTCCTCAAATGTGAAGTACACAAGGATGTCATCGATGAAAACCACCATGAAAAAATCTAAGAACCCCCTGAACAATGCATTCATCAAACCCATGAACACGGCTGGAGCATTCATCACACTGAATGGAATCACAATGAACTAGTATTGCCCATGATGACACAAAAAAGAAGTATTCAGAATATCCTTATCCTTCACCTGTATCTGATGATATTTTGGACGTAGATCAATCTTTGAAAACCAATATGCCCCTTTTAGCCGATTGAATAAATCACCAATCCATGGAAGGGGATAATGGTTCTTCATTGTCACCTAGTTCAAGCTACTATAATCAATACAAAGCTACAAACTTCCATTATCCTTATTTATGAACAAAAACGATGCACCCTAAGGTGACACACTCATCTGAACAAAACCTCATTGCAATAGATCATAGAGATGTTCTTTCAGATCTTGCAACTCAGAAGGTGCCATCCTATACAGAGACAATGAGATATGAGAAAATCCTAACCGCATCTCTATCCCAAACTCAATCTTCCATCGAGGGAATAATGTTACAACCTCCTATGGAAAGATATCAGGGTACTCTTCTACAACCCAGGGAAACACTGATGGATAAACCTTTTAAGAACTCAACATTATCTCGACCATCAAGAAAGATAAGGACAAAACACGTCTCTGACCCATCCGAGGGTCTTGCTTGCTAACAAACACTACTGGATCTCCATCTGCATCATAGAACACAACCTACCACCTAAAGAAATCCATGATATCATGTACGAAATACATCCAATCCATACCAAGGATGGTGTCATATGGATGTATCTGTAAACATAGGAAATTTCCCCAAGAGAAGTGATGCCCCATCACTAGGTCACAGTCTCTACATACTTCATACAAGTCAGTTCTACCTTCAATAGGAATAGTCAATTCCAAGGGCACTGAAAGCCTCTCCACCTCAAGTCCCAAAGAATGGACATGGGAAGGTGATATGAAGGAGTGTTTCACTCTTGAATCAAACAAAGCATGAACCCATGTACAAAATAAGAAAATGGAACCTCAAACGATGTCTGGCTCACCCAGTGCTGGAAACACTAGAGCATGAAGTTGAACACAACCTACTCCATGACCTCTCTGACCCTGTTGAAGACCACCTTCTCGACCACGATCTGCTTTCTGAGGATGAGGAGCATCTCAAGCATGTCCTCTTCCTTCCCATTCTCCTCTCTACTGATCCTAAACTAGAACACCCTACTGTTGCGACCTCTACTAAAACTTCCTCAATGGAGGAACCTAAAGTGGAACACATAGTGCATGCTAAATACTCAGAGAGGTCGTACAATCTCATCACTGATGACCCCAAAGTCTATAAGGAAAAACACATGTACGATACCTTGATATAAGTATGAGAGCCTCCACCCCTAGAGAAACGAGATGATGAGGGCTGGGAATTTCCCTTGGTTGACTGAAAACTCTTCTATCTAGGCAACTAGGAACCCTGGACCATAGTTATGCTTCATGATGAATCTTGACGACTCCCCTATCATGATAATCTAGTTTTGACCAACATCCACTCAATTAACTCTTCCCTCACCAGTAACTTAAGATATGTTGAAAAAATGAATGGGGTAATCTGGTGCTGGATCTCTGGATGCATAGCCTTCTCGAAATGCCTCGACCTAGCCTCTTCATATGGAAACTGGTCTAAATCATATCACAGAAGGGTCTGGAAATGGATCCCAAACTCCCGCACATTGGAACTCCCCTATCAAAGGAAAAAAAAACTCATGTTGACTGGACGCCTTTACGATTGAAGAAAGAAACTCTACTCGGAACTAATCTCTGAACTTCTCCCATGAGACCACCAAATCCTCGAAATCCTTGAGGAATAAGATCCACTATTGTCTTTCTTCCCTACACAACATTTTCACTGCTAATGAAACTTAGTTATCCTTCCGAGCATGGATCGAACTGAAAGATATCTCAACCCCCTCCTACCAGTCCTCTATGATGGAATCCGAAACAGATCCCTCATACTTTTACAGACTCTAGAGCTAAAAATCTTAGAGTGTCCTCCTCTAAGTTTCATCATCATAGACCTACACTCTATAGTGATTTGCTGGCACATCCTACTGAATATATTCAGCACAAACCTGATGAAGACATTGACTTGAAGCCATGCCCGCAAAAATGAACAAATGTTCAGAGACTCCTAAACCTAGAATATGGAATATTCAACATTAATTAATTAATTTGTTATCTTTTTTAAGGTTTTAATCTATCCCAAGGTCCACCCATTTCATACACTGGTGCAAAGAAGAATGATACATGATCATTTCCTAGGTCTCTATCTCACAATAAGTGTCACTTCATTTAGAAGCTTGGTAAACTTAAAGGTTCATGCATCAGATTACAGGGGGGGGGGGGTCTAAATATACATGTCTTAGCTAGTTTACTTTTGTTTACATTACTAGATAAAATTAGCTAACATCATTTCCCTACCAACCCATGCAATCTCAGCTGAACCTAAATCCAAAATCCATCCTATCCCTTAACCTGAATCCTTTAATACCACCATGTCGCGACCCCCTCCCATAAAGAGTACCCCTCCTAGGATGAAAATGAGAGAAGGGAGATGGTGACCACCCGAGTCCCTCCATCAGTAGGCCTTGAGTTGTCAACTAGCACTGAGGGTATAATAATCATACAAATGGGAGGCATTAATCTCTAAGGAAAAATAAAAAAGAGATAGATAAGACAAATACACCAATCAAATCATGCTAAGATATACAAAATTAATCCCAAGCGCATACATGCAATGTCATACAAGACTAAAACAACTGGAAAAGAAAATACAAGTACCAAAAGATAAATACGACAACAACCACAAATCCCAAACAACTCCTGTAAAACCATGAACTAGTAATATCCATCCCACTCCTCATGAACTGAAAACAGTTTATATATACATGGGGTGAGCATAATAGTATACTCAGTAGGATCCTTCCCAAATCATATCGTGCAAAAGATAAAGAAATCATGCCAAATCACAGTGAAAAAATTAAACTAATTTGTCACCTAAATAGGTATACTCAGTCCCCAACCTCAACATGTTTATATATCACCAAGTATCTCATAAAATAGATCATATATTATAGTAATGAAACATCTAGGGTACCCCAAAACTACTTCCCCACTAGTTTTCCACTCTTCCCTAATGTCGCATGTCCTAAGCCATCTCTCTCCAAAATAAGCTACCCCACATACACTTGGGTTAAGTATCACAACATGAACATCATGCATCACATTATCCCATATCACATCATCCCATATCACATCGTCATATAGTAACCAGGTAGTTTTTAGGATCCACTACAACCTGTATGTCATGTATCATACATTGGCTATTATACCTAAAGCTATCGCAACCCATACATAAAGTAAGGCACCTCAAGACATCACAACCTATACACGTCATACCTGTAATAATCCTTTAGATACTATATATGGAGATATATGTGTGTGATATAACCAAAATCTATTATATCCCTCTACACACACATATGGGGAAACTAACCACCATGTATACCAGAACCTAATACTACCAAGAGAAGAGAGTGGGGTTGGGGGGGGGGGTCATCCATCCATACTCCCACTAGGATGTTGGAGAAAACACCCCTATAGTCCATTTGATGTCATTCACCCTAACCGACATGGGTAGAGTAGCATATAAAATCACAAAATTTACATGATATAATATATCTCACAACCATACTATGGGAAAACCTAGTCCTAAGATGAACTAAAACTATCATCACTCAGACACCTGACTACCAATTCTAGGGATTAAACATCTTATAAGCATACAAGCATGATAAAGATCCATATTAAATTAATCCCTCTTTTTCATTAACCAATTCACTTTACATCAATTAATTCACATGCACATAATTAATTTTTTATTTCAAAAATCACTTTTTTTGGGAAAAGTGGGAACCCTCACAAGATTCAAGATAAAGGATCATCAAACTACATAAGAAATCACAGGACCTTTCCAAAAAAGCTTAAAATTACGAGAATCATTCACCCTATATAAACTCTATTGTAATGTGTCTACCTTTATATCTGGGTCATCCTTAATAAGATTGTCGAAGTGATAGGCCATATTGTCCCAAGGCTAAAAATACTCCTCCAGATTGGTCTTCCTGTCATTTAAGCCTCATATCCAAATTCAATCTTGTTTTTTTGATCCAAGATAATTTGTACTCATTGGTATCAACTCTGGTCTCTCTCTCATACATTCTTTTAACATCCTATTTTGAATCATTGATAGAGAAAACCTCCCACAACATTTCTTAGAGTGCAGGATGAGCTCCAAGAAATTATCTTTATTTTCTTCCTCCTTTCCTACCACTTTCTCCATAGCCTTAGAAAAATATGATTCATGAGACACTGAGCCATTAGTGACCCCAAGCATTTTGGGTTTGGAAATTCAATCACGATCATCCACAAACACTAAGCCTTCCTGTACTTGATTCACAACTTTAATCTTGTCACCAAACTTCCCTTGTTTCTTAGATTCATTATACTCTAAAATTTGAATTTCAACCTGTGAGTTAATATCCTTCTTCTCAACTTGTTCATCCACAATGGATTTTCTTTCCTTCACCTTGTCGGCCCTATTCTTTTTAATAGACCTTGTCTTCATCAGCTTTGGTAAGTGAGAGTAGTCCTCATGGACTTTAGATTTCTTCCCCTTGTGTACAATGAAACTTCATGAGTCCCAAATTCCCTTCTTCTCCTTCTTTCTCCTTAGGCTATGAAGTACTCTAACTTGAGATCCATATTCATGTTCCAATGAGGATCAGATGGATATATCATCACCATGCTCTGCCTCAGTGGAACCATGTACTTCAGAATTATTCTCCTTTGGTATGAATATTGTGGTGTTGACATCTATACCTTTTTTTCCTTTTCTATTGAACTTCATATGACTTTCTCCATGTTCTTGAACTGAATATTTGGATTCTAGTCCTATAAAATGGTTACTCAACTTTAGAGATGGGGAAATCCTCTTGGGGCTCGACTTATTAGCAGAATTCACCCAATCCTCCTTAGTAGTCGAGGTATCCTTCCTTAGGCTTTCATGGGGTTCCTCATTTCCCCCCCGCATCGGCTCCTCCTCACAGGGCGTTCTGTTTCCATATCACACCACTTCCACATAATATGAAGGCTTTGGGATGACAGTACCTCGGTTCGACATCCCCTCAAGCCTCCCTAAACCTAATGAGGTATCACCATTTCAGGTCTATTCCTTTGTGCCTGAACCAGAAGAAATAGACAGACCAATGTCACAAAGTCCTCTACTATGCGTTCCATCATCGATATTTTAAGGAATGAGAGAATATGAGACCCTATACTAGGTCCTTTGGCCAAGATGAAAAATTAAATTCAAGTGACCCATTAGCTTATAATGGGTAAGCCTAGCTTCAACCCATTCCATCATCTCCGGTGCCATCCTTGACACACACATGCATATCCTGATGAATCTCACCGTCATTGGCATCAATTGATTCCATAACCTCGGGCCTCCCACCCACATATCAGCAGGCATCCTAGGCTCATCCATCCCAGGATCACAACACAACAAAACATAAGGCTCACATTTAGAGAACATAGAAGGTAGCAAAAAACAAGCATATTCAATAGGGAAAACTAGGTTCTAAAACAATACTTTAGGATTTACATGAAAATAGTCTCTCACGACCCCAAACACAAGGCTCTTGACCTTTATAAAAAAATAGGTACTCTCAGTCCCAAAGATTTATATTTATAAAATAATCAGTTTTTTTCCATCTTGAATTTACCGATTCATTATTCATAGGTTCCAACCATGGGAAACCTAACAAATTAGTTATAGTAAGCTATCAAGTTGTTTAAACATTTTCTCTAGCATAAAACTAGTTTCATAAAACTACAAGAAGAAAAATTCTCAATTAAATTTCCTTTTTAATTCTTTCCTCTTTTACGAGCATTACAACTTCAGGTTCTTAATCAATTATATTATCTCATGAAATATCACATCCAATTAAACATGTATACTTGTATCAATCTTATTAACATTATATTATAAGAGAAAACAAATTAAAAAACATATATTCTTATTTAATTATCAAGAAATTACTTAATTAATTACATATTTACATTCTTTACTCAATTCAATCAATTTAAACATGCTAATCAAGAATAACAACATGATACACAAAGTATAGTATAGATATCACACTATTGAGAAAATCAGAAGGCAAACCACTGGTAAAAAGAAACATCATGAGATCGCTACAAAAAAAAATCCATTATTTAATATGGTTTAATATTTATTAGGTTAATTTCACTTCCATCCAAAGGTATAAACCATGCTAACTTTATGATTTCATGTAAATAAAAGGAGAAGTAACGAATCCCCTACCTTAATGGAATCAATGTTCTTCGTGCAAGAATAGATCAACCTCACGGATCTCCAATCACCTCTCCCATGAGGAAACTACAATCTATCAAGGATATCATGCCACAAACACACCGACAAAAAACAAATAAAACCTCATTAGATTGATGGAGATCAAAAACCAAAGAATGGAGAGAATAAATGAGAGTAAACGAGATCGAATAGAGAGAAACCTATAGAAAATAGAGATAAAACATACCTCGAATCACCATAGATTGATCATGGTACTACAAGATCAAAACCTATTGAAAGGGGCATTTAGGAACCTGAAAAAGAACCCTTGGTTTCCTGGGGTTTGAGAGGAATAAGTGGGATAGAATCTAGGTTCAGAGGTCTCAGGGTATTTATAGATCCACTAAAAAACTGAATACCATGACACACCCCCTTGGACAATGCCACAAACCATTAAAAAATAGGAACACTACAAAGTAATCCTCCTAGACCATAATGCATACCCCTTTGGTCAAAGACCCTCTGAGATCCACAAAAATATATTATTAATGGGGATCTAGGGTCTACGGTATAGCCTTATACACCACACCGCAACACTCCTTTTCCAAAATAGAGGCTTCATTGTAGCCCAACCACCACGACGCAGCTACCCCATGATTTGGAAGTAGCCTCAAAACTCACTATGGCACAAACCGTTGGGATAGGATGCCAAACCGTTGGGTGATAAGGCATGGGGATATCCTTATACCAATGGTTACAAGGAAACTATTGTCTTAGACCAGTAAAAAAAATCCAATTTCCCTATGGTTTTGGGAAACCGTTGCAATAAATAAGTACCAATGGTTTGTAACCATTGGTTAATATAACTCTATAACATATACCAACGGTTTACAAACCATTGGTATATAGGTTTACTGATGGTTTTTGTATAACCATTGGTATATATTATATGTAGAACCTATATACCAATGGTTTGTGAATTGTTGGTATAGTGTTTTACCAACGTTTTTTCTAAAACCATTGGTATAGAAGAATTTATTCAGCTTTATACCAATGGTTTATAAACTGTTGGTATATAGTACTCCAAGATTGCACAAAATTACACAACAACCTTCCCTCTTGCCTACCCTGTACAGAATTACACAGCAAGGATACCCTGTACCGAATTACACAACAACCTATATCCCCTTTTGCCTCCCCTCTACAATATATAGAATTCAACACCTGAAGATACAAAAAAGACAATATACAATGATTACACAACACCTAAAAATACAGAATTAAAAAAAAACACTCATGCCCACAATACAATGTATAAAATTAAAAAAACACTCATGGAGGTAATTGGTGTATTTGGAATGAAGCTCTCAGGTTTTGAAAGTCTAGTATTTAATCATTACAATGTTGTCTATGTCAAAGAGGATAAATTATATAATGGTATGAGGTACCATTGTGAGGATAAACCTAGTTTTTGTTGGATGATATGTTGGGGGTTCAAAATAGAATCTTGTGTAAGGGAACAAGACCCACCTAGATGGTGGTCATAACCTATGACTATGTTTCTAGATATTGTTATAGATTCTAAAAATGAATTGTTCAATGTAGTGGATTTCATTTTGAGTCATCGAGCTCTATACAGTGCTTGGTGCCTCACTTAACAATATATTGAATGAACGATCATGTTTAATCATTGTCCTTGATGATGGGCTATTGAAGATAGATTATAATGATATAAGTTCTTCAATTTGACAATTAAGGATACTCATATGGTTTATAGAGTCGACCTAGTCACATGTAAAAAGATTCTCTTGAGGGAAGGGTTTTGGTCTTCTATAAAGCTGACCATTGAATGATTTTGGTGACTCTAGAATATTGATGTGTAGTAGACCTAAGAATGTATGGTTCAACATTTAATGTATGATTTTGATTCAGGGGGTGGGGGGGCTGTCCGGGGGGGGGGGGGGGCTGTCCAGGAGGGTGGGGGGTTTGCAGAGGGGGCTATCCAGTGGGTGGGGGGGGCTATCTAGGGGGGGGGGGGTTGTCCAGGGGGGGGCTATCCAGGGGGGTGGGGGTGTCCAGGGGGTGGGGGTGTGCAGGGGGTGGGGGGGTGTTAAGGGGGTGGGTGGTGTGCAGGGGGTGGGGGGTCTGCAGGGGGGTCCAGGGGGTGTGCGGTGTGCGGGGGGGGGGGGGGGGGTGTCTAGAGGGGGGTGGGGGCTGTATAGGGAGAGGGGGGCTGTCCAAGGGAGGTGGGAGGGGATGTCTAGGGGGTGGGGTGTCCAAGGGGGTTGGGGATGTCCAGGGGGTGGAGGGCTGTCCAGGGGGGCTTCCCAGGGGGTGGTTTAATTCCATCTCAAGTGGGTTGATATAGGTGTGTCTCATTCATTCGTATAACATTTCATGGGATCTACCATGGGATCCCAAATGTGAGACACATGTATTTATATAGAAGTTTTCTCTAATTAATCAATTGTTGGCATATTTTATGCCAAATCCACAAGTCATCCAACTAGCCTACACAAGCCTCATTGTGACGACAAACCCCACTAAACCCTAGTTCCTAGAATGATTGGAGTTCCACTAGTATCAATTTAACCCTATAGAGAAATATAAATATATAACTCCTACTTAGTACCAAGGTTCCAATAACCAATAAAGAAGTGATGATGATGAACAAGTAAGCAAGTATTAACACCAAGACATAAGAAATGACTCTCCCTCACTTGTAACACCTTCAAAATGAATAAACACATATATCCTGAGCATATATGGTGTAGAGAAGTATATTACCACACCAGGTGAGAAACAAGCATCATGTAGTCCCAAAAAATCCACACAATGGGAAAACGAATCAATGGAATAATTAAAATGTTATTTCACAACCAAACATTTAAAAACAATGTTCCAAATAGGTATTTAATGCTAAAACATGGTTCAGAATCCCAAGTGCTTTTACTTTTTATAAAATACGACTTAAAAAATTCTTTACAAAATGATATAAATCTCACATAAAATTTAAAACATTTCAAAGACGCCACAAAAAACATGAATCTTTATCTTTCAAATCATTAACCTTTCCCAATGCATTCATTTTCCATTAAAACAATTTTCAAATGTCAATTAATTCATTATCTCAAGGGGAAAACCACACACTCGTTTCAATCAAACATTTCAAATTCATTATAAAAAACTTTTTAAAACATGTCAAGTTCGACACCTCACATTAAATCAATTTCCTATTTAAAACATAGTTTTCACTCCATGAATAATGAAATCTGATCAAAATCTATCACACACCATTAAATCCATTTCAAAATGTCTCAATGGTATTTAATAAATTCTTCAAAACAAAAATATTCATTTTCAAACATGAAATTCAAAAGAGAAACATTTATATGATTCCAAATCATTACATATATCCATATATTCAATTAAAATCATTTTACAATGAAATAAAAAAAATTTAATTCAAAATGAAATAATTTCATTGAAACACACATCTTAAAGAGCTGTAAATTGACTTAAAACCTTTCAAAACATTTCACCTTCAAGGATGAGAACCCAAATGAGAGACTAAAATCAAGATTGTAGCAAAAAAGAATGAAAAAAACCAAAATAAATGGAGGAAAAAGATATAACTTAGTTACCACTTATCAATTTGTAATGGTTGAACCATTATAGAGAATTCTAAAGGAACATTTGGGCTGTTGGGGGGGGGGGCTGTAGGGGTGTGGGGGAGGGGGGTGTGGGATATACAAGGAGGGGGGGGGGGGGTGCAGGGGTGTGGGGGAGGGGGTGGGGGTGTGGGCTGTCTGGGGAGGGTAGGGGTGGCTATCTGGGGGGGGGGCTATGTCCATGGTGTATATTATGAAATGATGATGACACTACCTCATTTGTGTGAGATTTTTCGTTTATATGGACCAAAATATTCTATGGTATATCATCCCTCTATGTGACCTAAATATTATTCATTATTATTGGGTAGAGGGGGGTGGGGGGGATGTCCAGGGGGGGTGATCTAGGGGGTGGGGGGATATCCAAGGGGGTGGGGGTGTCCGGGGGGGGGGGGCTGCCCAAGGGGGTGGGGGTGGGGGTGGGGTGTCTAGGGGGTGGGGCTGTCCAGGGGGGCTGTCCAGGGGGTGGGGAGCTGTCCAAGGGGGTGGGGGGCTGTCCAAGGGGGTGAGGGTGGGGGCTGCCCAAGGGGGTGGGGGTAGGGGAGGGGGGGGGCTGTCTAGGGGGTTGGGGGTGTCCAAGTGGGCAGGGGGTGTCCAAGGGGGGTGGGGGTGTCTAGGGGGGTGGGTAGGGGGTGTCTAGGGGGGTGGGGGTTTCCAGGGGGTGGGGGGGGGGTGTCCAAGGGGGTGGGGGGATGTCCAAGGGGGTGGGGGGTGTCCAGGGGAGGGGTGAATCAGTCACACATATATTCAGTCACAACAAATCATCAACTCAAGTTTTATTATTTTTATATAAAGAAATAAATATAATGCGACCTACCTAATAACACATATATTCAGTCACAACAAATCATCAAACATCAAATGTCAGTAATATTAGTAAAAAATGTAATGGAGCAATATGTCCCTCATCACTGTCACTATCATCACCATCATCATCAACCTCATCCCCTTACATTTGTCCCCAGCATCATCCCTTCCCTCCTCAACACCCTCCTCCTTTCCCTTGTACTCTGCCTCGGCCTCCTCCTCAGCCTCCTCCTCACCCTCCTCCACCTCGGACTCCTCCTCACCCTCCTCCTCTGCCTCAGCCTCCTCCTCGCCCTCCTCCTCCAGCTCGGCCTCCTCCTCACCATTATCTCGACCACCACTAGAACTACCACCTGGTACACCATATATAAAACAAATCAATGACATATATTCATCACAAGATGTACTGGACTCTGGTGGAAGTGTTGGATGTAAAAATTCCATCAATTTCATAAATGAAGTGTTTTCCCTAGCAGACTGTTCTGTCATCTCTGTGGCCCTTTTTTCAGCCTGTTCTTCCCGTGCCTTAACCTGATGGAACTCAATGGCACTAAAAATCATACCTAAGGATGGCCAATACCTCATCATGACTATACTCTTCCCAAGTTGGTAGCGTACTCTTCCAGGGTGCTCATCTCCCAACACCTGATGTAAGCGATCATTTGGCCCAAAATTGTCAGGTTCCTAGGAATCAAGGGCCTCTAAAGCATATTGTTACAAATATAAATAGATTTTTAAGTTAAAAAATAGATATTAAAATGTGAAATCAATAAATTAAAACTTACAATCTTCTACTGAGTTGGTTTGTTAACCACACTTCCATCTTTCTTCCTTTTACTTGAGCAAAACAGTTGTGCTCGAGGCACACGTCCTTCAATATTCAATATTTTCCTCTACAATGACATTGAATGTAGGAAACCATAATTAAAAATAGGTTACCAATAATTAATTTCATAACTAAAATTATATGACAACTTTAACAATCGAATAAATTATAGAGGAAACAATAGAAAGTGCAAGTCATAAAGAAAAATTATAAACAACTGTCATACCTACTTCCTCTCATGATCTGACATCATAGTACATCCCAATGTGTGGAGGTAGTTTTTAGCATCAATGTTTTTTTATTTCTTTTAGATGATTCCTAAATAAAATTAAATAATAAAAAAGATAGTATTAATGAAAAACATGAAAATTCTCATTTAAATACCTCAAATGTGATTAATACCTTAAACTGGATAGTCGTCCAATGAGTAATCATTTTTCGATACTATTCTATCAAAAAATCATCCATGATAGGTACCAAATCTAACTCTGTGCCAACTCTAGCATGCCAACCAATATACAACTCATGCTTATAGGATCTCTAAAGCTCACCTAAATCCTTTAGACGTGCTGGCCGTGCACCCTCACCATCGGTGAAATTAAAAAAAAGATGACACCAAAATATTAATTCATATAAATAAAAAAATAATACATTGCATTAAATACAACAGATTTTTTTACCCATATCTCTACTCAAGAATTATCCTTGAATTCATTTGGCAACTGTCTCTATGAGAGCGGGATAACATAAATGATGTCAGAGTATTTGGCAAGCGTCGCCAAAAAACTCCGACATTGCTACCCTGTTTTTTCAATCATTTGACTGTCTTCATTGAAGTCCACCATCAACTGCATGCAGTGGTTCCAAACCGCATGTATACATGTACGCCCCCTCCCCTGCCTCCTACCAGTATATGTACCTATTATGAAAGAAAAACAAATATTTTATCAATAAAAGTTATAATGAAAATAAATAATGGTATAAAATTTTTTCAGGGTTCTACAAATATACCTGAAGAAGTCTGATCAATGGGCACCACTGGATCCATAGAAACTGAAGGAACACCCTTTATAGGTGGAGTGGGTCTCAATGAATGCTACGCAGGGACGGACTGTGGTAGAGAAAGAGTCTAAGAAGATGGAATATAAAATCTCAGAGAGAAGGAAGTATAAGTAAAAGAAGATGACACAGATGGCTGGACGAATGCTGGATGAGGAGTGGGAATCATCATCAAATATGGTAAAGACAGGTGAGGAGACTCATATGTAAAGGGTGGTGAAAACATGGGAGACCTAAATATCTTGTGTGTCCCTAACGACAAACCATGATTAGAATGTGAGATAGATGGTATGCCAGTGGGAGGGGTAGGGTCTAATCGGGTATGCCGACCAGATCGCCTAGCTCTTGTACCACCCCCCTCGTATGAACACCCTGATTACTGGGACCACTACTAGGCTGCTCATCAAATAATTATCACCTAAGAGGTGGATCCTACAAAAATGTTTAAAACAAAATTAATCACACGACATTTTATATTATTTAAATATATATATTTGAAATAAAATACTCACTACAGGCACTAGTGGTGGAACACCCATCTCAGCCATGCAATTATTTTTTTCCATCATCTCTTTCCATCACCTCTCTTCAATTTGTTGCATTTCCTGCATTTGAAAACAAATATGGAAGTAATTAGAAAAGGATAACTAACGTGTAACCCAAAAAACAAAATATATGAGAGGGAATGGGGGGATTCATGGATAATTTAACTATCCATTATTTTAGGTGAGTTTGAATGGATATATAATGAATTCAATAAATCATACAAGATGTAATAAAGAAATTTAATTTTTAGTAGGATGATTATTTACTAAGTGTCACTAGTCTATTAAAATCATGGAACATTGATTTTGAGGCTTTATTTCACTCAACAACCAAGAGAGAGAGCATACTGAATTATGCCTCTATAAAATTCAGCATGGTATATATTATGAATTATTAAACCCTTAATATAGTTGGAAATGATGATATAAACATATGAAAAGGGATAATATATCTACCAGATTCATAAGGGGTAAAGCACTTGTCGAAATTAAGGAAAAATTTAATTTCTTTATCCCAGGTAGATGATGCAGGTTTCTATACATGTTTTGTAGAAGAAGACAAACCATCATGTTCATTATCTGGTGAAATTTTAAAGGGAGGTCTTAGAGTTATACTAATTTTATACATGGTAAATATAGCATTGAAATGTTCATCAAGTTAGAAATGTTTGTTTTGTAGGTTTGAATACAGTTCAATTCCAAATTTTAAAATGAAATTCAAATAAAATTGCAACCAATAAACATTGAAAATTCACATAATGGTCAAGTCAGATACAACATATTTTTAATCAATATTAAATCAATTTGAATAGTACCAACCTTAACAACCCAAGTCGAGTTAAACCAAAATAATTGAGAACATGGATGGATGATTCTATATATTTCTAACCATAGTTTCAGGTTCACAGTCAACTCTGACAATTGAGCTATTAGAGTCATCAAAAGTAATAAATGGATCGTTTCTAATGGCAGTAGAGATGGTGTCAATCCAATAAAACCATCATAAAAAATATGTCTTGGAATTACTTCAATAATGACACCAAATTCAGGTTAAAGATGGTATTTTACATAAAAAACTTATTTCTCCATTGATGCCAATACATATGGTTCATTGGTAGTAAGAGTGAGAGTCATATCAAAACCATCACATGAAAGACCCGGACTCACATTACGCATGTCAGCTACAGCATCAGGATATCGAGCATCAAATATCTTCCATGAAAATCCATCTGTAGGGTAAACCAACTCATCATTAGTCTTTTTATCTCGGTATCATGCCATCACATTTTTATTGATATTTCATCAAAAATAAAAATATTCTGGAGTCTGGGGTTCAATGAAAAGTGACACATTACTTTTTTTGGCACACAGGATGGTGTTCCACCAGCTTTTGGTTTCTAGTGGGATGTGCCACATTTTATACACTCATTTAGTTTAGTAGTTTCCTCCCAGAATAAAATGCAATCTTTCAGGCAAGCATGAAATTTGTTTCTTGAAAATCCAAGTTCCTCAACTAACTTCCATGACATATAGTGGTTTGATGGAATATCTTCATCATCTGGAAGTAATTACTTCAACAAGGTAATAGTGTAATCGATGGAAGTATTATAAATCCCATACATAGTTTTCCTATGAAACAATCGAATTAAAAATTCTAGTTTTTTCATTTTACCGCATTGTCGATATACTGGAGTTTTGGCAGCATCATTCAATTTTTTCACCCTAACAACATCATCATTTTCATTAGATGCATCATGTGTTCTCATATTGAAGTCTTCTTGGGTCAAAATCCTTTTTTTTCATGATGATGAATAAATAGAAACTGGTCATATAACAAATTCTCTAATCCAGTCCTCTCATTTGGATCATTAGCAATTTGAAATTTCATTTTCTCCCCATTGTGATACCACACATAGTAGTTTGATTGAAAACCATATTTGGTTATATGGTAGATGACTTCTTCACAGCTCAACCAAGGTCTTACAGTACAATTGTAACATGGGCAGTGTATGTGACCACTATTTGAAGCATTGTGAAATGAAAAATCTAAAAAGCTCTCAAAATTGTTTTGAAAATCACTTAAGATCTAATCAGTTTCATAAATCCAACTTCTATCCATTCTGTAAAAAAATTTGTTATAATTCATTTCATAAAAATAAATTCAATAAGATTGAAGTTTCATCGAAAATACATTTAAGTAAACAAGAATTGTTCACTTTATTTGAAACCATAACTGAAACACTACTCTATATGAGAATCATAATATAAAAGAAAAAATACTATATTTATAACAAAATATCTTTTAAGAACTATAAATGAGTGTACAATATCATGTACACTTGTGGAGGAGAATTATTCAGTTGAGTAAATTTTAGATTGAAGAAATTTTATATTTTAGTAGATTATTTGATTGATATTCATAATATCTATTCTGAATAAATGGGAAATATAATCTAAAAATGATGGTAAAAAGTTCCTCAGGGATTGAAACATCTTGGTCATACATGTGGATCATGATCTAAGAAATATTAAATGGAACTAAGGGTAGTTTGATGTCATAAGATGAAGGTTCCACGGGGAAAAGAAGCATGATTCCATGTACATGGAGATTACAAATGATGAGATTGAAATTTATTTTCCAAATGGGATAATTTATCCCCATTTTAGATATCCATAAAGTAAGGGGTTTCTAGTTGATTTAGTGAACAATTCCTGGGTTGATACCTTATTATTAAAACAATGTGAAGATATACTAATTCAGTTATGTGTGCCTAGATTTGAGGTGAAATGTGTTTTAGAATTTTTTCATTTATCATATACAAGAGGACACCATGGATCTGATAGAACATTGTTCAAGATATTACAAAGTGAATTATTTTCATCAAAGATGAAAAATGTGTAAAGATAGTTTTTAAATAAGTTATTGATGCTAAAAAATGGAAATATTTTGAAAAGTTAGGAGATTTCATAACACCCAATACCCAAAGTCGATGTATTCATTATGTGGGGGTGTCCAGGGGGTGGGGGGGATGTACAGGGGGTGGGGGTGGGGTTGGGAGTGCTATCCAAGGGGGTGGGGGTGTCCAGGGGGGTGGGGGGGGGGGTGTACAAGGGGTGGGGTGGTGTCCAGGGGGGGGGGGCTGTCCAGGTGGTGGGTGTGGTGTCTGGGGGGGGGGGGGGGTTGTCCAAGGGGTGGGGGTGTCTCGGGGGGTGGGGGTGTT
The DNA here is from genome assembly GCA_963277665.1 of Viscum album. Lineage (NCBI taxonomy): Eukaryota > Viridiplantae > Streptophyta > Magnoliopsida > Santalales > Viscaceae > Viscum > Viscum album. The sequence continues at coordinate 1,439,724,598 of OY728151.1, read as the reverse complement.
TAGGGGGTGGGTGGGATGTCCAAGGGGGGTGGGGGTGTCCAGGGGGGTGGGGTGGGGGGGGGGGTGTCCAGGGGGGTGGGGTGGTGTCCAGGGGGATGTCCAAGGGGGTGGGGGATGTCTAGGGGGTGTCTAGGGGGTGGGGTGGTGTCTGGGGGGGGGCTATCCAGTGGGGGTGTGGGGTGTCTAGGGGGTGAGGGGTGTCCAGGGGGCAGGGTGGTGTGTGTGTGTGTGGGGGGTGGGGTGTCCACGGGGGTGGGGGTGTCTAGGGGGTGGGGGTGGGGGGCTGTCCAGGGGGTGGGGGGTTGTCCTTGGGGGTGGGTGGGGATGGGGGGTTGTAGGGGGGGGGGGGTTTGGGGGGGAGCTGTCCAAGGGGGTGGGGGTGTCCAGGGGGTGGGGGGCTATCTAGGGGGGTGAGGGTGTCCAGGGTGGGTGGGGGTGTCCAAGGGGTGGGGGGTGTCCGGGGGGGGGGGGGGGGTGGGGTGTGGGGGTGTCCAGGGGGAGGCTATCCATGGGGGTGAGGGTTGTCTAGGGGGGATGATTTGAATGATTCACATGATCTTTAAAATCCATAATGAAGTATCATTTATTACTGATACACCTAAACAATCAATGTATCCCTTAATACTACAATGTTATCATAAATTTAATAAGGTTACCTTCCATTTCACTATGACTATCTTCTGGCTTCTATATTGATTGTTGGATATTCACCTACATAGAAACACTATTCAATTTAATGGGGAAATATTGATATTCTATAGATCCATTATTTTTATATGGATAGCTATTGATTATTTATCCCCGATTAACTATGTTGTTTCATAAAGAGTTCTATTAAATTTATTTTTTATCAAATCTATTCATATTATTAATGTATTGGATAGCCCCTCCACCCCACCTGGATAGCCCACCCCCACCCCTGGACAGCCCCCACCCCACTTGAACAACCCACCCCCTCCTTGGACAGCCCATCCCCACCCCACCTAGAAATCCCCCCACCCCACCTGGACAACCCACCCCCCTGGACAACCCACACCCCTCCCAACCTGCACACCCCCTCCCCACCTACATAGCCCTACCCCCCACCCACCTGGAAAACCCACCCCACCCCACCTGGATAGCCCACCCCCTCCCTGCACATCCCACATGCCCCCACCTCTCCCTGGACAGCCCACCCCCTCTCCCTGGACAGCCCACACCCCCACCTCGCCCTGGAAATCCCACCCCCTCTTCATATAGCCATGATTCCTAAATTAGTTCAAGTAATTTAAATTAAAAGGATATAAATAATTATACATTTCTTCACTTTTACCATCATAATAGTATCTAAATAATCAAGGTGAATCATTCCCATCATGAACCATCTTTTTATGATTAATTTTAACACTTTAAATAATTAAAAATCCATAAAATTAATAAATGAATCCCCAAGTGTTAAAATACACCCATTTAACAAATGGAATTTATTTACATCATCAAAGAACATCCCAAACTAGGGTCATAGAATCCAATCCCTATCCAATTATAGCATGAATTAAAGACTATTATAGATGGACCAGAAGAATGTTAGTGTAAAATATGAATATCATACATATAAATCACAACACACCTAATTGTAAACACACCTCCAAATATCATATGTGGATCAGATTTTATCTTACACTATAAATACCATACATGAATTCTAAAAAAACACACCTAATTGTAAACACACCTTTAAATAAATCATCAAGAACCAAAGTTATTGATCAAAACACTAAACAAAAAACAACCCCTGGCTTTAAATCAATCCAAATGAAAAAAGGTAAAAAAATATAACTCAGTTAGAACTTACCAATTTTAAATGGATGTTGAATTAAGGATGGATTTAATAGAATAGGGGAGTTGTAAATCAAAACCAAAACAAAAAAAACCTTGTATTTAAATAAATACAAATGAAAAATAGAGGCAGAACATAAAACTAAGTTAAAACTTACAGATTGGAAGTGGAAGAATAAAAAATCGATTTTTGGGAAGAGGGTTCGCATGGGAAGAATTGGGAGGAAGGGTTCACACAGGAGGGAAGAATGAGAGCTATGGTTTAGTCCATAATGTGGGTGGATCAGGGGATCTGTATATGCAGAATTCTATCCCAATGGTTAATTAAAACTGTTGTAAAAAATGTGGTATCCCAAGGGTTATATGAAACCATTGGAAAAAATTCCTCTAACAAGTTCTATACCAACGGTTTTTCAAACTATTGAGAAAACCCTGCCTTAAAATCCAAAATGCCAACGGTTTATAGCAAACCATTGGCATAAGTGCCCTTTCCCAATGGTTGACATAAACCATTGGGATAAGAGTGTTGGTATAAGGGGGATTTCCACTAGTGTCTCCACCTCAAGTACCAAATAATGGACAAGGGAAGGTGATATGAAGGAGTGTGTCACTCTTGAATCAAACAAAGCATGCACCCATGTAGAGAATAATAAAATGGAACCTCAAACAATGTATGGATCACCTGGTGCTGGAAACGCTAGAGCATGAAGTTGAACACAACCTACTCCATGACCTTTCTGACCCTGTTAAAGAACACCTTCTCGACCACGATCCACTTTACAAGGATGAGAAGCATCTTAAGCCTATCCTCTTCCAACCCAGTATCCTCTCTACTGATCCTAAACTAGAACACTCTGCTGTTGTGACCTCTACTAAAACTTCCTCAATGGAGGAACCTAAAGCGAAACACATAACACATGCTAAATACTCAAAGAGGTAATACAATATCATCACTGATGACCTAAACCTCTATAAGGAAAAACACATGTAATATCCCTTGATATAAGTATGAGAGAATCCACCCCCATATAAATGAGATGATGAGGGCTGGGACCTGCCCTCGGTTTACTAAAAACTCTTCTATCCAAGCAACTAGGAACCCTAGACCATAGCTATGCTTCATGATGAATCTTGATGACTCCCCTCTCATGATAATCTAGTTCTGGAAAACATCCACTGAATGAAATATTCCCTCACTAGTACCTCAAGAAATTTTGAAAAAATGAATGGGGTAATTTGGTGTTGGATCTTTGGATGCATATCCTCCTAAAAATGCCTCACCCTAGCCTCCTCATATGGAAACTGGTCTGAAGCATATCGCAGAAGGGTCTTGAAATGGATCCCAAACTCTCGCACATTGGAACTCCCCTATCAAAGGGAAAAAACTCATGTTGACTGGCCTCGTTTGAGATTGGAGAAAGAAAATCTACTCGAAACTGATCTTTGAACTTCTCCCATGAGACCGCCAAATCATCACAATCCTTGAGGAACAAGATCCAATATTGTCTTGCTTCCCTACACAACATTTTCACCACCAATGAAACCTAGTTATCCTTCTGAGCATGGATTGAACTGAAAGATATCTCAACCCCCTCCTACCAGTCCTCTATCATGGAGTCCTAAACAAATCCCTCATACTTCTACAAACTCTAGATATAAAACTCTTAGGGTGTCCTCCTTTATGTTTTTTCATAATAGACCTCTTATCTACAGTGATTTTCTGGCACATCCTGCTAAATATATACGACAAAAACCTTATGAATATTTTGACCTGAATCCATGCCCACAAAAATGAACAAATGGTCAGAGACTCTTAAACCTAGAGTATAGAATATTCAACATTAATTAATTAATTAATTTGTTATATTTTTTAAGGTTTTAATCTATCCTAAGGTCTACACATTTCAAACACTGGTGCAAAGAAGAATAATACGTGATCCTTTACTAGGTCTCTACCTCACAATAAGTGTCACTTCATTTAGTAGCTTGGTAAACTTAAAGGTTTATATGTCAGATCATGGGGGGGGGGGTCTAAATACACATGTCCTAGCTGGTCTCATTTTGTTTACATTATTGGATAAACTTAGATAATATCATTTCCCTACCAACCCATGAAATCTCAGCTGTGCCTAAATCCAAAATCCATCCAATCCATCAACTTAAATCCTTTAATACCACCATGTCGCGACCCCCTCCCCTAAAGAGTACCCCTCCTAGGATGAAAATGAGAGAAGGGAGATGGTGACCACCAGATTCTCATCACCAGTAGGCCCCGAGTTGGCAACTAGCACAGAGGGTATAATAATCATACAAATGAGAGGCATTAATCTCTAAGGGAACATGAAAAAGAGATAGATAAGACAAATACACCAATCAAATCCTGCTTATATATACAAAAGGAATCCCAATCACATACATGAAATGTCACACAAGACTAAAACAACTATAAAAGAAACTACAAGTACCAAAATATAAAGACGACAACAACCACAAATCCCAAACATCTCCTATAAAACCATGAACTAGTAATATCCATCCTAATCCTCCTGACTTAAAAAATAGTTTATATATACATGGAGTGAGAATAATACTATACTTAGTAGGATCCTTCCCAAAGCCTATCATGCAAAAGATAAAGAAATCATGCTAAATCACAGTAAAAAATGAAACTAATTCATCACCTAAACAGGAATACTAAGTCCCTAACCTCAATATGTTTATCTCTCACCAATTATATCATACAAGAGATTATATAATATAGTAATGAAACATCAAGGGTACCCCGAAACTACTTCCCCACTAGTTTGCTACTCTTCCCCAATTTTGCATGTTCTGATCCATCTCTCTCCAAAATAATCTACCCCACAGACACTTGGGTTAAGTATCACAACATGAACATAATGTATCACATCATCCCATATAACATCATCCCATATCACATCGTCCTATAGTAACCAGGTAGTTTTCGGGAGCCACTACAACCTGTATGTCATGTATCATACATTGGCTATTATACCTCAAGCTATCACAACCCATACACCAAGTAAGGTACCTCAAGCCATCACAACCTATACACTTCAAACCTATAATAATAATTTAGATACTATATATGAAGATACATGTGTATGATATAACCAAAATTTATTATATCCCTTTACAAACACATATGGAGAAACTAACCACCATGTATACCAGAGCCTAATACTACTAAGAGAAGAGAGCGTGGTTGGGGGGGTCATCCATCTATACCCCCACTAGGATGTTGGAGAAAACACCCCCATAGTCTACCGGGTGTCATTCACTATAACTGACATGCGTAGAGTAGCGTATGAAATCATAGAATGTACATGACATAATATATCTCAAAACCATACTATGGGAAAACCTAGTCCTAAGCTGAACTAAAACTATCATCACTCAGACACCTAACTACCACTGCTAGGGATTAGACATCCTATAAGTATACAAGAATTATAAAGATCCATATTAAATTAATCCTTATTTTTCATTAACCAATTCACTTTACATCAATTAATTCACTCACACACAATTAATTTTTTATTTCAAAAATAAAATTTTTGGAAAAAGTGGGAACCCTCACAAGATTCAAGATAAAGGATCATAAAACTACATAAGAAATCACAGGACCATTCCAATTTTTTTTAAAATTACCGGAGTCATTAACCCTATATAAACTCTATTGTAATGTGTCTACCTTTGTATCTGGGTCATCCTTAATAAGATATTCGAAGTGATAGGCCATCTTGTCCCAAGACTACAATTACTCCTCCAGATTGGTCTTCTTATCATTGGAGCCTCATATCCAAATTCAATCTTGTTTTTTTTGATTCAAGAGAATTTTTACTCATTAGTATCAACTCTAATATCTCTATCATACATTATTTTAACATACTCTTGAATCATTTATAGATAAAAACTCTCCCAACATTTCTTCCTTAGAGTGCAGGATTAGATCTAAGAAATTATCTTTATTTTCTTCCTCATTTCTTGCCTCCTTCTCCATAGCCTTAGAAAAATATGATTCCTAAGACACTAATCCATTAGTGACCCCAGTCATTTTGGGTTTGGAAATGCTATCATGATCACCCACAAACACTAAGCCTTCCTGTACTTGATTCATAACTTTAATCTTGTCACTAACCTTCCCTTGTTTCTTAGATTCATCATACTCTGAAATTTTAATTTCAACCTAAGACGTAATATCCTTCTTATCAACTTGGTAATACATACTGGTTTTTCTTTCCTTCACCTTGTTAGCCCAATTATTTTTAATAGACCTTGTCTCCATCAGATTTGGTAAGTGAGAGTAGTCCTCATGGCCTTTAGATTTCTCCCCCTTGTGAAAAATACAGCATCATGAGTCCCGAATTACCTTCTTCCCCTTCTTTCTCCTTAGGCTATGAAGTCCTCTAACTTCCAATACAACTTCTTGTTCCACTGAGGATCAGATGCCTATATCATCACCATGCTCTGCCTTAGTGGAACCATGTACTTCGAAAATATTCTCCTCTGGTATGAATGTTTTGGTGCTGACCTCATTAACTTTTTTCCTTTTATATTAAACTTTATATTCCTTTATCCATGTTATTGAACTAAACAATTGGATTCTAGTCCTATAAAACGGTTACTCAACTTAAGAGATGGGGAAATCCTCTTGGGGCTCAACTTATTAGTTGAATTTACCCAATCATCCTTAGTAGTCGAGGTATCATTCCTTAGGCTTTCTAAGAGTTCCTCATTTTTTCCCTACAACGGCTCCTCATAGGGTGTTCCATTTCCATATCCCACCACTTCCACATAAAATGAAGGATTTGTGATGAAAGTACCTTGGTTCGACATCCACTCATGCCTCCCTGAACCTAATGAGGTATCACCATTTCAAGCTTGTTCCTTTATGCCTGCACCATAAGCAAGAGCCAGACCAATGTCACCAAGTCCTCTAATATGCATTCCATCACCAATATTCTAAGGAATGAGAGAATATGAGAACCTATACTAAGTTATTTAGACAAGATGAAAAATTGAATTCAAGTGGCCCATTCACTTATAATGGGAAAGCCTAGCTTTATATTGTTCTATCATCTCTGGTTCCATCCTTGAAACCCACATGCATATCCTGATGAATCTCACTATCACAGGTGTCAAATGATTCCATAACCTCATGCCTCCCCACCCAAATATTAGCAGCCATCCTAGGCTCATCCATCCTAGGATCACAACACAACACAACAAAAGGCTCTCATTTAGAGAACATAGAAGGTAGAAAAAAACAAGCATATTCAATAGGGGAAACTAGGTTCTAAAATAAGACTTTTAGGCTTAACATGAAAATGAGCTCTCACGACCCAAAACACAAGGCACTCGTCCTTTATAAACAAATAGGTACTCTCAGTCCCAAAGATTTATCTTTATCAAATAATTAGTTTTTTATTCCATATTTAATTTACCGATTCATTATTCATAGGTTCCAACCATGGGAAACCTAAAAAATTAGTTATAGTAAGCTATCAAGTTGTTTAAACATTCTCTCTAGCATAAAACCAGTTTCATAAAACTATGAGAAGAAAAATTCTCAATTAAAATTCCTTTTTAATTCATTCCCTCATTTACAAGAATTACAACTTCATGTTCTTAATCAATTCTATCATCTCATGGAATATCACATCCAATTAAACATGCATACTTGTATCAATCTGATTAACATCATATTATAAGAGACAACAAATTAAAAAACATGGCTTCTTATTTAATTCTCAAGAAAATTAATTAATTAATTACATATTTAAATTCTTTACTGAATTCAATCAATTTAAACATTCTAACCAAGAATAACAACATGATATACCATTATTTAATATGTTTTAATATTTATTAGGTTAATTTCAGTTCCATACAAAGGTATAAACCATGCTAACTTTATGATTTAATGTAAATAAAAGGAGAAGTAATGAATCCCCTACCTCAAAGGCATCAATGTTCTTCATGAAAGAATGGATCCACCTCACGGATCTCAGATCACCTCTCCCATGAGGAAACTATAATCTCTCAAGGATATCATGCCACAAACACACCATAAGAAAAACAAAGAAAACCTCATTAGATTGATGGAGATAAAAAACCAAAGCATGGAGAGAAGAAATGGTAGGAAACAAGATCGAATAGAGAGAAACCTCTAGAAAAAAGAGATAGAAAATACCTTGGATCACCATGGATTGATCATGGTAATACATGATCAAAACCTATTGAAAGGGGATTCAAAGAACCTCAAAAAAAAAAAACCCTTGTTTTCCTAGGGTTAGAGAGGAATAAGTGGGATAAAATCTAGGTTCATAGGTCTTAGGGTATTTATAGATCCACTAAAAAACTGAATACTATGACACATCCCCTTGGACCATGCCACAAATCATTAAAAAAATAAGAACACTACAACGTAATCCTCCTAGACCATAATGCACCCCCCTTTGGTCAAATCCCCTCCGAGATCCCCAAAAAGATCTTATTAATGGGGATCCAGGGGTTATGGTGTAGCCTTATACACCACACCGCAACACCCCTTTTCCAAAATAGAGGCTTCATCGTAGTCCAACCACCACGACACAACTACCCCATGATTTGGAAGTAGCCTCAAAACTCACTATGGCACAACCACCCAGCTCTACGCCTTAATGTTTTGACCACCAGAGATGGACTACGCCACAACCAACCTCCACAGCATAGCTATGCCTAAAAAGGCAGTGGGCCTTTTTTCCACTACAAGCTCCCCTACACCGAAGTCAGGCTTCACTATGCCGCAACCACCAACACTTTGGTGCAACACATCCCTCTACGCCACAACCATGTAATTTTTGGAAATGGATCCCCCAAAACTCCTCATTTTCCCTCCAAACTTCTCAGAACCTTCTCTAGGAACCTATAACACTCATAACTCACATAGGAAATAGATACTGTAATTCAAGCCCTTATATATACAATGAGTTGTAACATTTGAAATGTTTATAAAACGTTTCATTAAATAATTAAACATTTTGAGTTCCAAGGAGTATCCCTGTATGGATATAAATGGTGATGAAATCCTAGTATAATGTGTGGTATTATAATATGATATTTATGCTATGTAAATCTTTTCAAATTGAATTTCTCTCGCTCATGTTTTTCTTCAATCCTTTATCTAAATGCTCTAAAATACCGTGTATTAATGGATATCATTCTCAAGAATTAGTAGATTCAGATGGATTATTAATACCTTAGGAGGAAAGAGCTTTTTTGATACTTATAAGTGATCCCTATCAAGTTAATGTGGAGGATCTTGGATAGATCAGGTTCAATATGGTAAAATTTGTGAGTTCTTTATTTAATTTATTCAGTCAAAATGTAAGGATTTACCTATGGAAAAAATAAGTTTTGGTTGTTTATTTACACTATATTTGGACAAGTTATGTCCCCTACAAAACCCTTCAGTGGTATCAGATTCAATTTCATAGAATTTGGACTAAGTTTTAGATAGATAAAGAAACTAGGAAAATGATATTTCCAAAAACCATGACTTGTTTTCTGAAAAAAAGGTCATGGTTCCTGAGTTTTTATAACCATGATGCATTTTAAGAAGAAAAAATACATATTTTTATAAAATTTATAAAACCATGTTGTGGTTTGATGAAAATAGGTTTGAAATTTTTTCATGAAAAACATAGAATCATAAAAATGATAATATCAGGTCATAGTTTACCAAAAAAACACTCATGGTTAGTATTTAAATTTTATTTCTATAAGAAAACCGTGACATAGCTGGGTGAAACCATGTTGTGGTTTTAGAAGTAGGACTTTTGAAGGATCTTTCCAAAATAACTTGGATAAAATAAAATGTATGTGGTTCCCCTTGGTAAGAGTTGTCACCTAGGAGAAACCATATCATAGTTTTTGTAAAAAATGCACGTGGTCTATTTATATGGTTGGATAATTTATAAAGATTTTATAAATTATGGAATAATGATAAATATAAAATTTATAAAACGTTTATAAATAATAATATGAAATATTCATATTAAAGTCCTTATTTATGAATTTTTTTTGAATCATTTTAAAAATAGTTTTGGTGGATTTGATCAAGGTTTAAATAAATGAAATATTTGATATTTATCTTATGTAAAATGTTTACATAAAATATGAAATGTTTATATGATTATAATTTTTTTTATAAATATCATTTATTTTAAAATATAAAGGAGTTCATATTAAATTCCATATAAATTTATAATATTAAAGAGTTCATTTTAAAATAAATATGAAATTTTCATGTTATAAAATTTCTATAACACCTATTTAAATTATAAAATATTTATAATTTCTTTATTTTTTGAAATATTTGTAAATGTTTATCGCATGCCTAAATTTAGTAAATGTTCATTTATTTAGTTTATTCTATACTTTATTATCAATGAATATAAGTGTTATAGTATTAGTGAATTTATTATTCAGTTTAAAGTGTTAAATTGCTCATTATAAAGTTCACACCATGCATATAAGAAGTTAAATGATAGGTACGACATAAGATTTAGTTACGTGTAATCATGACTAAATTTTTTATGGGTTAGAAACTTGAAAGTAAATGATGGTTATGATTTATACATATTAGATTTTAGGATTGTATTGTAATTAAGATCTACCTTGTGTAGTCATCCATGGATAGTGGGACTTTGGGTCAGACTTCTCACTGGCCCAAGGTCTTAGGATTTGTATAGAAAAGTGGGAGTTTACTACCTATGAAACCTTTCTTTATTTTATGTAGATTTTGACTTTGTATGATTCTAAGCCTTTATATGAATATGTTTCATATACGTTATGCATGAGATGTATATAATTATGTGTGAATATAATTGGATTTTATTTTTGGGTGACACAAATCCTGAGTTGTATAAAGTGTTATACATTAATATTCTTTTAATATATTAATTTGGTTGGAGGTATATGATACAAAAACTAAATCATTATAAGTGAATATACATAATGGGAATACATGAGATTAGATGGTTGTAACACCCCAACCCTAGTTACCCAGAGTCGGTACATTATTACATAACATTGACATAATCACAAGAGATCAAGTCCTAAAATACCGATTAGTTTAGTAGCCTTGGGAGTACTAGATACATACATAAGTTTTATATTACTTTATGAAATTAAGAATAAACAACATTGTGACTCATTTGAACACACTCATATCCCTTAGCCTATTCCTACAGGTCAATCATAATTTACCTCTTCGCATCCTTAGAAAAATAAAACATATGAAAGGGGTGAGATCAGATGCTCAGTAAGGATAACAATATACCAGAAACTATCATAAATAAGCATAAACATTTTAGGCAATGTATAAGACTAAAACAACAGACTTTTAAACTTAAACTTCAACATAATATGAAAAAGATAAATCAAATAATGCCATTTAATTATTCACATGGATATTATACTAGTAGAATAATCACATGTAATATCAATATCTAATTTCATAATTATGGAATGCATAATGATGGACATCATGACCACATAGTCAAGGCCTCGTGCCAAGACAACAAATAATAATTTTGTCAAGGCCTTATGCCAAGACACTAGTTTGTCTCATGAGACCTACTGATGCATCAAAGAGCTATAGCGGGCTCCACCCACCATTTACTATGTCCAATGCATTCCTTATATGAAAAGGTTGAAATGTAACAAAAACATTTGTATTAAAACTAGCATATGAAATGTTAATACTTTAACCATAAACCATGAAAGGTATAAACATAACACATCCATAGTTAAATATAACTAATTAAATACAATATGGAACATTGTATTGTAATAAATAAACCTCAATCAAGAATAAAATACAATGAAGGATATTGACATAGATGAAAATAACTAGTTAAACTATTTGGGAGAAATATCCCCTTTTTCTTGAAAACATTTAAAAGTCGCACTATTTATCAAAGAAGACGTTTAAAAGATATTTTTGAATCAAAGTGTCCCATACCACTTTGAAACTTTTTAAATTAATTTTAATTTCAAAACATTAATGTCTATATAAATAAATCCTTAAAAACCATTTTTAAAACATGGATATTAATGAGAAAGATTTATAAGAATAAATCTTTAAAATGATGTTTTAGTTAAAGAGTTCCTAATCAAATGAGAGATGCCTGAATAAAAATAATTGAGGAATAAAATTAATAAAAACTTTATAATATCATGATAATAAAGGGATTCATGATATAATATGTCAAAGGATAATATATGCACCATATAAAAGTGAATTGGCGCATAACAACAAAGAAGTCTCAATGGAATGTAAATTGAGACGAAATCCCTTATAAAGACCATATCCTTAGATTAAGGATAAATAAATGACATAATTATGTGTGAAAAATATAAAAACACTCAATATTATTGGATATTAATTATAAATCAATCATAGGACAATCACACATATTCTTGTAAAAACAAAACCAATGACTTTGATGTTTAACTCAATGAATGGAAATTGAGTTAAGATTACCCTTATCAAGTTCATATCAATGAATTGAGAATTTATCAATGGAGTGATTATGTGTATCAATAGTATATCCACACAAGGCACTACAAAAAAAAAGTACATTAGAGGGGGTTATTTAGAGGGGGTTATGTACAACCCCCTCTAAATTAATTTTCTGTAACATTAGAGGGGGTTCTGCACAACCCCCTCTAATCATCGAATTTAGAGGGGGTTCACAACCCCCTCTACAATTTTTAGCATTTTTTTAATATGTAGTTAGATTTTAGAGATGGTTATGTTAAAACTGTCGCTACTTTAATAATTAGTAGCGCTATATATTTAGTTGCAGGAACTATATATATTTGGTTAGAGGTGCTACACACACACAAACATATATTTAGTTGGATTTTAGAGGTGTTATGTGTATGTCTGTGATATGGATTTTTTTTTTAAGAAAATAGCGGGGGTTCACAACCTCCTCTAATGTAAGAAATTAGTGGGGGTTCAAAAACCCCTCTAATGTAAGACATTAGTGGGGCTTCAAAACACCCTCTTAAACCCACACTAATGTCTTACATTAGAGGAGGTTCACAACCCCCTCTAATTTGAGATCAGAGGGGTTGTGAACCCCTACTATTTTCTTAAAAAAACATAATATATATATAATATATATTGTATACATATATGAATGTATTTATAAAATGTATAATATATTATATTCACATAAATATGTAATATATATATATATATATTTTAATTGTGTACGTATAAATATAATACGTATATATATATTTGCATAATATATTTGGGTAAATATAAATATAAATATATATATATATATATAATATACCTGTATTCAAATAAATATAAAAAATTACAAATAAATATATAAATACACATTTGCGTTTGTGTGTGTTGGATATAAATGTAGTTATAAATATATGCATACATAATTTTATTTAAATATATGTAAATATATAATTTATAGAGGTGTGTAGAAAATATATATATACATATATATTTATATCCATATAAATATAGATACATGGTATTTATTAAATTTATTTAAATAATTTATGCAAATAATGTTTATCTTAATAAACTTATTAATATATAAAAATACAATAATATATAAATTATGTGTAAATATGTTAATATATATATGTTTATTAATATATATGCATATTTTAATAAACTTATTATATGAATTTAAATATATTATTTTAATGATGTTTATTTTAATAAACTTATTAATATATATAAATACAATAATATATAAATTATATGTAAATTTTTTAATATATATATATGTTTATTAATATATATGCATATTTTAATAAACATATTATATGTATTTAAATATATTATGCAAATAATTTATATTTTAATGAACTTACAAATATATATAAATAGAATAATATATATAATATATCAATGAAAGGAATTCAGTGTAGTGGTTTGAGCGTAGGCGGCCAATAGTGCAGGTTTGTAGTTCGAATCCTGCCGGGTCCAATGTTTTGGAAAATATGCAGACCACGAGGGTAGAACTGTGGATGGACCGAGACACATGCACGAGGCAATCGGGGGACAACACACATGACCGGGGGGACACTGAGACACCAGACCGGGGACAGACACGCACGAAGACACCAGACCGGGGACATACACTGTGGGACATGCACGAAGACACCAGACAGACATGAGGGGACACCGGGGGGACACACCAGACAGACACGGGACACCGGGGAGACACACCAGACAGACACATGACACCGGAGACAGACCCGGGGGGACATAGGGACAACCAGGGGACATAGGGACAACCAGATAGCCAGGACACTGAGACACCAGACAGACACGGGGGGACACCAGGGACACCGGGGGTGGCACCAAGGACAAGAGGTTTTTCTGGTTAAAAAAAGCATTAGGGGTGGTTCTATAAAACCTCCCCTAATGCAATCAACAATTAGGGGCGGTTAAAACCGCCCCTAATGCCTCTATTAGTGGCAGTTAAGGGTATAAATGCCGCAAAAATGGTGAATTTTGGACAACATTAGAAGGGGTTCAAACCCCCTCTAATGTAACCGCCACTAAATTCACCATGCATGTACCAATGCTTACTCAAAACCGCCTCTACTAACAGTAGGCGGGCACATTAGCGACGGTTCCTCATAACCGCCGCTAATGTCTTTAGAAGGGGTTATAACCCCTTCTAAAGTCAAAAATAACCCCTTCTATAGTGGTCATTTTTTTTTAGTGAGGGGAGTGTAAACTACTACATAAATAAATAAATAGTGATTTCACACATAATCTTGGAGTAAAATAATCAATAAAGTATGCATAAAACCCAATGAGTGGAAATTGAAATTAGAAATTCCCTTACCGATTTGGTCACTTATGAAACATACAACCCATGAAAGAAGAATCATACAATGAAGATGTAAATACCCATAAATTAAATTATATTACACAAACAATACAATCATGTGCAGTACATACACCACACAAAAGGAAATAGTGGCAAATATAGCATAAATCTCATGGGAATAAAAAGTGAGATGAAAACCCCTTACCTTGTACTTTTCCTTAGTCGAGGGTACGTTAACCTCCTGTATAATAGTTAAATCATTGTTATTAAATTATACAAGGACCACATACCTAAATATGATATCATATATGATCTTCTAATATTGATTTGTTAATAATATTTCAGTAGTATCATTGTTTTGGGTGTTAACTGATTCGTTTTCCTTTATATGTTTTGTTACGTAAGTCATGTTTGTTATGAATAGGATGTATTTTATTCATATCCAGAATTATATTAAGTTATTAAAAATTATTATTAATCATAAAATGAAAATTATTTTTGAATGGTTACGATGGGTAATGAATCTCATCACGTTCGTAGAGACGATAATCCGTATGTACGCACGAGCGACAATATCATTCTATTGATGGTGAAATCATATGTAATTGGATGGTATATCATATATAGAAAATAATTAAAATTTTATATTTATTATTTACATCAATTATACTCATTATTATACCCTTCCAAATAATGAAGTGTTGAATAACAAACTACACCATGACATGGAGACGGTAAGCCTTACGTACGCACGTATAGTGACTTTGTCATTCATAGGATGGATAGAATAATAAATATGGTTGTACCATATTTATAATAACATCAAAGCATGTATAAAGTACTAGATTTATTATTTTGGTATGTAAAAAAAATAAAGAGGAAGTGGAAGAAGAAAATAATTTTGAAAGAGGTGATGAAATTATTACCTCTTCTTCGGGTGCTTCTTTTTGATTTGATCAAAAGGGATCCTTAAGTTGTCTTTCTGATCAAAGTAAGACCTATAGGTTGAATTGAGGGTATTTGGGAGGATATTTGAGCAGGTTTTGGCTGATCCAAATGGATTTGGAGGTGTGAAATTAAGATAAGGGGAAGTAACCTTTTATAAGAGAGGTGAAGGTCACTTTAGGAAAAGCTTGAAATATTATTTTATTATAAAATCATTTTCAGTTTATAATGGATAAAAATGAATTTATTTCAAGGATAAGGTGGGTATGGGTATAAATACTTTCAACCGATAGGTTTTAGATAAGTTTAGGTCACCATATTAACCTTACCTTTTAGATTTAACTCTTAGTTAAATAGTTTAACTTTTACCATGTCTTCTTGTATTTTTATATTACATGGTTAATAAACTTACTATAAAATGACAAGAAAACCTCAAGTGATTCATTAATGACATATATATCATTATATAAGTCCTTTGGAAGAACCTTATATTTTTAGGACTATTATATAATTTAATAAAATAGTATTTGTTTTAAAAAATCAATTATGTCAATTTTGACACTATTTAGTATTTAGTTTTTGTTAAAGTTATATCAACTTGATTACTTTGAAAAAAATTCATTAAATCAACCCTAAAATGTCATATTAACCTATAAAATTTTTGGAATGCATCAAAAGTCTCAATTTACATTTATTTTTATATTTATAATACCAATTATTTTAATCTTTCATTAATAAGGTTATCACTGTATCATCATTGTGTCATAAATAAATTTAATTATTTAATGTCTAAAAATTATAAATAAAATAACATGATGTATTAAATATTTTAAGATTTCTAATAAATATTTATAGTTGAAATTATCTTATTTATAACCCTATATTAAAAATGTTTTAGTTACTAAAATTTGAATTTAACACTTTTAACTCTTCTTTAAATAAAATAATAATAAATGTCATAATCTAATCCAAGTGGATCAAAAGGATCATATTTTATTCCTAAGGTTGATTTTTTTTCGAAATAAACTTATCCAATATAATTAGGACATGAGTTAGGGTAATTATAATACCATTTTTACCTTTAATTACCCTATTTACTTTTAACTCCGGTAATAAAATTCAAAAGTTACTATTCACCAAAAAATATTTTCATCTTATTGAGAAAAATTTTACTTACTGATGTCAACTATGTAACTCAGTTTTTTGAAATTCAATTCACAGAAGCGGTAAAATTATGTTTTGTTCAAATTTGCAAATGTTCCTAGAAGGTGGGTAAAAGACGTTAAAAAGTTGAATAAAATTATATATATATAATCTTATTATAAAATAAATCCAATGAATTAAATTGAACTAATATAGGTATTATGTATCTATTTTGAATTTTAAATAAATTTAAATAAAAATAATAATAATTTAAATAAAAAGTCTGTTTTTATGTACTATGTAGTATTTTCACTATTCATTAAAAATTGAAAGTTTTCAGAAAAATACCAAAAATTAACCCCAAGATAATTTTGATATTTTTAATTTAAAAATGATGTCTATTTTACCAAATTCAAGACATTTAAGTTGCATTAATTAATTTAAAATTAATTCCCGTTGTGAAAACCAGAAAACGGGTTTTTAAGAAGTAAAAACTATCAAAAGATTGACATGTGTTTATATCCAATTTAAATGTGAAATTACTTAAAATGACCAAAATTATACAAAATGATAAAAATATAATCTATATATACTCTAAAACCAATTAAGAGGATAATATAACAATATAAATAAATTGGGTGAAAAGGCAGTTTTTGAATTAAAACGCAGTATTTTTCACTATTCATTAAAAAAATGAAACTTCTCATAAAATTACCAAAATTTCACCCTAATCTAATATTGGTATTATAAATTAAAAAATTAAGTCAATTTCACTAAATTGAATTTATAATAGTGTCTAAAATTAATTTTATTATTGTTCACAAAAGGACATAAGAAATTATTCCTTTATCAAAATAGTACTTATATTTTAATGAAACTTGTACATTTCCTTATAAATATGGTTTATTTATGGGATAAAATTATAAATTACATTTAAAATTTATTTGTTACTATTCATATTACTATATTTAATTATTATGTTATAAATATATCATTTGAATAATTAAAGTGTTGTTTTGCAGAAACTCAATCTTCCATATAATGTAAGTCAAGTCAGTGTTGTGTGCAGTATAAGCTATTGAATTGCTTTAATGATGTAACTTACTATGAAATCTTGGGGTGTTACAATGGTGATGTTTAAAAAACTCTTAAAAATATTAACAGTTAGATTCCTTCCAAAGTGAACATATGTCAATACCCTAATCATCCAAATGGGTAGGTTTTGTTGAAGAAGGGTGCCCATGGATTATCCTGTGTAAGGCATGATGGAAATGGATAACACTAAGAGTTAGGTATACAAATGTTATCATAATATTTAAACTACACTTAACTAGGAAACTCTAATAATTAGGATACTATAAGAATAAATTTGATTTATCCATATGATGGATTTGGGAAAAGATTTATTCGCTAAACCATCTAAGAGTCGTATATGATATGATTAACATGATTCTTAACCTAAATAACTAACATATGAGATAAATGTAATGGATATTGAACCACTAATGGATATGGTGTTATTTAATGGGGTCATCAATAATATTTAATAAAATTACTTATTAAATGATTGTAAAACTTGATACTCATATGATAAAAACTTCTCTTGTAAATAACATGGAATTATCATCATCAAACTTGACTTTGTGATCAATTTGGGAAGTTTAACAGAAGCAACTTGTTAGACTGGTATAGCGTAAGCGTGGCTGCTGAAACTTGGGAGGAGCCGGTTGCGATGCAGGGTGTAACACCCCATGATTTTATATAATATATATTTTTTAATTAAATTTAATTTCTTTGATAGTTTGTGTTACAGGCAACACCGAGCCAAAACAAACCATGTAATATTATTATTTAAATATGGCCGTTATAATCTAGTAATTATATTGGAGGGTATGACTATGATTAAATACTTTATAATATATATATATATATATATATATTTACTACTCAATATATATTTATTGATAAATTATTATAAAATAATTCCTCAATTTTTTTTAAAGTTATTTTATTTTTCAAAAATATATTTTCTTTAAAAACAATTTTTATTGCTTTTTATGAGAAAATATTATTATTAATTTATAGAAATATTAGAAATTTTATTTCATAAAATTAACATCAATTTTTTAAATCATCATATTAAAATTATCTTAGGATAAATTTTTGAGAATTTTATGAAAAGATTGATTTTCCAGTGAATAATGAAAATTATTGATTTTTATTGAAAATTGTATTTTATTTTCAGGAATGTGCAAAGTTACATTTTGTTTTAAAATGTCTTAAAATTAAAATAATTTATATTATATTTTATACAATCCAATTAAGTTCATTGGAATCAGTTTTATGTTTTAATTTGGTATACAAACATTTTTATATGAAAAAAACATTTTTCTGAAAACTTGTTTTTATGTGTACAATGTGTTTTTATCTTAATAAAATAAATATATCATTATTGGTGAATAATTTTTATAAAATTTATATATTATATTCTCAATATTTTTTTTAAAATTCATCTAATATTTTTACTATGCATTAAATAATAATAAATTTATTTTTATGCTTAAAAATGTATTTTTTCTAAAAATCATATTTTTCTCACATTTTTTGAACCTAAATTAAAATTAATTTATTAAATTTATAGGCATTAAATTATATAAAATTAATTACATATTTTGAATCAGGATGTTTAAATTTGGTAAATAGGCCCCCTTTTTTGGTCAATACAAATAGTAACTGTGGTAAAATTTATCACATTGGTAAAGGGTAAATTGGGTTAATCTAGATTAAAAATAAGTGATAAGGGCATAATTGTTCATAATAATTATTATTGGAAGAATTTAATTCAATTATTAACATCTTAGGCTCAAAATTTAGTTTTTTAATGGACACTTGTCCATAAAAATGACTTATATATTATTTAAATCAAAGAATGTTAAAAAATGTTACTTTCTTAGTTTTAAATATATTTTAGGGAAAAAAATTAGTTATGAATGAATATTAATAGTAATTTTGTACATAATGAAATTATATTCATGATTTTATTTTATTTTTATTTATTAGGTATTATATAATAATTACCTTAAATTCTTACACAATGACAAAACAATATTTATTCAATTAATGAAAAAAATAAAATAAATGATTTTGAAAATATTAAAAGTGATATAATTTGATTAAGTTATAATGTTCCATGAATTTTATAGGTGTATATGATATATTATCATTTTTTAAAAGACTATATTTGAATTACAACTTTATATTTATGTCTTTTAAATTAAATTAATTGAATAACATCAAAAGTGAAAATATTGATATTTTATCAAAATAATATTTTTTAAAATTATTTAAAAATAATAAAATATTTAAATAATACAAGGTAGATATGATATGGTCAAAAATTTATTAAATTAAAAATTTATTATCCAATTTTCACCTTATAAGTAAAAATTACAACCCTTTAATATTGAAAATCTTGTTACCATAGTTAAAATTAAAATTGGTTAACTAAGAGTTAATCAAAATAATAAGGTTTAGAATGGCATAAAATTTGTATAAATTCCATTTTTTGATGGCATTACAACCCTATCCTACCTTATCTTTAAATCCTTATCCATTTTAAGCATTTTTATTGAGAATGAATTTATTATAATTTAATCTTTTGAGAAATTCTAAAAGTTCCCCTCACCTCAATTATAAAAGGACACCTCAACCATAATTTATTTAAAACACTTTGAGACTTATATCTCAACCAAAACCTGAAAATTTATCTTCTGAACTTCACTAGACACATTATATAGGCTCTTTTTTTCCCGAAATACCAACCCTAGAGCCCTTTAGAGAAGATCTAAAGGAGTCATTTCAAAGATGAGGTGACCACCTAAACTGATCACTTTCTGTTATACTATTATTTACCTCCTATAAACATATTTAATTTATCACAAAATAATAAATTCAGTATCCTAAATATTATGGAATTTTATTATAATTATGAAAAACCATTATACACCCTATTTCCTATCAAACAAGAAGTGAAAGTTTCGCTCGTGCTTACGTATGGCTTACCATCTCTACACAGTGATACAATTAATTTTTTATCACCATATTTTATGGATGAGTATTATGATGGGTTTAATTTTTATATATTATAATTAATAAATAATTATACTCCTATAATGATAATATCATATCTACTTTCTTATCTTCCAAACTGTTGGAAAATGATAACGTCGATTGTGCTTATGTGTTGACTACCACCTCCACGAAGCGATGCGATTCGTTTTTCATTTATGTTTTACTTGGATGGTAAAAAGGATGGATTTAATGAATATATATTATATATATATGATATAATAATGATTTTAAAGGTTATTTATTATTTACCTTTATTTTATTCTATCCATCGAAAAATGGAAACAACGTTCATGCGAACGTACGACTTACCGTCTCCATGAATAATATAATTAATTATATATATATATTATGAATGAATCTAAAAATGTGTATAATTAATATATATGATATTTATATAATTTTTAAAATTCTTAAGATGATGAAATTCTGATCAAAATACAAGGAACAAAACTACCAAAATAGAACATACATGAAAAATGAAGCGGATATCACCCAGAATAGTGATTTTAATAAAGAAGTGTTAACAAATGGGTGATAAAAGGATATAATTAAATTATATATGGTATGATATATATTATTATTTCTATTTAATATATTTATAAAAAATATATATTTATTATATATGAATTTCCAATACATATGAAGGAATTCAGACCTAAGGTAAGGGATTTCTAGTCCCTTTTATTTCTAGAAGACATATGCCATATTCACCACTTGTTTCTTTTGTGTGGTGTATATACTTAACCTTTGACATGATATATCATTAATGTAATTATTTTAATGAAATTTAATGTTTAGTTTGATTTTATTATTTAATGGGGATTACGATTCAAAATTTTCCAAAATGGTAATGGATTTTCGTCTCACTTTTATTTATATGGGAACATGCCTTATAAACCACTTGTTTCTTTTGTGTGGTATATATATTGAACATGATTTTATTTTATTATTATTATTATAATTATTGGTATTTACATATCCATATAAGGATATTTATTTCATGGGGGCTATGATTCAAAAGTTACCAAAGTGGTGAGGCTTTATGTTACAATCTCATTGTTTATCGGGATTGTTTATGATTAAGTTATGATGATGAAATATCATGAACTACCTATAAATATACTCATGAATTTTATTATCCTCTATTTATAACTTTAATATATATGTTTACTTTCATTTTCCTCACCTTATGTACTCAAAATACAAAAAATATATTTTTAAGGAAAATCGACTTTATTTATGTCTTCGGCTAAAAAACATTTTTTTTTCAATGTCCATGTTCTCTAAAAATATTTTAAATAAGGTTTTTACTATTATCCAATGTTTTTTTAAATTATTGTTTACCCTCATTTTAATTTTTAAAAAATGGTTTAAAAGGAACCGTCTTTTCATTTTCTAAATAGGGTATTTTTTGACTTTTTTATAAAAACGTGAAAAGAATGTTTTGTTTTAACTTATACGGATTCAATATAATTTTCCTCCATCATGACCATTTAATATTTTTAAGATTAATTTACAAGTTTCCATGGTTGTTTTAAAAGATAAAATTTTCCATAAAATTTTGGAAATTTTTATATTTTAAGAAATCTTTTCAAAATAGAAAGGCTATTTTCCTTACGAATGTTTTTAATAATATTTTTATGATATTTACATTCATCAATGAAAAAAACCTTTGATGTTTCTTATGATTTAATTGGGATATAATCCAAGGATACCATCCTTATTATTTCAATGGATGGTTTATGAATATGATATAATGATGTTTATGAAACCCATTTCTTTTCCAGGATTTATGATATGGTGAAATAATGAAATTTTTATGAAATCCATTTCTTTTTATGGTTTTTGATATGATGATTGTTTTATGATATTTTGGCACACATATGTATGATTTTCATAATTTTATAGGTTGGAACTATATCTCCCTATAATCATTGGGTAAATATTGATATCAAATAAGATAAATAGGACTGGAATGGGGAGTGAACCTTGTCCAGTAAGGGTCTCTCCAATATGATAGTCTTGGGAGTTAACCTTGACTAATATGAGGGTTGGGGAGTGAAACCATTCCACTATGATAACCTTGTAAGTTATTATTGACTAATAAGGAAATTATTTTCTATAATTATGTGTATGAAACAAACTTATGCCTTATGCCAATGTTATTCTCTCATGTCTCATGTTCATTGATTCTTTTATGATTAATGTCTTATAAACTGACAAGTTTTATGCCATGACTCAAGATTATGATCTATGATATGTAGGGTATGATTTTAAAATGTTATTATCATGTTCTCATACCCTTATGTTCATGTTATGCTCAATTTATCATTGATATATCCATTTTTTACCCTTACTAAGTATCTAGTCCCACCCTTTATTATGTTTACTTCCCCCAAGTTACGATGAAAGGTAATAAGTATGATATGATTAAGAAGGGTGATAGTTATGAAGAACTTAGTAGGAGATGATGTAGATCTTTTATGAACCTGTTGTTTCTATGTCTAAGTTTCAAAAGGCATTAGACCTATATGATTATTGCATGGATCACTATGTTATGTATTGAATATTCATATAAAAACATGTGATATCTATGTATAAAAAGTTTGGGTTGCTATAGTTGGTATCAGAGAAAGGTTTAGTTAACCTTTTGAAGCTACGATGAGAAAACTTTAGTGATAAACCTAGGGATAAGTCTAAGTATAGGATATAATCCTAATGTTTTGGTAACTATATTGAATGTCCTAGGTTAAACCTAAGGTTTCATAAACGAAGGTGTCATGATTTAGACATCCTTTAAATGAATTTTTTATGATCATGTAGTTTCCCACTATGATTATTGTTTCTCACACTATTATTTTTGGTTTTAGTCAATGGATAAAACCTGAAGTAATCATGTGAATATTGAATGTAATGGTAAATGGAATGATTGCACTCATGAGAAACCAAGTCAAATAATATATGGAATGATAAACCTTGTGATTATGCCTAATCGGCTATCTTTTCATGTGATTAACAATCTAAACTTTGGTGAGTTTCTTGAAACACCTATTAAGAGAAATATGGAGTCTCATAAAGACTATGGAGGAAAGAAGATTCAGCTTCCAACATGTCCAAAATGTGGGAAGAAGCACTTAAGTGAATGTATCAGTGGAATGGTAATATTTTTTGAGTATGTAAAAGGACACAAAGAAAGTAATTTCCAAGGAAAAATGAAAAAGAACATTTAATGAAATGGATGATAATAATGGTTTCCCTAAGGTATCCTCAATGGTTGAATGTTTTAAATGTGGGAAGTATGCGAATTATGAAAATCATTGTCCTAGGGGGAAATCTCTAGAAGAGAATGAGAAAGGTTTTACGAGTAATGGTTTTACCAATGATGATGAAGAGACTATAAATGTTGTATAAAAGGTATGGACTATTTTAACATTATTTATTATGTTAAAAGTAAGAATCATGATTAAATTGAGGTTTATGAATATTAATATATTATCCAATAAGCCTGTAACCAAGTGGTAGAGGCTCCTTCTTGGCATCCAAGAGACCCAGGTTCAAATATGGGTGAGGGTGAATTTTTGGGTTACTGTAGCAGTAATGTAGACAGTACTATTTGGTACTATAATAGATAGAAATATTCATCTGATTTGGTCCTTTAGGCCACTGGTTTGTACCAATGGGTCTTAGGTCCTTTAGGTCCACCGAAGGCCTTCAGTCCATAGGGCCTTCGGGCTGTTAGGGCCTTCAAACCACCAATGGACTTCAACCATAGGGATTTTGGGCCATAGAAAAGACCAAGAAGCACCAGGAAGATCACACAAGAGTAGGCCTAGATGAGGATTCAGAGAAAATAGCAACCACTAGAGCAAAGCTAACTAGATTGGAAGAATGAGAGGGTATGGAAAAAACCATCAGGACCATGAACCGTGAATCTCCACACATGAAAATACTAGCCGATCAACCATGCGAGGTGGGGATCTAGGCACCTTCAAGATGCAGATGCTGGGGAGGGGCTATTTCAAGTGTGTTAGGTCTTGGGCCTTTAAGGTCATGTATTGGGTCATGTATTGGCCTTTCTCCTTGGGCCTATAGGTCATGTAAGGGTTCCTATTCAACCCTTAAAAGTGGGATTATCCAAAAATAAATAAAAATAAGGCCTTCCAGCCATTTGGGGATAATAAATTATTCATATTTCATATTGTAGGAAAGAAGTATTGGGGAATAAAATTATGAAGCCTAGTTAATGGTTTAAGAAGAAAGTGGTATGATTGAAGTGTTTATGTATTTTTATTCAATAATTATGTTGTATAAGTGTTATACTAATGATATTCTAGTTATAAAAATCATTAAACATCCAAGGATTATTCCACAATAGTTTTTCTTTATGTACTTGAAAAAATATTTTTAATGATACTAATAACCAAGAATAGTGATTTAGTGGTAATGTGATATTTTTGAAGAACACATGATTAAGGGAAAGATAAACCTTAATATGTGTCTAATGTTTAGTTAATAATGTTTAGTTTGTATAAATAGATGTGTTGGTAAAAAATCCCTCAAGCTATCCTATCAGTATGTTTTGGGTGTGATTGTGTTTGTTGGAAAATCCATATGACCATGAATGAGTATGGTTGGTGTTTTCCGAAGCAGGTGTTTAAGGTAGCACAATTTCCCAGCGTATTCCAGGTTTTTTTCCCTCAAAATCAAAATCTTGGTTTTGGAAAAGGAATATTTCCTCATAGGAGTGAACAATATGGAAACCATGAAGTATAGTTTTTGGATTGCAAATGAGGAATGCAGAACAATTTGCAGAATGTGGAACAGTTCGTGGAAGGAAAAATGGTTCATGGGGAGCCTCACGGTTCAAGAAAGGAGAAAAATTCATGGAAGTAGTTTGTAGGACAAAATTTAGTTTGTGGGAGGATTATGGTACGTGGGATGGCCTATCATTGGTGAAAACAATATAGTGATTTTGGCCATAATGAAGGAAGAGAGATGGTACACAGACCGCGTAGGGAAAATAGTTTGCGGGACAATTGTGGTTTGCAAAAGATGCACGGTACGCGGAGAAGGTGGCACCACATTGAAGATTTGATAAATCTCATATTAGAGGATTATGTGGATATATTTTCTTATATAAGGAGAGATAATCCCAATATTAAGTAGAGTGATTTTTATAAGAAAAAATCTTTACTCCGGGAATTCAGTAAAGTCCGAAATTGGTTCGTGAGGGGGAATTCTGTGAAGGGTGAAGTAGTTCACGAGGAGGATTCCATGAAAGGAGAAGGATTTTGTGGCAATGGTTTGAAAAGAGGTTTTTTAGGGAATTGTATCCCTCAAAGGAAAATGGTATGCAGATGAGAAGTGGTTTGTGAAAGAGGCAGTCTGTAGAAGAAGGAAAACCGGTACGCAGGAGCGGTACACAAAAATGGTTTGCAGAGACATTACGTGGAAGCGGTACACAAAATAAGTTTGAGAAGATGATACATGGAGGTGGTACATGACATCAGAAGCAGAGGAAGTACATGGAAGGGTTGTTCCATGAAGCATATGTGCTACACAGTTCACTGAAGATGCAGGTGGTTCATAAAGGGACTTAAACAGTTTTGCGAAAGTAATTTCCACTAACTAACAGTACGTGGAAAAGTGGATTTCATCTATGGGTGAAAAAGGGACTTCAACAGAACATATAACTATAGTTGAGGATGTGTGATTTCATGAAAAAGAAGGGACCTACAAGTCAATAAACTATGAGTGGATCCATTCCAAGAGAAGTAAGCGAAGGAATATGAAGATGTTGATCCTTTCCATTAGTAGTAAGCCAGAGAAAGAGATATAGAGAGTGACCCTTGGTAATGTAGTGAGAAGACCCTAAATCTTGTAATTGGAAGTTAGATTTAGTGGATTTGGTACATTGGAACATTTCTGTTGTATGCTCTTTGGATTTATCCCTGTGAGGGTGAACTAAGTAAAATTGTTTTTTCCTGTGCATGATTTCATTTCTGTTCATACATTGATACAGGATAAAGAGAGAAGTGTGTTTTGTTTAACGATGGAACAAGATCCGAAGGGGTAGTAGTTTTAATCTATCATACCATGATTCACCCCCCTCTTAGGGTATTTGACCTAGTGTACCTGACAATATTATTGGCATTGATAGTATTAGTAACCTTGAAATTGATTTTTGATTTAATAAAAAGTTATTTAGGTCATCTTTGATGAAGTTTGTTTCATTTTTTTATTTATGGAAAATATTTAATAGTTGAAAACTTATTTAAGGAATAATGATTGTGTTAATTTAGGAATAATATATGGTTTTATGTGAGATTAACTTAAATGTTATGGATACCATCATGGGTTTATAGGTTTAAGGTTGATCGTAAGTTCAAAGACATCAACACCACTTTTTATTAATGTTTTAAGTAAGGGTATTTTGATACTCTATTGAGGTTTAAATACCCTTTGGGGTTGATATATGATTTTATGATAAGTTAATTATGGACTACATGATAGTGGGATATAGGTAATTTTAATGGTTGAAAAGTGATTGATTGATAAGGAAATATTTTAGGGGATATTTATGGTCAAGCTAAGGATTACCTTTCATATTTGTATCTAAATTTTATTCATGATATTTTTGGTGAAGTTCATTCTATTATAAGAATTTATTTTGGTTTATCATAATGATTAATGATATTTTTGGAGACTTTATTTGGGTTTAGGTTTAAAAAGTGATTTAACCTGAAATATTATTTTGGGAATAATGCATTTTTTATTGAAGATGTAAGCTGATGGGTATGATATATCCTTTTATATTAAAACATTATTTAATGTTGAGGTTATTAAGGTAATTAAAGTTTTGGATATTAACATTTTATTTCTTTATATAGTGGTCTATTAATTTTTAGTATTATCTTATGATAACCATTTTTGATTCTGGTTAATTCATAAAGATAGTAGGAATATCTTAATATACATTTTTGATCTGTTAGAAGTTTATTTTAGCGCTTCAGGCATAAAAAATTTATCATGAATGCTCATTATTTATAGGAACAGATTAGATTATGGTGAAAATTGATTATAGGATGAAATTATACTATTAAAGTAATTATATTTACTTATTATTTTAGTTTATACAATAAAGGAATGCCTCAACTCTAGGAAAAGGAACTTAAGACAAAAATGTTGTCCTATAACCTTCAACTCTGATGAATTGATGGTATTTTAACCCCTCATTGATTCATGGTTTTGTGGTTGTTAAATTTCTCTTAGAAATGTTCTATATCACTCTATATTAATCATTGGGTGTTAATTTTCTATTCCATGTCCATATTTTCACTTTACCTTGATTTTATCCTATTGAGAAACCTAGTTTTGTGGTGACCTTCGTACATCCCTTTACCTCTTTTAAGGTGAAGTTTTACTAACCCTTTTTATGATGTGGGTTTCAATAAAGAAATTTTCAAATTTCAAACCTTTGATTTTCAAATAAAAGTGTAAATTTATAGGATTAAATTTATTGGGAGGGGGGGGGGGAGAACACAAAACCTTGATATTTTATGAAATATATTTTTTAATTAAATTTAATTTCTTCAATAGCTTGCGTTAGACACAACACTGAGCCTAAACAAGCCATAAAATATTATTATTTAAATACGGATATTATAACCCAACCTTTATATTAGTGAGTATGAATAGGATTAACTAATTTAATATATATATATCCTAATAAATATATATGTATTGATAAATGATTAGAAAATAATCACTCAATTTTTAGTAAAGTCATTTTATTCTTCAAAAATACATGTTCTTCAAAAAAATTATTACTTTTTGTGAGAAAATATTATTATTAATTTATAGAACTATTAGAAATTTTATTTTATAAAATGAAATTAACTTTTTAAAATAATTATATTAAAATTATCTTAGGATAATTTTTTGAGAATTTTCCGAAAAGATTGATTTTCCAATGAATAATGAAAATATTGTTTTTTTATTGAAAACTCTATTTTTGTTTCAGGAATGTACAAAGTTACATTTTGTTTCAAAATGGTTTCAAAGTAAAATTAGTTCTCTTATATTTTAAATAATCCAATAAAGTTCATTAGAAGCAATTTTATGTTTTAATTTGGTATAAAAACATTTTTATACATAAAAAATACATTTTTTATGAAAAAGTGTTTTTATACGCACAATGTGTTTTTATCTTAATAGAATAAATTGATAATTATTGGTGAATTATTTTAATGGAATTTAAATATTATATACTCAATAATTTTTTTAACACTTATCAAATATTTTTACTATTCATAAAATAATAATAAATCCATTTTGATACTTAAAACATTTTTTTCTTCTAAAAAGTAGTTTTTGTCACATTTTGCACACTTACATTAAAATTAATTTCTACTACTTATAGAAATTGAATTAGATGAAATTAATTACATATTTAGAATCAGGAGATTTAAATTTGGTAAATACTCCCCTTTTATTTTTGGTCAATATAAATAGTAACTGTATTGAAATTTATCACCTTGGTAAAGGGTAAATAAGGTTAATCCAGATTAACAATAAGTGATAAGGAAATAATTACTCATACTAAATATTATAGGATTAATTTAATTTTACCATTAACACATTAGTCTTGAAACCGAGTTGTTTAATGGACACTTATCCATGAAAACAACTTATATATTATTTAAATCAAAGAATGTTACAAAATGTCACTCTCTTAGTTTTAAATATCCTTTATGTGTTCACATAGGGACATGAATTAGTTATGAATGAATATTAAAAATAATTTTCTGAATAATAAAATTATATTAATTATGGTATTTTATTTCTAATTTTTAGGTATTATATAATAACATTAAATGCTTACATAATGCCAAAATGGCATCTATTCAATTAATGGAAAATAAATGATTTTGAAAATATTAAAAGTGACATAATTTGGGTAATTTATAGTTTTAAAATAATTTTATTAGTGAACATGACATTTCAGGGTTGTGTTAAAATATTATATTAGAATCCAAACTTTTTCTTTATGTCTTTTAAGTCAAATTAAATGAATAGTGTCAAAATTGAAAATATTGGTATTTTATCATAATATTTTTTTTAGAAATTATTGAAAAATCATAAAAATATTTAAATAAGACAATGTGGATATGATATGGTCTAAAATGTCATAAATTGGTCATTTATTGGAAAATTATCACATTATAAGTAAAAATTACAACCCTTTAATATTGAAAAAGTTATTACTGTAGTTAAAATTTCAATTCACTAAGGGTTAATTAAAATAATAAGGTTTAAAATGTCACAATTTTTTTATAAATTGTATTAGTTAATGGTATTATAACCGTATCCTATATTATCTTATAATCCCTATAAATTTGGAGGCATTTTTCTTGAGAATGAATTTATTATAATTTAATCTTTTGAGAAATTCCAAAAGTACCCCTCAACTCAATTATAAAAGGGAACCTACTCCATTACTTCTTTACACTAATTTGAGCATTCTAGATTGAAAAAAATCTGATAATTTTTCTTCTAAACTTACCTTTCCACATTCTAGAGGTTCTGGTCTCTTGGAAAGACCATCCCTAGATCCCTTTAGTGGAGATCTAAGGGAGTCATTTCAACGAAATGACAATTTCCTTAACCGATAACTTTATTTTATAATCTTATTTACCACCTATAAATATATTGTATTTATCATAAAATAATAAATTTATTATCATAAATATTCTTAAATTTTATTATGATTATTAAAACACCATTATACACCCTCTTTCTCATCAAACAATAAGTGAAAGTACAGCTTGTGCGTACGTACGACATACTGTCTCCCCGTAGTGATACAATTCATTTCTCATCACCATATTTTATGGATGGGTATTATGATGGTTTTAATGTTTATATATGATAATTATGATATAATTATTCTTATTTAATGATAATATCATATCTACCTTCTTACCTTCCAAACCATTGGAAAACGATAACGTCGAACAAGCGTACGTGTGGACTACCACCTCCACGGAGCGATGCGATTCATTTTTCATTTATATTTTAATTAGATGATAATAAGGATTTATTTAATGAATATTTATTAATTATATGATATAATAATTATTCTTTAAATTTGAGTTATTATTTACCTTTATTTCATTCCATCCGTCAAAAAATGGAAACAACATTCATGCGTACGTATAACCTACCGTCTCCATGAATGGTGTAATTCATTATATATATATATTTTTAGGAATGAATCTAAAAATGTATATAATTAATATATATTATATTTATATTATGATTAAAATTCTCTATATTTTTTAACCATGAGAAAAAAATACAAGGAACAAAACTACCGAACCAAAAAATACATGAAAAACGAAGCGGATATCACCAAGAACAATGATTCTAATAAAGAAGTGTTAATAAATGGGTGATAAAGGGATATAAGTAAATTATATATGGTATTATATATATTATTATGGTTCTTTAATATATTTATAATAAATATATATTTATTATTCATGAGGTTCTAACACATAAAAATGAAGTAAGACTTAAGGTAAGGAATTTTTAGTCTCTCTTTTATTTCTAGGAGACTATTCCATATTCAACACTTTTTTTTATTTTTTGTGATATATGTAATTAAAATTTGAAATTTTATGTCATAAATATAATTATTTTAAACATATTTAATGTTTATTTTTATGTTATTATTTAATTGGGATCATGATTTAAAATTTTCCAAAGTGGTAAGGGATTTTCGTCTCATTTTTATTTTTGTGGGACACATGCCTTATACACAACATGTTTATTTTTCTATGGTGTATATAATACCCATGAATGTATTTTATGATGATTATTATAATTATAGGGATTTACATATCCATATAATTCTATTTATTTCATGTGGATTATGATTAAAAAGTTACCAAAGTGGTAAGGTTTTATGTTACAATCTCATTATTTATCGGGATTGTTTATGATTAAGTTATGATGATGAAATATTATGACCTAATTATAAAAATACTCCTGAATTTTCTTATACTCTAGTTATTTCTTGAAAATATATGTTTTTATTTCATTTTTCTCACCTTATGTACTCAATAGACCAAGAATATTTTTTTAAAGAAAATCGACTTTATTTTTATCTTCGGTCGAAAAACATTTTTCTTCCATATCCATGTTTTATAAAAATATTTTAAAGAAGTTTTTTACCTTTACCCAATGATTTTTTAAATTAATTTTCACCCTCATTTAACTTTTTACAAAATGTTTTAAAATGAATCTTGGTGTCCTTTTCTGAATGAGGTACTTTTTACTTTTTTTACAAAAATGTGAAAATATTGTTTTCTTTTAATTTATATGACATGAATAGAATTTTCTACCATCATGAACACTCAAAATTTTGAATATTAATTTACAAGTTTTCATGTTTCTTTTAAAAGAAAACGCTTTCTATAATATTTTGTAAATTTTTATATTTTATGCAGTGTTTTCAAAATGGAAAGTTTATTTTCCTCAAGAATGTTTTTAATAACCTTTTTATGATATTTCCATTCATCAATGAAAAAAATATTCAATGTAGGTTATTCTATACTAGGTATATGATCCAGGGATACTATTTTGTTAATAAAACCACCTAATCCTTATTTGACTCTCTCCTATGATCTAATATTTTGATCAAGTCTTATATTTACATCTAAAGGTAAAGCCTATGAAAAATACCCTGTTTTTTTTGTGATTCAACAATTTGTCATTGAATATTGAAATAATATTGAAGGAAAATATAAATAAATTAATAAAAAGAAATATAAGAGTATTTTTGAATGAAATAAAAATACGTAATGATGGTTGGAAAATCATATTTTGTAATTCTTTTTATTCGTTGAATATAAATAAAGAAGGAAAATTTATTGATTCAAAAATATTTATTTATTTATTTATTTATGGGATGAATCTTTTTTTTCAATTTTTTACTAAATGCTAAGTGGATTTCTATTATACAAGAATATTCTTTATTTATATGGATTATGAATATGATTACATGATGTTTATGAAACCTGTTCCTTTTCCATGGGTTATACTATGATGAAATAATGAAATTTTTATGAAACCCATTTCTTTTTATGGGTTCTGATATAATGAATGTTTATGATCTTATGTAACACATATGTATGATTTTCATTATATGATAGGTGGGACCTATATCTACCTCCAATTCATTAGGTAAATATTGACATCTCATGAGATAAATAGGACTGGAATAGGGACTAAACTCAATTCAGTAAGGGACTCTGTACACTATGGGAGTATTGGGAGTAAATTTTGACTACTATGATGGTTTAAGGAGTGAAAACATTCCACTATGGTATCCTTAGAAATGATCCTTTACTACTAAGGAAAGGATTTTCTATGCTTATGTGTATGCCAAAAACTTATTCATTATGTCCATTTTATGCTCACATGGCTCATGTTCTTTGATTCCTTTATAATTCATGTCTTATAAACTAACATGTTTATTCCATGAGTCAAGATTATGATATATCATATATAGGGTATGAATTTCAAATGTTATTACCATTTTCTCATACCCTTATGTTCACATTATTCTCAAGTGATCATTGATATCTCCATCTTTTACCCTTACTACGCATCTGAGCTCACCCTTTCTTATGTTTTTTTTCTCTAGGTTATGAAGAAAATTACTAAGTATGATATGTTTATTAAGGGTTATATTTATGAAGAAATTAGTGGGACATGATGTAGATATTTTATTAACTAGTTATTTATGTGTCTAAGTTTCTAAAGGAACTAGAATTATATGATTCTAGTATGGATAATTATGTTATGTAATGAATATTCATGTAAAAGGATATTCTATTGATATATGAAAAGTCTAGGACATTATATAGGGATCCTGGGGAGACATTTTCAAGGATACTTCTAATTTAGGTGTAGCTATCCCATGGAGCTTGGGCTATGACATAGCCCCTCTCGGTAGTTGGTGGCTACGACGTGGAGACCCTAACTGCGGCGTAGTGGCCCTGGGATCGAATTTTAGAAGTTATGAAAACTTTGGAACCACTACGCCATGGAACATGAGCTATAACATATCCCTTTATGGTTAATGGGGGTATTTGGTGTAGTGGTTTAGGTTACACCGTGGTCTATTTCCTATTTTATAGGATCCACATCATGGATATATCTACGGTTCTTAGAGGGGACTTTGAATAGCTAGGATGAAATGTAGCGGGGAGTGCGACACTATGGTCCTCCCCATTTTTAGTAG
Organism: Viscum album; assembly: GCA_963277665.1. Lineage (NCBI taxonomy): Eukaryota > Viridiplantae > Streptophyta > Magnoliopsida > Santalales > Viscaceae > Viscum > Viscum album. The sequence goes on along the minus strand of OY728151.1, from coordinate 1,439,690,350 downwards.
GGCTGCAGTGTGGTGATGGAGGTTTCTCCATAGTCTTATGTTTTTATAGAACACCTATTAATTCTAAAACTTTTTTGAACCTGATCACTTATTCTTTTTTTCTATCATTTCTTTGGTGAACCAAGAGAATCCCGAAGAGCTCTTTCAACCCCATTCTTGTGGTTTTTGATCTCTACCTTGGAGATTTGATCCTTTGTGGTTAAGGTGAGTTCCCTCATTTACCTTCTTTAGTTTTCTCAGTTTTCCTATCCAAGAAGGATTCCATCAAGGGAAAATTCATTTATTTGATGTTTTTTTGATAAGGGAGTGTTGTGTTTAATGTGTTTTAGGCTAGTAAAGTGTTCCCCTTTATAGAGGTTCTTGTTGGTTGTATTCTTATTGGTCTAACCTTTCACCACTAACCATAATTCCCCATTTAAGTTAGAGGATCCCTCATTTCTCACTTTGTGTATCATGTGGGATTAGTATGATTTTGTTTACCTTTATGAGTATAGTTTTCATCCTGATTAATGAATATAATTAAGTAGTTTAATTGAAAATGAAAGTGAAGGGCAATGATTTTCATGTTTTACCATTTGATATTATTATTGATGTTGTGAATTGCATGGGATAAATTACCCACTAAAAATCATGGCTACTGGGGGTATTTTCATGCACTATAGTTTTGTTGTGGAATCAATATTGTGTGATTATTGTTTTTTATCACATAGATTTAAAATGGATAATTAATTATACCTGGATAATGAATTGGTTGCACATGGAAGTACAAATTGTGTGAGAATGACCTTGGATAAATAAGTGAAAGTGTTAAAAGGTCCTATTCCAAATTTGAAAACTATTATGTGATTAACGGGGAATGTGTTTGTGAAAGTTAATGTGTGGCATGGATTTTTTTATTGATGTCGTGCATAGGAAATAGATATCTTGTGGTGGAAAGTAGTTGGAATGCAGTTGACATGAGAAGGTGGTTGTAGCTGGGAGATAGTGTTGATGTGGGGTTTGCTGGAATGAAAAGGGGTGTAATGTGGATAATGATGATGAAATTATTGATAGGATGTTGTGTTCTTATTATTGTTTCATGTTTATTTTTATGCTATATGTCTGGGTAGTAATTGACTGAACTGGTTAATGTATGAATGATTAATAATGGGTTGTGTGGTTAAATGGGGTTGATGTTAAATGTGAAATAAATGGGATAAAAATAGAATTTATTAGTAATATGAATATGAAAATTGGATAAAATTAAGAAAGAATATGAAAAGTAGCTTATGGATTATGAATTATTGTGTGGTGTTGTTCATTTAGTGGTGGTAGTGAAATTGGTAGTGTGGTGAGGATTGATGGTAATGTTGTGGGTTGGTTAGTGAATTTTTGTGAACCCATAGGTTGAGATTGTGTTATATGATATTATATAAATTGTATTCCCTTATGATCTTCTATACACACCCCACCAATGTCGAGCACCTAATGTTGACAACCAATAGTTTTGGAGCTATTTTCCTCAACATCCTGGTGGTGAGAATGAATGGCTAGCCACTTGATCTTCCCTGCTTCCTATTCCAGGTGATATTGACATGAAAAGGCTATGATAGACATAAGTCAAAAGTGAACTATTGATATGTTATGTGATGTAGTGTGATGGACCAGGTATCTTCAAGCGAGATGTGTTTAGATGTGATGTGATGAGATAGTTTATGGTGGGGGTTGTACATGGTAGGAGGAGGGAATGAGGTTGATGTCCTTCATGTTCATGATAGCATACTAACCTAGTTATGATATGTGATGTGATTAACCAAGTGTATTTAGGTGATATGTGATGTGATTTGATGGACCATGTGTCTTCGAGCGAGATGTGATGTGATATGATGGACCGAGTGTCTTCAGGAAAGATGTGATATGATATGATGGCCTAGGTGTCTTTAGGAGAGATGTGATGTGATGTTATATGGAAGAGGTGGGTGCACTAGATGTATATCATTGGGATGTGAGAGTGTACAATTAGTGGGAAAGCGACACGGGGTACCTTTCAATGATATGATTCTTATTATGTTACTATGCTTGAATGTGTTATTTAGTGAGCAAGATCAGGTGAGGATGGGATGGTTAGTTGGCATGTTTAGGTGCTATTGGTTATGATATTTTCTCACTGGTTCATTAGAATGATTATTTAACATGTGCATGGGAGACTTAGGATATTCTACTGAGTATACTTTTATGCTCATCCCACATATATATAACTATTTTTTAGGTTTTCAGAAGGACTACATAGACCATGATGGGCACTACTAGCTCAGAACTTTAGACTATCACTATGTCATTGCCTTAGCTTTTTTCTGTATTTATTTGGATACTTTTATCTGTATCTGTTTTATTTATACATGAATTATGGGATGGTTTTGGTTTCCTTGTTACATTATTACATGTATTTTATTGATCTTTGATATCATATCTCTTGATCCTACATATATTATAGAGGGTAATGCCTCTAATATTGAGATTTTTGTACCCTCTGTCATGAACTAGCCCGAGTATCCTAGTAACCCAATAACTAAGACAGTACTAACATGGCCTAAAGGGCATTATCAATCCCCACAGTTTGATGAATAGCACATGGAATCATATAATATTAAAGTGGGAATGAATTTTATACAAACACAACAAAATAAAGATAAAAAATTCAGTATGAATACATGAAAAAATCTATAGGGAGAACTGCTCCAGAATTCAAATAGGTAAACAATCCAAAGTACTTCAAAAAAGTTCTAGAAAAATAAGAAGTTAAATAACACACTTCCCAAAAAACACAACTCTCCAAGATCAAGGATCAACAACTAACACGACCTCCAAGTGGAACCTTAACCTTGCTCGAACTTAGAAGAAGATAATCTATAAACACCTGAAGGCACAAGTAGGGTGTGAGCTAAAATCCCAGTAGGGTCTCATGAAGGATTCTATAATATGATTCCAAGACTTAAATAACCAAATAAAGATTTCAATTTTAAATAAATAGGCATGGCAGTTCAAAAAAATATTTAAAACAAATCACGCTTTACATTTCAAATGATGTAAATACTTTAAACAAATGTATTAATAATTTTTTTATATAAAATAGTTCATATAAATTTAGAAGGCATGTGTAAGACTATTTAAAAAACAATGGAATACATTTCAAATACAAACAATGAGAAACACAATAATCTATGAAAAGGTATGATAGTTCTAGGTTATGGAATCCTCACACACTCATGTGATAATAACCAAAATGTGTACACACATCCCTTGACACTAGCCATAGAGGAATCATCGATATCCTATTGATGAATACTATGTGCTAATAATGTTGTAAAGTATTAATCCATTACTGGGGAAATTCCAACCTAGTGTGTTTGTACCAAATAACCCACTAACTACATAGGAATTCATGTTCTCTAATAACAAACAATGGTGAGAAATTTATTTTAAGACTTTTTAAAATAAAATTCATCCCATTCTCCATTTCCATATTCCAATTTTCATTTAAAAACCAATACATGGTTTTTTAATCAAATAATTCATTTTTCTAAGATAAAACCAATGGGTTTCTATCAAAACCATTTAAATCCTTTTTTATTAAATAAAAATTTGAAATAAATTTCATCAAATCAATTTCTAAATTTAAATTCTACAATTTAAATTTCATAATTTTCAATCAATTTCATAAACACACCCTAGTTCAATGGAATTGGGGGGTTTTCCCCAATTTCATGCCAAACAAATCAAAAACCCCAAATTCAATGGAATTGGGTTTTTAATAAATAAATTCAAATAAATTTAATTGAAATCAAGAAATTAAATTTAAATCAAATAATTTAATTTAAATTAAGAAATTTAGGGTTAATACAAATTAACCATCATAATGGAACCACCTACCTTGGGATCATGGGATCTCAATATGAAAATACCTAAACAGGAAACTCCAATGAAGAACATAAAAAAATATATATTTGAGAATAAACCACTGATTTAAGATATAAAATAGCGGATATTAGATTATCTAACAACACGAAGATCTATAAAACCCTAGGGAGGAAAGAGGAGAGAGCGAGATAAAGATAACGAGAAGAATAAACTTACTGGGAAGAGATCAAATGTATTTATCATAGCTTTGATTCATTTTTAGAGTGGTGTAGAGGATCAAAAATCAACTCTTGGGAGCCTCCAAGGAAGAATAAATCTCTATGGGGTTATACCAGTCCGTCGGGCACCTAAGGGGGGGGGGGTTAGGATTTAAAAAAAAGATTTTTGGATAAAAGAATCCCATACGCACAGTTTCATGGGTAGGGCTGTATGGTTAGAAAAACCATGTTTCCTAGCCTTGTTCCCATGCTAATGGGATTTCACAATTTCTCCTTTGTGGGCACACGATTTTTCAAACAATGCACCAACCGTGAAAACCCTCACTGCCTGGGTTTGCATGGTTTGGGAAAACCATGTGCCAATCACGCAAAACCCATAATCCTTTCAAAAATTTCAAAATTTCACCTAAGGAAACCCTAAACGAACCCCAACCAAATCATGATCAAAACAGGGGCTTAGGAATACCTAAAAATAGTAATAATATGTTACAAACTCCCCACTATAGAAACTTTATGTCCCCTGAAATCTTGTTAAGAAGCTTCCATATCAAAAAGATGAGGCCACTGATCTCTCATCAGTTCCTCCATCTCCCACATCTCATGAGAATCAGAATCATGCTTCCATAGCACTTGAACCAAAGGTATCATTCTACCATGAAGTACCTTGGTTTCAGAATCAACTATCATTTCTGGATGCTCAGTCACAAACAAATCAGGTTCAACCTTAAGATCACTCCAAGTTAGAACATGAGATGGATTAGATAGATACTTTTGGAGTTGAGATACATGAAACAAATTATGTATCGACATCATCTATGATGGAAGTGCCCACTGGTAAGTGACTTCCCACCTTCCCAATAACCTCAAAAGGTCCCAAAAAATGAGGAGCAATCTTCCCTTTCATCCCAAGTCGTTGATGACTGAACCAGGGTGAAACTTTCAAGAAAACCTAGTCACCAACTAAAAATTACAATGTTCTATGATGATGATCAATATAAGACTTATACCTACTCTATTCGGTCAACATTATCTAATGAATCAACTAAATATTTTCTACCGTATCTTGTACAAAGCAAGGTCCAACCAAGGAACTTTCACCGATCTCCAACCAACACAATAGATATTTGTAATTCCATCCATACAAGGCTTCAAAAGGATACATTCTGATTGAAAATTGGTAAATATTGTTATAAGAAAACTCAACCATCCCCATACGATCATCCCAAGCCCCACCAAAGTCAAGGATGCAAGCGAGGAGCATATCCTCAAGAATCTATATAGCTATTTCTATATGACCATCCAACTACGGATGGTATTCCATGATCAAACAAACCTTAGATCCCAATTCCTCCTAAAGACCTCTCCAAAAATAAGAAGTTAACCAAGGACCCCTATTAGAGACTATAGTAGATGGAACTCCATGAGAACGAATGATATATTTCACATAGATATTTCCAACTCCTAAACTTTGGTTGTGTAATGAATAGGTATAAAGTGATCCAATTTAGTCAGTATATTGATTACAACCCATATCAAATTATTATTTCTATGGGTACATGGAAACCCAACCACAAGGTCCATAGAGATCTCATCCCACTTCCATGTTAGGACTGGAAGTAGCTGTAGAAAACCCAAAAGTTTTTGGTGTTTAACCTTAATCTATTGGAATGTATAAAAATGAGAGACAAACTTAGAAATGCCATGTCTCATACCTGGACACCAGAATTGATTCTGCATGTCATAAAACATCTTTGTGGTTCTTGGGTGAACTTCCCACTGGGAACTATGAAAATCCCCCATCACACCTTTCCTTACCGCTAACGGAACACCAAAACAATTCTGATAGAAAAGAATTCCCTCTTTGGAGAAAGACCACTCAATAAAGGTCTCCCCATTATAAAGAGAGTATATAATGATACAAAACTCATCATCAAGCTTCTTTTCTTAAATAATCATCTTGAGAAGAGAAAAGGTCAACTTAACACTGGACAAAACAGCCTCAAACCCAGATTCTCAAACTTCAATATGAAACTATGCAAAGAGATCCATCAAGTTCCAATATTATGATGATTATTTCATAGCCTGGGTCAAAATTTTTCTACTTAAGGCATCTAAGATGAAATTCCCTTTCCATGAGATATAGGTGATGTCTAAGTAAAAATATTGTAGGTACTCCACCCAACACCTCTGGTGGAGATTAAAATATTTTTGAGAGAGGATATAACTCAAGATATTGTTGTCTGAATACACAGTAAACCCTTCTATGAAAAGATAATACCTATATATTTTAAGCATGTGTATCAAAACTAAAAGTTCAAGGTCATGGGTCACATAATTCTTCTCGTGTGGCCTAAGATGATGAGAGTCATAAGCAACAACATGATCACCCTGCATACGAACGCATCCCAAACCCGAACCTCATGCATCCCAGAAGACCACATAGATCTGCCCGACCTATGGAAGATTAAACATCAACACAGTAGCTAAAATAAATTTCAAATCAACAAAATAATTCTTACATTTTTCATCCCAAGAAAACCTTACTCCCTTTCGAGTTAGTGCAATCATCAGAGAAGATAACTTTGAGAATTCCTTAACAAACCGTCGATAATACCTAGCTAAACCCAAGAAGCTCTTAATCTAAAAAACATTTCGTGGTTTCTCCCATGTCATAACATCTTTCAAATTTTTAGGATAAACTAAAATACCATGATCTGACACCATGTGTCCCAAGAAATTTACTTCCCAAATTTATAAATCACATTTTGAAAGTTTGGCATAAATTCAGCGATTTCTCAACAATTCCAAAACCACTCTCAGACGATGCTCATGATCCTACTTGGAATTAGAATAAAAAAGGATTTAAACAACTACAAATTTATAAATATACTTGTGTAAAATCATGTTTATTAAAGACATAAAAACTATAGGATCATTGGTTAGACCAAATGGCATGAAAAGGTACTCGTAATGGCCACACTTGCTCTGAAAGGCTATTTTTTGAATATAAGATTCTTTTATCCTTAACTGATGGTAACTAGATAAAAGATCAATCTTTGAGAACCAATTATCCTCTTTAAACTGGTAAAAAAAATCATTAATTCATGAAAACCGATACTTGTTCTTTGCCATAACTCGATTGAGTTTTCAGTAATCAACACAAAGGTGAAGTGAACCACCATCTTTCTTAGTGAAGAGAACTGGCACTGCCCAAGGTGACACACTCAAGCATATAAATCCTTTCTCTATAAGATCATCAATCCGAGTCTTCAAATCTTTCATTTTATCTAGAACCATGTGGTAATAAGGAATAAATACTGGTTGTGTACCAAGCACTAAATCAATAGAAAACTATACCTCCATTAACAGTGGAAAACTAGAGAAATCAGAAGGAGAAATGTTAGGAAACTAGATGAAAACTAGAGGGAGATCACCACTAAATGATTCTTCTTCCAGATAAAAAATGAACACATATATTACTTTCCCCAACTTTGGATAAGAAAGTTTGGCTCTACTCAACCTCAGGTCCCATTCTCCTTGAAAGAAATGAAAAGACCCATAGGGTGCAGTAAAGGATACCCATCAAAGATAATAATAAATCTGATCATTATTGGAAATGAGCCAATCTATATCGAAAATTATGTCAAGTGGTTCCATGTTGATAACTATAAAATCCCAAGCAAGCTTAACATCTCATAAAGAGAAAGCACAAGCAGGACTACGAAGACCCTATTCTCTCTTTATTCTGAGGGGTGTAGTAATATCCATCATATAAGATAAAAGATCTACAAGAAGATTTAGAAGATTGAAAATATGGGTTGAAATAAATGATTGAGATTCACCCATATCAAATAAAGCATTAAAAAATGATGAAGATATAGTGATGGTACCTCTCATAGTCACTGAGCTTGTATCTGCTTCCTCTGGAGACTCTTCTACTGTGTAAAGAATCTTTATTCTAGATTCCTATGGCCGTAACCCCTTTTTCCTTGAATCATATGATTTAATCATAGTTTTATAAGGTAATTATTATCCCATGACACTATACATAGTGGAATAGATATGAAGAACTTATTCAAGTGACCTAAGCATATATAAGAACCACATACCTTGGGTGCCTCAGTGAAAAAACTCTATGAATACCCTGGATTTCCACACTAGTAGAAAATAAAAGGGACTATTCTAGGCACTGTAGGAGGTCTAGAAAAACTATGATATAGAGAAAATCCATTAGAATCATCATTATTCCTCTTTCCTTTAGAGGAACTCATACTACCACTAGGAGAAAAAAAAAACTCCTGAAAAACTTGACTTTCTAGCCAGGTCCATTTCAACCATTAAAACTCTATGCAGTACGTCAGCATAAGAGGGAAGCTTCAGAAAGAAAATATGAGAATGAATATCATATCAAAATACCAACTCAAACTATTGAGTCTTCATCTTCTCATTTGATACAATCTTAGGTGAAAACTACCCAAGATCAACAAAATGATTTTTATATTTTATCATAGTTCTATTAGCCTGATCAAGTTTGTAAAACTCAATAGCCTTGGCCAATTGAATATACTTTAGATATAACTACTCAGTGAAAATAAATTTGATGCCTTTACACTCTAACCCCTCATGATTCTTCATCGTTATCATCATGTCCCACTATCTCCTACTCAGTCCCTCCAGTATGAAGGTGGAACACTTCACCTTGATTTCGTCAGGTGTCTCCAAGAACCCAAGAAAAATGCTCAATCCCACTCAACCATTCCTCAACCTATTTAGGATCATTAGAGACTTTGAACACTGGTGGATTTTGGTGAAGGAACTCTTAAAAACAATTCCATAAATCATCCCTCTATGGTTCTATAACTGGAGGCTGAACAAGAACTAGTGGTGGTGCCCATCCCAGAGCTTGGACAATACACACAATCACCTCAACCAAACTTGGGTCTATGAGAGGATTTTATCACTATAGTTCAAAAAGATCTTCCTCCAAGATCATTTTTTAAAGTATTCTTAGAGACATTATGCTACAAAACATCAATAGACAACAATGAAGACATCATATTAACACTCAAATAGAGAAACAAGGGAAACAAATCCCAACAAATGAGAACACACAATTTGGATTTCAACCTATCCAAATCAAAAGTAGAGAAAAGACTAGAACTAATTCTCAAGACATCTTTACCAAACCACACTTGGTGACTTAAGGCTCATTATAATGAGATATGTCTAGGAAATCACTCAAGACTACCTCTTAAGTCCCTACAAGATTACAAAACTGCATACTGATATCAAAGAAAGATGAAAAACCTTCACCTTTGATACCAAATTTTCTCATACCATCCTGGGTACCCTAGTAACCTGATAACTGAGCTAGTCCTGAGATGTCCCAAAGGGAATTCTCGATCCCCACTAGTTGGTGATCGACAACTGAAATCATACAATATGAAAGTGGGAATATATTTTCCACAAATACAATGGAAGTAAGATAAACAAGTTAGTATGCATACATGAAAAACTCTATAGAGAGAACTATACTATAATTAAAATAGGTAAACAACCCAAAGTACTACAATAAAGTTCCAGAAAAATAGAAAGGCAAACAACCCACATCCCAACAGAAACAACTCTCCAAGTACAAGGATCAATAGCTACCACCACCTCCAAGTGGCACCTTACCCTTGCTCGAACCAGGAAGAAGATAATATACAAACACTTGAAGTCACATGTAGGGTGTGAGCTAAAGGTTTAGTAGGGTATCACCAAGAATTACCTAATAATATTATAAGATTTAATTAACTAAATAAAGCTTTCAATTTTAAATAAATAGGCATGTTAGTTCAAAGGAATATTTAAAACAAATCATTATTTACATTTCAAATGATGGAAATACTTTAAAAAAATCACTTAAAAAACTTTTTATATAAAACAGTTCATAGAAATTTAGAAGGAATGTGTAAGAATTCTTATAAAACAATGACATACATTTCAAATACAAACAATGAGAAACATGGTCATCTACCAAAAGGTACCATAGTTCTAGGTTATGAGATCCTCATAGAATCATGTGATAATAACCGTAATGTGTACACACGTCCCTTAACAATATCCAGAGAGGACTCATCATCATCCTAATGAGGAATACACTGTGCTAATAATGTTTTGTTAATGTTTTGTTAATGTTTTAAAGAGTCAATCCGTTGCTAGGGAAATTCCAACCTAGCGTGTTTGTCCCAAATAGATCACTAACTACCTAGGATTGAATGTGCTCTAATAACAACCAATGATGGAAAATTTATTTTAATATTTCTTAAAATAGAATTCATCCCATTATCCATTTCCATATTCCAATTTCAATTTAAAAACCAATACATGGGTTTTAAATCAAATAATTACTTTTTTTAAGATAACTATCAAAGTAATTTTAATCAATTTTTATAAAATACCAATTTTAAATCAATTTCCTTAAATCAATTTCTCAATTTAAATTCAAAAATTTAAATTTCACAATTTTAAACCAATTTCACAAACACACCCCAATTCAATTGAATTGGGGAGGTTTCCCCAATTTCATTCCAAATAAATCCAAAAACCAAAATTCAATAGAATTGGGTTTTTAATAAATCAATTAAAAGAAATTTAATTGAAATCAAGTAATTGAATTTAAATCAAGCAATTTAGGGTTAATAAAAATTGGCCAACATAACAGAACCACCTACCTTGGGATCATGATATCTCAAAACGAAAATCCCGAAATGGTAAACTACAAAAACAAATGTAAAAAAAAAATAGAGTCAACCATAGGTTCAAGATCTTAAATAAAGGATATTATATTCTCCAACAACATGGAGATCTGCAAAACCCTAGGGAGGAAAGAGTATAGAGCATGAGAAAGATAATGTGAAGAGGAAACTTACTAGGAAGAGATCGAAAATCATTCAACTAGCTTCTATTAAATTACGAATGGGTGTAAAGTGGAAAAAATTGACTCTTGGGAGACTCCAAGGAAGAAGAAGTCTCTATGGTGTTGTACCAGCCCATCGAGAACCTAAAAAGGGACTTTTGGGATTTAAAAAAATGATTTTCAAATTAAAAAATCCCATACACATGGTTTTTTGGGTAGGGTTGCATGGTAAGATAAACCGCGTGTCTAGTAGTGCACCCCTGATGATGGGGTTTCATGGTTTCTCTTTGGTGGGTGCATGGTTTTTTAAACTATGCACCAACAGTCCAAACCCCCACTTCTTGGGTTTGTACAATTTTCACCAGCAGGGTTCAGAGTTTGGGGAAACCGTGTGCCAACCATATATAGACCAAAATCCCTTAAAAAATTTCAAAATATCACCCGAATCAACCTTAAATGAACCCCAACCAAAACATGATCAAAATAGGGGTTTATGAATACCTGAAAATACTAACAAGATGTTACACCCTCAATGCTAGTCATTAATGTAGGGCCTACTGGAGGTGGGACTCAAGGGTCATTTTCTCTCTTCCTTCAATGTTATCTTAGGAGGGGTACCTTTGGAGGGAGGGGGTTGTGACAAGAAAACTTATGTGTTAAAGATGATATATAACCTAAAAAGTCACAACCAAGAATAGTCTATACATAAGCAGTATGAGGCTTCAATAAAATTTCTTAGATGCAAAATGACTGAAGGAATTTTAGTCTCCGCTTATGTACTCAATATGATCGGGTACACCAATGACTTGGAGAGTATGAGGTCTCCTTTAAGTCCAGATCTAGATACAGAATTAATTCTATAATCAACAATGGAAAGGTTTTTACAATTAATTGTAAATTATAATATGAATAAGTTCAATAAAAATTTACCTGATATACTCATTATGTTGAGGATTTATAAGTAGTAATGGGAGGTCCCGACTCTAGTGGTGTGATTAAAATACAAAAGGGTAAATGTTTAATATGGAAGAAGAATATTGGATGGTCCAATAGTTATCCTAGGACATTTAAACCTGAAGGAGGTGTCTGGATGGATGGTCTATGATTTCATTATAGAGAACCTGGTTACTGGAGGAGGAATTGTCTGGAATACCTGAAGGGTTGAAAGAAGAATATTAGAGAGTCCATGTTAGATATTATTGTTATAAAATTAAATTATTATATTTTAAAGGGTATGTGATACTGGCTATATATTATAAAAATGTTATAAATATGTAAAAAAGTTCAAAATCAAGGAAGGTTTGATGGTCATATCTTGAAGTATGCAATCAAATAATGGGGAAAGGGTTGCTATATCAAGGGGGTGGATGTGGTGGATTACTTAAAATATATAGTAGGATCAAAATATTGACTATGTATTTTCATCTTTTTTCTTATATAATAAGAGAAGTTATTTGTAAACAATGGTTGTTATAATATAAGATGATGATTTTGATATATAATGTTATGATTAATCAAATTTTATAACATGTTTGAAAATTAGGAAAGGATAAAATAAGTTTTAACCCAGATAAATGATTTTATCTATATTTGTTAAAATATGAGGGAAAGAGTTCTGAAAACATAACCCTGACATGTTATAAAGAATAAAATATTTCTTTTCAAATTATTCATTCAGACACATAGAATATCATATAAGATATGGTTGATTATAATTTATTTATTAAATATTCTTACCAGATAAGTTGAAATTGTAACAAATAAATGATTATAACAGTCTAATTTAAAGTGAAATTAAATTTATATCCTAAAAAGATTTTAGGGTATGTTGGTAAAGAATGATATTAATATAAAGAGTTACATTTAAATTTTTTAACAAAATGACCTCAAAGAAAAGTTTGTATTTAAAAATTAAAAATATGATAACAAACTTAGAAATAGTTCTAATTATACAACAAAATCTATTAAAATCATAACATTTGATGTTGTAAAGTAAATAAATTTTAATATTATGTTTACAGATTTGAACATGAGGATTACGAATCCCAATCTGACCATTATTTAAAAAATATTTCTTTATAGATGTTATTCAATAAGGATTTTAGTGGGAGATAATTTATTTAATGATCACATAGGGATATGGAATGAATTAAATAGAGATGTAATGAGTTTAAAAAACCTTAAAAGTGAAACAAACATAAGGCCTATTTGAAGGTATATCATATGGTATATCATTAGAACATTGCTTATATATGACTTTGTTAATATTCTTAAAGAATTTTAAAAATATATATAATGTATCTTGTTATAAAAAAAATACAATCTCCACTTTATTATTATTTCATGTTGGGTGCATATATTCATGAATTGAAATAATAATTGAGCTCTAAAATTATGGATTTAAGTTATCCTTAATTGATTTTACTCATGAATATTAGCATGGGTTATGTTTTTTATATAGATATACAATTCTATTATGATGTATGGAAAGATATCTATCATGATAACCTTTATACTTTGATTCCTTTATTATGTTATCCCAGACATTGAGATAATTAAGGGGTAGTTGGGTATGTTTCTTATCATGTTGGTGATTAAGGTTTAATGAAGATGGGACTTGTCTTATCATATAATGAGTATGAAATCTAGACCCTCGATTAAGATATATTGATGAAGTGTATGACCATACCTATATAAGAGATACGTGGTGTTCTTATCTATTTAGATGAGGGCCGAGTGATGTGATAATCTATTTGGATTAATGAAATGTGACATGTTCATCTATTTGGTCAGTCAATACTCAGATAATTTAGAACATACGAGTTATCTATATGGGATTAACATACTCCATGTCTCATGGTCACTCAAAATATTAGAAAAAGGGATTATATGGTTATTAATACTTGTATATGATATTACTAGATTATGAAGTTATGAAAATACATGTATTTAATAAAGATCATTCCACATCCATTTGTAGATTGATTAACATTGATGCTTTGTTAGAGGACCCTCATTCATTACAATTATGGATTAGAGAATTCATAATTATTGTGAATGATACAAATTCCTATAGTATAAAACTTTGTGGTTATGAGAATAGGGATTAAGTTTTGTTATAAATTATTTTCACAAAAACTTTGAGAGTTACCCCAAAAGTGTTTCGGAGGAGGTCTAAAAGAATTTTTGGATAGATTTTCATATTTTGTTACATATGATGTAACATTTGGTGAAAATAAATGATACATTTTTCCAAAAATCAATTTTAGAATATATCCAAAAGGACTTTTGGATATGGTTACATAAATGGTTACACATTATGTTACATAAGGTGAAATAACGCTAAGTATATAAGGCTTTAGTATAAGTGAAATATTGATAGAAATTTTCACTAAATATAAAACCATGATGTGATGCTTTTAAAACAAATCATGGTTTGTGATGATAAAAACTACATCAAAGTGAGTATCACTATATTATGGTTTAGTTCATGATAATGCATGCACCATGAGATAATGCTTAACTTTGCTATATCTCTCCCACATAAGCTATCATGTTTGGTTAGTTAATCATGCGATGATAATTTGAGGAGTTTAAATGGCTATATTGATTATTTAAACATTAAAAAATCATTATAAGTATTATATTGTGATTTATAATGAGTTATAAAATTTGAAATATTTATATAATATTTTATTGAATACTTGAATTTTTTGAGGTCTATGGAGTGTCCTTGGATGGTTATAAAAGGTGATACAATACTAGTGCAACGTATGACATTAAAGTATGAAATTCATTCTATGAAAAAAAATCCTTAAATAGAATTTCTATCACTTTTTTTCTTTTATCCTTTAACCTAGTGTTCTAGAAGACTATGGCTTGAAGGAGATCATTCCCAAGAATTGGGTGATTCACATAATGTAAGAACCCAGTTTTTCACTCAGGTATGGATCCTTAAATTTTTGGTCTAAATATTTACTTTAGACCTGTTTATAGATGCCTAATGAGTTAGAAAAGGTTCTGAGGGTGTCCGAGGCTTGTTTGGAGCTCAGAACACCTCTTTTTGGGAAAACAGGCCAAGTCGCACGATTTGCCTAACCATGCAATTTGTGTTTTTTCGGACAGTGACACCTCGCATGGTTGGCACACGACAGTGCAACCAAATTGTGAAAATGCCTCTTTTCCCAGGTTTGGACAGAACCATCTCGCACGGTTTGTGAACGGTTTGAAAAACAGTGTGGAAAACTGTGTATAGGTTAAAAACCTATGTAAAATGTCTAAAATACCCTTAATGATCTATTAATCCTCCTCCTTCCTCCCTAATCCGAGTTTGTGCAGGATTGACCTATTTCTCTATCATTTTTAGGGTTTTTGAAGATCAAAGCTTGGAATCAAGAGATATTCTTCATCTGACTTCAGATCAAGCTTCCATTTGTCATGTTGGATGTGTAACGGTAAGTACTCAAGTACCCTTTAGCCATTCTTCTTCTCTTTTTCTCTCGACCTAGTTATCTCCATGTGATCGTTTTCACCTTTTCTTATATCTACTCCGATCCAAGGAAAATCAAGGGTTGATACTGGAGGATAAGGCTCGTAAAACCTTAAGGTGGGTGGTCTATAACTCTTTCCTAAAGTTCGTTGTTTTTGGAATGTTTGTGTGGGGCCCACTGGTTTCGTTGGAAACCGTTTTATTAAATTAACATTCCATGATTATACTCATTATAATCATATGGTTATGCTATTTCCAAATATGTGATTAGTTGTTAGTGGTTTCACCCACAACTCAATCCACCACATGTTAAAGGTTATGCCTTAATTGGGTTTTTAGTGTTTTGACACATTTGAGCCACCATTCGGGTGTGCCTTTACTTGAAATTCCTAAAGATGGGACTTATTATCATAAATGGATTGTTATTACTGAGAATTGCATAATGGAACATACCATATATGATCAACACTTGAACTGCCTAAGGTAAGTGCTTAAAAATGTTTATTAAATGTGAAATATGAAAGGTGAAATGGAAAGTATGCTATGTATATAACTTGGTATTATAAAAAGAGATTGAATAAAGGTTACATGTCCATAGCACCCATTTCTATGTTGATGGAAGGTAGTGGAGTGAACCTCAATAATTGAATAAGACTTAATGGCTAATTAAGACTTGATTAAATGGCTGCAACACTACTTGGCCTATTTACACTAATGGAAGACAAGGCTTGGACCAAAAAATAAATGGTTTCAACTCTACTTGACCTATCCACACTAATGGAAGGAAAGAATTGAACAAAATGAATTATTACATTATTAAAATATCAAATAGAAATGGATTGACTCAATATCACCTTGGATTCTGAGAGGAGAATACCTTGGGTCTCGGGAACCCCACTCTGATTCAAGGATACAGTTTTCTTAGGTTGGTACCCACCTAGACTCTGGTTCTTGTCTATTCCTTGGATGACTGGTATACTACCAATGGTTCCCTTTCTTTATTATAGGATACCTTGGATACACTCCTTGGATCTAGCATTGACTAGTAGGTTCCATAGTGAAATCCTATAGGGCCCTATCTTTGCTTAGCCCCATTTTACCTTGGTTGATCACCTTGGAATCAGTAGGCACCTTATTGTGGAATGACTTGGATTACTCTCCTTGGATTATACTCTTACCCCTTAGCTATACTCAGATACTACCGAGTTAGCTTTCTATGAGTTTACGCTACCTTGGTTTTTACCCTGGAACTCCCTCACTAGATATCATTGTCTAGTTTCCTTGTTACGTCTTGGGACCTTCACTACTTATACTATCACGAGTTGATGTTAGTGTTGGATATGCCTCACGTTACCTATTAACATTAAATGGTAATTGATTAATTAATGAATTGGTTACATGTTTAGACACCGGCTGAGGGATGAAGTAGGTACTTGGTTATTTAGT
The DNA here is from genome assembly GCA_963277665.1 of Viscum album. Lineage (NCBI taxonomy): Eukaryota > Viridiplantae > Streptophyta > Magnoliopsida > Santalales > Viscaceae > Viscum > Viscum album. Next base: position 1,439,673,399 of record OY728151.1, on the reverse strand, counting down.
TATTTTGTACTGCTTGCTTTACTTTACATATATGCCTGCATACTACTATATTCCATTTCACGGGCCAGATGTTATAGACACTGTTGGTGGTGGCCCACTAATATTTATCTCACATCCTCTATGGGTTCCATTTGGTACCCAAAGTAGATTACATGGTTGTTGGTATTGACAAAGGGAAACATGCAACTTCCAATACTTGATTGTGTGCTAATAGGATGGAGCTTGATAGTAGATGACCGAGTAGGATCTTAGGATGCTTGGAGTAGAATTTGTTTTCTTTTAACTTATGGAAAATCTTATGCCTATTGTATTGTATCCATGCTTTCCATTTTTCTAGTGACACGACATTATATCATTATTATTCCAATTGATACAGTTATTGTTATTCTTGTTTATTTATTACATCAGTTTGCTTCCATTGTTTATTCATATTTCTTCCGCTGTTTACTATTTGTTTATATCTCTTCCACTATGATAAACTCTTCTAATTAGGGATTATTCTTCCCACGAACACACCCTAGGCCCTCAACGCTAGTCGACAGCCTCTGGCGTTCAGGAAGATGCACTTGAGGCTATGTGGCCCACTAGGCTTGGGGCACCCGTTAAGTGGCATCCGGGTCTGGGTCATCACACATAACCCATGGATACTTTAAGAGAAAATAATATATTGGTTTCTTCTTAGAAATCCCTATCAAACACTTATGTAGGTGGTTGAATAAATCAAGTTCAATAGGGATAATGGTACACCTTATTTATCTATTTTTTTCATCTAAACATATGGATGGATCTTTTGGAAAAATAAATTTTGGTTGTTTATTTCAACTATGCTTTGACAAGTGTTGTACCATATAAAACCCTTCAATATCAAAATGTTATTATTTATAGTATATACATATCCTTGAACCTAAATAAATTATCTATAACTTCCTTGAGAACCAATTTATACAAAACCTTGAACCATTACCCATTATTGAGATTTTTTTATCCAAGTATCATTAATTTTGAATAAAATATTGATTTAATATTAATATCCTCAATTTGATATCATTTCTTGATTGTGTATTTTGTAACTTAACACCCACATTATTTTCTTGTGGTTTAACCTTGATGGTTATTCACATGTCATGAAATCCTTATGTTTTAAACTTATGTATGTGTTTATCTTTAAGTGTTTCCTTGAGTTTTTAACAAATTACATGATAGGTATATGAAAAATTATATAATACCCTTATTTAGTGGGTAATTATTTATCTCTAGAGATACCATGTATGTAGTACTAGTAGGTATCAATATTCATTATGATAAAATCATGGTAGGTATCTTTTATATACACTGTTTTGGTGTTTAGCCTTTATAACATTTTTATAATGTATAATATCATACATTAATCTAATAATTATAATTATTAATGTTATTTACTATGTATTATGATTATATTTCAAAATTTACAATGCTACAATGAGGATTCTCCATTAACACCTACCATACTTATTCAAAAATATTACTAGGAAATTCAAGCTCACCCTTTCTTTTTTATGATAAATCCCTCAAAAACTAAGAGTATTTTTAAAGATAAAAGGTGTGTGTCTCATGTATGAAATGTGTATAGAAATTGGAGATGCTTTAAATAAATCATTTTCAATGTTCTTTAATATATATTGGTTTTAGTTCCCAAAGGAACTAAACTTTTTTATTTTGGGAATAATGTGAATGTAAAGTTAGTATCAAAGAAGAGTTAAGTTATTATTAGGAATTAGAATGGTAAATATTAAGAGAAAACCTTGAGATCTAGAGAACTAGTTCTAGTGTATCTTAATATAAAAGTTTAGGATTACAATTTAAATTTAACTCTATTTGTGATAGGTTGTATAAGTTATGAAATTCTATAATTTAATGATCTTATTACAATTAAAGATTATTTAATTATAAAGATAATCTAAGGAAAATGATTTTAAAATTGGAACAATATACAATATGAAAGAAATTATCAATGTGATGATTATTTAAATGTCAATCCAAATTCTATAGGTGATTGGGTAGAAAAATAATGATAATATTAACTCACATAAAGAAATTTATGGATAATAACCATAACTAGATGGCGTAGCCTAATTAATATCATTATAGACTTTGTGAAATTGATAAATTCATGAGGTATAAATATCTATCATTTAGTAGGACCATTGATCCACTTTTTGCTAAAAGGTGGATACACACTTAAGAGAAGATATTCACTATATTGAAATGTTTGTAACAAAAAAAGTTCATGCTAGTAGTTTGACATTTGTAGGGATAATATTGTTAGTGGTGAATACTAAAAATAATAAAAAAGGATTATGAAGCAGTAAAATCTATGTTATAGATATATTTTAAGAAGATATTCCTCAAAAATTAATTTTCATGTACAATTCATATAAAAATAAAACACTAATTTTTGGATTTAAATAAAATAAAGGGAAAACATATCTTGACATATTAGCTGACATTAATTGGTTAAAAAAAGGTCAACTCATGATTCATATTGAGCTAAAAAGTAAAATGTAATATTTTTACAATGCCTTTAAAACAAGTCTTCATAAGTCTTCAACTGTTAGAGTGTTTAAAACTTATAGGGAAATTATTTATTGTGTCGGGAAAGTGGAGGTTGGATTTTTAAATACCTAATGGTATCATGGGCTAGTTAACAAGAAGAGAAAAATGGAATTCCATATTAGAATCCCATTAGATAGACAATAAGATAAGAATAAGGTCCAACATTCCACTTACCTGATATATTGAAGGAAACACTATGATACTTTTTTATAGGTAACTAATAGATGCTTTAAATGTCTAAAGGGTGAAGATAGAGTTCAATTATATTTCCAAGTTGTAAATTAAGGTTTATGAATTGATCATTCTAGGTTAAAAGATGAAAATATTTTATTTTCTAAAATATTCATCTCATAGTGAGATAATTCAATTATAATAAGTATTGTTCTAATAATTCCCTCCAAACAGAGGATACAAGATAAGTTTCATATTTCTCAATCACCAATGGCTCAAAGAAAAGAACTTGTATATGCTGCCATGAAAACTTATTTGGATCATCTAAATGTTGTTTTCATAATTACAATATTATTTCTTTGTAGAATAAAATATTTATTATTTGATTCTAGGTCTAGATATACATTTATATAATGAAAATATATCATGTAAAGAATTTATCACCTCAATTATTATGACACGAATTGACCCACAAGGACCCAAAATAAGCCAGTAAATAGGCTGAGTGTGCCACACTAAGCCCATTTCCAATAGGCTAGAGGTAGGTGATTACTACCTAGTAGATATATCACACAATATGAGAGGCCTTAGGATAAATTACCTACATAAACCACATGTCTCTACACAAGTGTAATGATATAGACCTTCCAGCATGTTACTTCACGATAATTATAGTGGTGGAGGTGTTAGAGGGAGGTCCTGAAGAGTTGGAGAGTGACAAAAAGGTTACAGCTGGAAAATCCATCTGGGAGGATCCCTGCGGTGTGAAGCCTTAGGCTACGCCATAGGGGTGGCCACTGTGGCATGGAGGAGTTGGCTATGATATAGGATTCTTAGAGGAGGCATTTTGGTGGTTATTATATTTCTAGCATAGATATACCATAGAGTAGGGATATGATGTAGCCTCCTGTGATCTGTGGTGTGGGGATGTTGGCTATGACATAGGGAGCCCACATGGGGAGTTTGGTTCCATTGACAATTTCAGCATGGTTGGCACTATAGGAAAAAACTGTATTTGCGACAGATAGCCCTCCTGTCACAAATGGTATATCCGAAGGTCTTATTTGCGATGAGTAATGATATCCATTACAAATAACTATTTGTTATCAATCATTTGCGACAGGGGTGTTCATTACATTGCAAATAATTTGGCACACACTGCATGCCATACGACGAGAAGACTATTTGCAACGAAAAACATATCCCCGTCTCACATAATATACCAGCAAAGAAACATTTGCGATGGATTCTGTCACAAATATTTATTTACTGCCACCACTATTTACGACAGAACCCATCACAAATATTTATATACCGCCACAAATATTTGCGATGGGGGTCCCATCACAAATAACATGTCAATAAACAGACATTTGTGACGGGTACCGTTGCAAATAGTTTTATAGTGCCACCAAACTTATTTATGGTGGGAACTATTTGTGACGGGTTCCATAGAAAATAATACTATTTTTGATAGGAATCCGTTGCAAATAGTCCCGTCACAACTAATCTAACTTATATATATAGCTGTTACATAATTTTTCCAGCACCCAATCTCCACTTTCTTCCTTTTTCTCTCTAATTTATCTTCATCAAATTTTTTATTTTTCCAAGAATCTAACGCTTGGAGCATCAAATCGCTGTTTTAAATGAGATAAAGTGTCATTTTTGAGGTATATATTTTAATTTTTTTTGATTTTATTTATTTATTTATTTTATTTTATATTTTAAATTATTAGCAATAATTAGTTTCAATTAGTAGAAATTAGTTGTAATTAGCAGTAATTAGTTGTAATTAGCAGTAATTAGTTGTAATTGATATTAATTATTAGTAATTACTAAATAGTTATTGATAATTAGTAAAAATTTACAATAATTAGTGATAATCAGTAACAATTAGTGATAATTAATAATAAATAATGGTAATTAAAAAACATTAGTTTTAATTAGAAAAAAATAGCTGTAATTAGAAAAAATTAGTGATAATTAGTAATAAATACCGGTAACTAGTAATAATAATGGTAATTAGAATAAATTAGTTGTAATTATAAAACCTTAGAGGTAATTAGAAAAAATTAACGGTAATTAGAAAAAATTAACGGTAATTAACAATAATTAGTAAAAATTAGAATTAATTAAAAGTAATTAGTAAAAATTAGTGTTAATTAGTAGAAATCAACAGTAATTAGTAAAAATTAGTCTCGATTAGAAAATAATTAGCAAAAATTAGCAGTAATTATCAGTAATTAGTAAAAATTTGTAAAAATTAGTAAAAATTGGTGGCAATAGCGGTAATTAGTAATAATTAGTAAAAATTATCGATAATTAGTGATAGTTAGAAAACATTAGAAGCAATTAGTGACAATTAGAAAAATTAGTAAAAATTAATGGTAATTAGTAAAAATTAGCAGCAATTAGTGCTAATTAGTAAAAATTAGTGGCAATTAGCGCTAAATTGATGGTAATTAATAGTAAATAGTAAAAATCAATAGTAATTAGAAAAAAATAGTGGAAATTAGTAAAAACTATCAGCAATTAATAATAATTAACAAAGATTAATAATAATTAACAATAATTAGTATTACTTAACTATAATTAGTAATAATTAACTATAATTAGTAATAATTAACAATAATTAGTAATAATTAACAATAATTAGTAATAATTAACAATAATTAGTAATTATTAATAATAATTAGTAATTATTAACAATAATTATCAATTATTAACAATAATTATTAATAATTAACAATAATTTGTAATAATTAACAATAATTAGTAATAATTAGTAATAATTAGTAATAATTAGAAATAATTATAAATAATTATCAATAATTAGAAATAATTAGAAATAATTAGAGATAATTAACCATAATTACCCATAATTACTCATAATTAATAATAATTAACTGACCAAGGGGTGTGAGTGAAGTAGGGAACAATAGGGAGGTGTGTCGAGTATCAAGCCTAGGAGTGTGGTAGATATTGGAAATAGAAGGCCAACTAAGGGCCATGAGGGAAGCATAGAGCATTGGGTATTAATGCGACGAAAGAATGAATGAATTCCAGTGCCCTTGAGTTCAAACCATTTGGAGGAGAGATAATCATGGGTAAACCTACAAGTGATGGAGGTTGGAGAAGATGTGAGAGATTACAATGACATGCTTAGTGGGTTTTCCCCTATTTTGGTTCAATCTATCATTGTGAGAAAATAATATTTTATCGATAAAGATAATATAAATGCATGATTAGCAGTAAAAAATTATTTTCTCATGATGAGATATTGAACCAAAAAATTAAAAAACCCACTAAGCATGTCATTATTATCTCTCACATTTTCTTCCTCTTCCATCACTCACAAGTTAACCCACGAATGCCTCTCCTCTAGTCGATCTGAAACTAGGAGCACCAGAATTCTTTCCCTCCATCGTCGCCTCCATCCCCTACCCTCCTTACTTCCCTCATGAACCTTAGTTGTCCTTTTATTTCCCTTAGTGATAATTAGATATAATTAGGAAAAAATAGCGATAATTAGCAGTAATCAGTGGTAATTAGTCAAAATTAGAGATAATTAGTAAAAATTAATAGTAATTAGTAAAAATTAGTGGTTATTAGAAACGAATACCTATAATTAGTAAAAAAAGTGGAAATTAGTAATAAATAGTGTAAATTAGTAAAAAATATCCAAAATCAACAGTCATTAGTGATAGTTAGTAAAAATTAGAGGTAATTAGCGGTAATTAGAAAAAAATAGGTAGTAATTAGAAAAAATAAGGTATACTTGTCAAAAATTAGTATTCAATATTTCTATTCACTATTATTTTTTAGTTTGTAACAATTTATGATATTTAGTTTTACAAACAACTAATTATTGATATTTGGTAATATTTATAAGTAATTTGTAATTTTTTATTTTTTTTTAAATTTTTTGGATAATCTATTCCTTATATCAGATTAATCATAAGAAATATTTTTATTTTCTATTTTTTAAAAAATATAGAACAAGGAAGCAGAAATTTTTTTATTACTGGATCATGATTTGATAAATCATCACAGGAATAAAAATGTTTCTAGTATAAATCATTTATATAATGAGGGTGTTGAAATTGTTTTATCATTTGTATAATCAAAACTAGAATTTTTTTAGATGGGAAAATTAAGTGTCTATGTAAGAAATGTGATTTGAGGAGATTTGAAATAGTTGACAACATTGGGGGTAATCTATTATGTTTTTATTTTCAAAAAGATTTTGTTTTTTCATATCAACATGGTGAATGTAGTTCCATAAAAGATACTAATAACTTGGATCTAGATCTATCAAGGTTTCAAAATTTAGTATATGAAGTTGTTTTTAGATCAATATTACCCAAAGGAAATGTGTTACCTATCAATTTATATGAGCGCAAGAGGCTATTACATAATTTGGGCCTTGGTTATCCGAAAATTCATGCATGTTCAAATGATTTCATCCTATATTATAGTGAAAATGAGTCTTTAGTTAGTTTTACTACATTTAGATAATCGAGGTACAAAGAGACATAAAAATGGAAGTTTGGATTGGTTCCAATTAAATAGATGAGGTATTTCCCAGTTACACCTAGATTGTAGCATTTATTTATGCCTCAGAACACAATGTCATTAATGTTATGGCACATATCCAATATTTCAGTTGATAAAAGCTTAAATTATCCTTGTGATGGTGATTCATGGAAACAATTTGATAAGGTTCATCTTCCTTTTGCTTCAAAATCCCAGAACATGCTATTAGATTTTTCTACTGATGGTTTCTATCCACATGGTTCTTATAGTAGTCAATATTATTGTTGGTCTATATTTATAACTCTATAGAAATTAACTCTTTGGATATTAATGAATAAACCACATATATTTTTGAAATTATTAATTCCAATACATACAAAAAATAATATTTATTTTATTTGAATCTATAGATTTATGAGTTAAATTTATTATGGAGTAATGGTGTCAGTACATATGATGTTGTTGCGAAACAAAATATCCTAATGAAAGCTAAATTAATGTGGAAAATTAGTGAATTCATAGCGTATGACATGTTATCTGGGTGGAGTAAACATGGTCCAAAATCATGTACATACTATATGAGTAATAGAAAATAATTTATCCTCCTCAATGAAATAAAACCTCATTTTTTCAATTGTTATAAAAAATTTCTTCCTAATAACCATCCTTTCTGAAATAATTTTTTTTTCATAAAAGGTACAATTGAAAGTGATGGACCTCCAGCAATGATATCAATTACTAATTTAAAATATATTGAATCTTATTTAACTCCCATTTACTTTATATCGAATATAAAACAATAAAAAATAGATGGATTTGGGAAAGACCACAATTGGATAAAATGGAGTATTTTTTGGGATCTACCATATTGGTCTAATTTATTGGTCCATCACATGTTGTATTTAATTCTTATTGAGATAAACTCTTTTGATAATATATTTTATATTGTTTTGGACACACTTGATCAGAATAAAGACAATGTAAAGGAATGATTTGATTTTTCCCAAATTTATAGGTGACCAAAACTTGAGTTGTTTGAAAATGTTAGATTATAGAAATTAATGAAGTTATAAGTGGATTATATAGTTTCAAAAAAAAAACTCATTTATTATTTTTTCAGTGGATTGAAGATTTAAAACTACTGGATGGTTATGTTTCTAATTTGGATTTATGTTTCAGAAATGGTCATATTTCTGGATTAAAAATTCATGATTTTCATGTTATTGGAAATAATTTTACCAATTATGTTTAACGGTTTGTTGAATTATCTGATTTGGGATGATATAATAGAAATATCATATTTTTTATAAGACATTTGTGCAGTGAAAATAGATGATGATGTATTGAGTAGACTGTAAGAGGATGTTGTTTTAATTTTATGTAAATTGGAAAAAAATTTCCACTAGATTTCATTGATTCAATGGAACATTTGATATTACATTTTCCAAATGAAGAAAAATGTATAGGGCTATTACAATTATTACGGATATAACCATATGGTATATTCATATAAAAATTGAAGATAAAGGTACATAACAAAGCATCAGTTGAAGGGTTAATTGTAGAAGCTTATTTATTAGAGAAAATTTATTTTTTTCTTCTCTAATTATTTCTAACATGAGTATCATTTAAAACATAACTGAATGGGATGTAATGAGGAAAATATTAACGATGTAATGAAAATTTTATTATAAGTTTTTAATCAGTATAAACTTGTCTTTAGTGGATTTCTTGAATGATGTATTAAAGATGATAAATGTCACAAGTCTCATATATATATTTTTATCAACTATGAAGAAATTAAATAATTTTTATAATGAGTGATACATTCACCTACTCTTTATATTTTTTTAAAATTAAATTAACATTATTTTATTTTTATATTATATGATGATCATATCAAGAAATAGTTTCCACAAATTACACTAATTACACTTAAAGAATATCTGAAACATAAATTTTCCTATTAGTTTCAAACACTAGTAAAGTAAATTGTTTATGGTTTAACATATAAAATAAATTTATTATTTTTTCTATTTCTAATTGTTTTTCAATTTTTTAGGTATCAAAGCATACTGATAAAATTGATAATTGATTGTGTGGATTTAGTAACCCACCATCCAAAATGGATCTTATAATTCATAAGTGATGAACGGTTTTAGATTTTATACATGCACATATGTTGAATAAAATAAATAATTAATAATGGTGTTTTCTTAAGATGATATCATTATAGAGAAAGTGAAGTTGAATATTATGGAATGCTGGACAAAATAATTAAGCTATGTTTTGTGGGAAAAAATTATGTAACGATGTGTAAATTTCATTGGTTTGATACTAATAGAGTCTTGCATGTTCAACCACACCATAGAATCATTTAAATTAATTATAAAAGCCTTATTTAAGTAAATGAACCATTTATGATGGCTCATCAAGTACATAAAATTTATTATGAAATTTATTATGCTTATTCAAGAGAGTTAATTGACTAGTGGAATATTATAAAAATGAAACCTTTATAAAATCAGTTTATGGAAAGTGAAACTGGTTCTACTGAAGTGGAAGGAATTTAATTTTTTCAAGAGATAGATTTAAATACATCTTTTACATGAAGAGACTCAAATATTAGTGATGAAATCCCACAATTACGAGTTGATGGTGATGCTGATGTTGATGATGTAACAAATGAATTTGATATTGCAAGATATGATGAAGATAGAGATCTTATGGAAATTAATGATACTAATGAGGAAGATAAAGATATTGACAACATCAAATATGAAAATTATGATGAAGATGAATAATGACACAATTAAATGATGGTTATTGTCCTAATTAATATATAATACTCGATTTAGATTATTTTCAGACAACACTCTTTTCATGTTTCACATGGATAACAGAGATTTTGATGAGATGTTCCATAGCCTTGAGGATGTTATGCTTCTTGGCGATCAGCCTGAAGCTTCATCATTCGACTAATAGGATGGTGCAAGTTTATCATTGACTAGGAGGGGTCATGGTCTAGTGTTGATGATTCCCAGCCCTATTCCTAAGTGAAGTCCACATCTTGATTTTGATCCAGACTTGAGGAGGTATGTTCCGTTGTGTATTTTAGTTAATTTTCATTAATTTATTTATGTATTAATTATTTGATTATTTTTCTTTTTTTCCATATTTTTTCACATATATCTTTTGGATAGGAAAGTGTGATTCTACAAAATTATTTTTCTAGACCATGGGTGATGTGGGGTCATATTTCCATTGATTTTCATCATTAGATGTTTGATAATTGGATGGTATTTAAATAATTATTTATTTATTGGGTTTATGGTATCCTATCGAAAATAGCATTAGAACCACTATCTATGAGGTCTAAGATATCTATATACATGAGCTTTGTCATTAGTTTTTTCACTATTTGAGAAGTAGATCCATGGAGAAAGCTGGAGCCACAATTTTTTATCAGTCTTGTTACACCCATCAACCTGATTACATCTCATATACTATTTAGGATGGATTGTGATCTTACTAGATGGGAGATATTTTTCAGAGGAGATCATCATCAGCCTGATAGGATCGGGGGAGGCATAAGGTCACACATAGAGCTGATATTCATACATTTAGTAATCATTGATGACATATGGTAAGTAATTTTATTTAATAATTTAGATATAATTTAAATGTGAAAGGTTTATTTTATATTCATATAGGTAGTTTAACATCCTACTGCTATGAATTTTGATTTTTTAAGAGTATGTACAATGATCCTGCCACCAGAGAGGTTATTACTGGCCGAAAATGAAATATTGTGGTCCGTATTTTTTTTTGATTTTTAAAATTAATTGAAAAGAAAATTTTAACTATTTTAATTTCAAATCCCATTTGAAGGAGGAATATGATGTTATGACTTCTAACACATAAGATGAGAGTCAGGCCAGGACTGAGGGTCATAAGACCATTATATGAGAATTTTATGGGGTGGCATGGATACAGGTGAATCAGTATGATTTTAAGAAAGGTCAAGTGGCTGGTATTAGTTTTCAATTGATGCATGATGGTTATTATGTAACGACCCAATAAACTGTGTTTTGAGTGATGAAAAGTTTATTTTACAATGTCATCCATTAATTGAACAAACAATCATCTTATAAAATAATAATAATAATAAAATAGAATGAAAGGCTCTTTTATTCAAATGAGTAACAATTTGGTGACTACAACTCACACTGATCAAACAAGAAGTTTAGATAACTAAAAATCCCAATTAAAAACCCGATTACAATTATAGGGAGACTGCTTAAAACCAAAAGAACCCCGAGAAGGTGGTAAGGGTCTTTGGCATCCATCAGAATATACATAAGGATGGCCGAAGCCACCGTAGCCGTACTAAGCACCAAAGGAATCACATGAACCATCTCCTCTTTTTCTCCTTCAGTCTCCTTGAGTGTGGGATACCCCGAGATCAGGATTTTTATAGAACACTTATCCAACCGTTAGACCCTAACGACTATAAATATAGCTGTTGGCTCTCCCACGATCCACTTATCCTTTAATTTTTTAATATTCAAACGGACTGTTGGGGATAAGAGTTTATCACCCCCCCCAAAAGGTTCAAAAATTTAATTATGTTATTTGCTTTAATATTTAAATAATGACATCAATAATAATATAATTAATTTATTGCTTGTTTTCCCAAAATATGAAATATATTTTATATTGAAAAACAGTGAGAATTATTATTATTATTTTTTCCACTATTTATTATGCATGTTTTTAACTCGAGAAAGTAAATATTTTATTTTATGAATAACTAAATTGAATATGTTAGGATTTATTTTAGTCTAAGAAAAAAATGTATGAAAACTATTGAGTTACATATATATTGCGTCAAACTTTAAATTAAATGTATTATACTTATCTCTAAATTAAATATAAGTAATAATAATAATGCAAATATTTATAATTTGACCTTTTTATTAATAGTTTTGAAACTATGTCAAATTATGGTTTTATTTACATTACAAATTTTTCTTCTTTATGTTAATGCTTACACAAATACTCTTATTACTTTAAAAACAATGAAGATAGTAGAATGATTGTAAAACTTTAAAATAATTGGTAATGTTATATGAATTTATGTTTTTTGAAATTATGTTAAATATGGGATTAAGCAACCAAATTTTAATAACAAATGTATTCAAATATTTACATGTAATTATAAATTAAGATAATTGTTTTTTTAAGGAAAATAATAATATAATTTATGACTTAAATAGGGGATTAATAGTTTAATATATAGGTGTATTTATAACCCTTGACTTAACTTAAGATAATAATAATAGTTTAATAATAAGGTTATATTAATAATAATAATTATTTTATAATAAGTTTGATAAAGGAATAAAATAAAGATAAAAAATATATATATTATGTTAAAACATTAAAAATGAAACCGCACTTTATTTAAAACACCGCAGCAATCTGGAGCCGTCTGATCCGGCACACTCAATCACAGCCGTCCGTGATTTTTAATGCCACCCTGAGTCCGAGCCGTCCGATAAACTCCATTTTAATCCCAGCCGTTCCTTCTTTTTTCGGATCTCCATCTTCCCCCGCGTCTTCTTCTTCGTCGCGCATGCCTAATAGCAAGGTAGGGCTTCGTTTTCTTCTCTTAGGCCGGAGAGTGGACCCGACTGTCTCCTGTTTTCCATGGGTCAGCACCGCACCTTCTTTACTCGGCCTCGAATACCCAGTCGACGTCTCCACACGAGGAGAGTTCCTTGTCTTTAAGTCTCTATTTGTACCAAGGAGAGGGAGGTTTGCACCGAGTTTCTTGGATCTCCGACCACCGGTCCGGCCTCACCTGCTTCATCTTCTTCTCCTCTTCAACCGTAGGTAAGGGACAAGTTTTATTTGGTTTTGTTTAAGCTTCGGTATATATATATATATGTGTGTGTGTTATATATATATATTTATGTGTATATAAACCCGGTGCATACCCAGGCCTTGAGAATTCCCTTTCCAGATTGGAGAACCAAATAGGGGTAAGGGAAACTCCTCTGCTTCGTTTTCTTCAGTTTCGATAAGCTATACATATTTATATACACTTTTTATATAAATATGTATAGATATATACAAGACCATATGAAACTATTTATACCTATTTTTCCCCTTCCTAGAATAGAACCTGAGTAGGGGAGGTCTTCTTGTTTTAATTTTCATCTGATTCGGTGAATATACACGGTTATATATATGTATATACACTTCATGCATATGTGTGTATAAAGGACTTAAGAACCGGTTATAATTGTTCTCATCTTCCAGAACTCAACCGGGTTAAAGGAAGTTTTTGGGGTTTGTTTTCTTTCGGTTTTAATGGTTGCATTTACCTATATACACTTTGTGTGTAAATATATATGTATTCATACATATATAAGACGATACATGCATATGTACACATCCCTTTTACATGTATATAACCCTTGCTTTACTCTGCCATATGAAAAATGGAGAGTTCGGGTAATTTTTATTAACATATAAGATTATACAAGTATATGGAGCACATAGATATATATGTACATGTGATTATATAGATGTATATGTACATCTATGTGCGAGCATAAGAGACGAGATTGATTACTTGTTTTAAAATTTATCGCAATATAACATGATGATTTATTAAAATTATTTTCACCCATAAAGATTATTATTTCAAGAATAATAGAAAGAAATTATTTATATACATGTTTATGTATATGATGGAGTTTAAGGACAAGTTTGATATAAGAATAGTTCTTCCAACTGAAAATTTCATTTATCAGCGTTTTGACAATTCATGCATTTTTTTTGTGAAAATGGGTGGCGTGAACCCCTTAAGCCTTTATATGTGTCCAGGTGAATGTGTATTCGTAAGTTCACTTTTCAAAACCCTGTTTCAATTAATAATTAACAGGACTTAGTTTTGTATTTTTGACACACATTGGACTCTAATAATTTTAATGGATGCTAAGCCGATATGTATGCTGCACCAGTGGACTGGTTTAACTTGCAAGGTTATGTACCCTCGATGTAATTTATACTTTTAAAGAATGAGTATCACCATGTTTTAAAGAGATGAACTATGAATTTATGGGTTTTATTTAATGGAGATGGTGTAGTTTTACATGAAAATCCATTATTTTCAGTGTTCTAATTTTTATTGCATGTACAAGAGTATGTTGATTTAGTCTATTTACATCATTGTTTAAGCTGAAGCCAAAAGTCTAGTCCTTTTTACATTTACGACATGATCCATTGCAAGTTATGAATATATATGTAGAAAGGGGTTTTGATTAAGAATGTGTGAATGAAACCCTATAAATGAAAGACCATGTTAGGATATGTGAGGGATGTATTGGACTCAAATGTTTATGGACGGGTGCTCCCAGAATTATATAGCACTCTAATGCATTGGGTAAAGGATGAGTCTCATGATACGTTATGTGTGATGGTCTTGGCAGTTAGCCTTGGCTTGTGCTTTTATGTGCGACGGTCTTGGCTGTTAGCCTTGCCTTGTGCTTTTATGTGCGACGGTCTTGGAAGTTAGCCTTGGCTTGTGCTTTTATGTGCGATAGTCTTAGAAGTTAGCCTTGGCTTGTGCTACAATGGGAAACGGGATTGGCGGTTTTCCTTGACCTGTACTAAGTTATGTTTTAAGGTCATGACACAAGGTCTTGAGAAAGTCCGCCATTATACATTCCCTCTGCATGTGATGATAAATGGTCAACCAGGGGTTAGTTCAACTAATAGGACATACCCTAGTTGAAAATTCCCTTGACTATGAGAATGAATTTATGAGGTATGAACTGTAACATGTGTAGTGTGTTGTTATCCGAATTTTATGTGACAATGAATCATGATATGAATGTTTTCCCTGCTTACACTAAATCTCTTAGAACTGAAGTAATTTTTGTTGTAAGTTAGGCATCATCTATTATTCACATGCTTGCACTCTTTGATTTATGTCTTCTTTAAAGCTTCATTTAAGTATGTACTTCTTCACCATGCATGTGGTTTTCAAAAATGTAGGATTTACATGTTTTAAGAAAAGATAATGCTTTGTTTTTAGTGAAGTGTTTCATTATCTTCAAAATGGATGATTTGAGAAAGAGTTTTCTTAAAACGTTTTAAAACCCCTTAATGGGCATATTTTCTCACCCTACATTTTTGTTTTAAAATTTTTCAGGCATGGTTTGTACTAATGAAGTTTATCAGAAGCAGCTGGTTTCCCAGAATCCCGAGCCTCGCGATATTCTGTAGTAATGGGACATGATATATATTATTTGTAAATGTTGTAATGAAATGTTAGTATATCATGTCTCATAAGGTACCCAGGGATCGGGGTCTCTACAGTTGGTATCAGAGGATGGGTTCAGGCAACTCTAGAAAACCAGGTAGTATGAATATACAACTATGTTTGACTAAGTAAAAATGTTATAACTTTCAGATGGCTAATGAAAATGTACCTACCCACCTACTGTCACTTCCCACTGAGGCTCTAGAGAACGTTGTATCTCTAGCCAGCCATGAGAACTTTCTAAATTATGACCTAATTCATATGTCATGTAAGCACCTGTATGAAGTCTCAAATTCTCTTAGGGTGCTTAGTCTACACCAGGGGTTGGGAATAGATTACCTCCTAATGATGAAAACCCAATTCCCCTCTTATGCACGTCAGGGAAGGTACCACGAGGGACTCTTCTGAGTGTTCACTGTAACACCCGAGTCTTTTAGGTTATATAAATCATCAAAGGAATCTTTTTCTACACAAAACTTGCTTGGATTATTTTACACGAAATCACGACCTTCCTCGATAGCTTGCATCGTACGCAATACCGAGTTTCACTAAACAACGATATGCTATTAAAATATTATTAAAACTAGCCGTTATGAATAGTAATAACCACCTTTTGAAATTTTATAAATTTTATTTTTCAAAATGGGCTTCATTTTTGGATTCGGAATATCGAAATTAGCCTAGGGTGAAATTTTAGTATTTTTCTGAAAACTTTCAATTTTTGATGAATAGTGAAACCACTAAGTGGTAGTTAAAAAACTGAATTTTTCATAAAACTTAATTTTACCGCTTCTGTGAGTGGAATTTCAAAAATCCGAGAGACACGGTTGATGTCAGTAAGTAAAATGTGGTTCAATGAGATGAAAATAATTTTTTGGTGAATAGTAACTTTTTACTTTTTTTTACCACAGTTAAAAGTAAATAGGGTAATTAAGGGTAAAGATGATATTATTATTACCCTAACACATGTCCTAATTCTATTGGAGAAGTGTAATTCGACCAAAAACAAACTTAGGAATAAAATATGACCATTTAGGCCCACTTGGATTAGATTAGGACATTTATTATTAATTTATTTAAAGAAGGGTTAAAATAGTTAAAATCAAACGTTTAATAAGTAAATAATTTTTAATATGGGGTTATACATAAGATAAATTTGACTATAAATATTCATTAGAAAGATAAAAAGATTTCCTACATAATGGTATTTTATTTGTAATTTTTAGACATTAAATAATTTAATTTATTTATGACAGAAAGATGATGCAGTAATTATCTTATTAATGAAATATTGACATAATTAATGTTATAAACACCAAAATAAATGTAATTTGAGACTTTTTATGAATTCCAATAATTTTCTAGGATAATATGACATGTTAGTGTTGATTTAATTAACTTTTTTCGAACTAATCATTCTGTTATGATTTTCAAAAAAATCAATTACTAAATAGTGTCAAAATTGACATAAAATAGTTTTTAAAACAAATATTATATTAGTAATTGTTATTTTATTCCTAAAAATATAAGGTTTGGCCAAATGACTTAGATAAGGTTATATATATTAATATTAAACAACTCGGGGTTCGTTTGGCTTGATATAGTAAGTTTATTAACCTTATAGTGTAAGAAAACAAGAAGACACGGTAAAAGTTAAATTATCTAACTTAAAGTTAAATCTAAATGATAAGGTTAAAATTGATACCTAAACTTGTATAAATTCTATTGGATGAGATGATTTAGACCCATACCCACCTTATCTTCGAAATATATCAATTTGGAGCTATTTAAAACCGAACTTGACTTTATAATAAAATAATATTTTTAGTTATTCCAAAGGTGCCCCTCTCCTCCCTTATAAAAGGGCACCTCCTCCCTCTCTTCCTCACACCACTTTGAGACTTCAAGATCAGACAAACCCTGCCACTTTATCCTCTACACTTCCCTAGAAACATCCTAGAGGTTCTGGTCTTCTTCAAAGACCTATTTTAGTGCCCTAAAAGAAGGTCTCAAAGAAGCACTTCAAAGAAGAGGTAATGTCCGTTACCGATTCTTTCATCTTTATTTCTTCTTCCACTTCTTCTTATTTAGTTGTTTCATTATGAAGTAATAACATCAGTATAACTCATACACTGATATGTTATTATAAGTATTAAACAACCCTATTTCACCATCTATCCATCCTATGGAAAAAGAAATCACCGCGCATGCGTACGTACAGAATACCGTCTCCACGCCGTGGTGTAATCTATTTTCCACCAACACATTAATTGGATGGGTATAATGGTATAAATAATGACTATATATGACTACTATAAAGTAATATTGATTCTGAAATAGTATACATACACTCCAATACAATTCCACGATCATGGGAACGATATCATCGCTCGTGCGTACATACGGAATACCGTCTCCACGATGAGATGTGATTCGTTATACATGATCTTCATTGAATAATGATTATATAAATGAATTGAATGAATAAATATGATATATAGTACATTAATATCATTCTGGAAATGATGTATCTATAACCTAAAGAGAATAATAAGAATTTATTCGACAAAACACGCATAAGAACAAAAAGTTATAAACACCCGAATAACAAGTAGCAATGAAATATTACTACCAAGAAACTAAGAATATGACCATATATGATATCATAACAATAATTATGATTCTGAAATAAGTTAATAAAATTATTTAAATCATTATATAGGAGGTTCGGACACTTACGAGGCAAATCAGACCTAAGGTAAGGGAAATATCACAATCTCATTTTTATCCGAGATTGTTTATACTTTAGTATTTACTAGGGTGTATTTTATCATAAAAATCCATGTTTCCTCAATATGTAATATTATTTCCATTCACCTACAATTTTTTAAATCCTATTTTACCCTTAGGTGAGTTTTTAGTAAAAGATATGAATGAAATCTTTTGTCGTTTTTCGTACGAGGTACTTTTTTGACTTTTCCGACAAAAGTACGAAGAATGTTTTTTTAACTTATACGGCATGATTGGATTTTTAAAACATTATTTACAAGAAGGTTCATTTACAAGTTTTCAAGTTTATTTTTAATCAAATTCTTTTAGTTTATAATTTTACGACATGTTAAGAAAGGAAAAGTGTTTTTGAAGTAGAAAGGATATTTTCCTCAAGAATGGAGTTCAAGAGTTTTATCAAAATTATTTTCCATCTAAGATAATATAGGGTTCTGTTTCTATCCCTATTATTAAATTTATTTGATTATTTTGTGATGGAAATATTTTTTATGAATTCCTTTATCTTATATGAATTGTTTTATGATGTCACGATGTTTAAGAATCCCATTTTTATTACATGGGTTATACAATGATGTATGATTTATGATTTTGTGGCACACATAAGAATGGTATCATTATGAGATGGGTGGGACCTATATCTCCCTCCAATGCATTGGGTAAAGATTTTATATCTCATGAGATAGACATGGCTGGAATGGTAGGTTATACCAGTTCAGTGAAGCAGGACTGAAACGAGGGTAACTCGGTTCAGAAATGGACTTTGTCCACGAAGATAGTCTTGGAAATGAGTCTTGATTAATAAGAAATGATTCTCTATGATTATGTGTGCATGCCACAAAGTTTAATGTTTTAATTTATGATTATTGGGATTACATTTCACTACTAAGACTTATCCCATGTTATGAAATTATGATCTCTTTTGCAGGTTAAGATTTCCAAAAGTTATGTGATTATGTATATGATGTGATTGATATTTCTTTTGTTTACCCTTACTGAGCATTTGAGCTCACCCTTTTGTATGTTTTGTTTTCCCCAGGCCAGGAAGAAGGTTATTAAGTATAATATTCCAAAAAGGGACTCTAGATATGATGAAATAAATGGGAGGCAAAGTAGATGCTTTATGAACCAGTTGTTTATGTTTCCCAGTTTCTAAAGACACTATACCTATACGGTCCTTTCTTGGTTTGGTTATATGTTTTAATAAGTGTGATTCAATTCTGAAGTAATAACAATGTATGAAAAGTATGGGTCGTTATAGTTGGTATCAGAGGAAAGGTATAGTCAACCTTTGGAAACTAGGATGTGAAAGCCTTAGTAAGAACCCTAAGGATAAGTATAAGCATAGAACACAATCTTAGTGTTTTAGAAATGGCCATGAATAACCTAGGATAAGACCTTAACTGTGAAATTTTATTCTTGATTACGTGGTTTTCCTATTATAATTAGTGTTGCTCACACTATTCTTCTTGGTTTTAGTAAATGGATGGAACTCGAAGGAATCGTGTTAATGCGGAATGCGACGAGAAATGCAATGATTGTCCCCCTGAGCAACCAAACGTTATGGGAGCTAGAATGCAAAATCTTATAGCCATGCTCACACAACTTTCTCAAGCTATGAATCATGAAGGACTTCCAAACGAGCAAAGGAAGGAGCAACATTCTATTGAATCCTTCATGAGATAGCGTCCACCTTCTTTCAGCGGGTCTACTGATCCATTAGTTGCTGAACAATGGATTAGTACTACTGAAAAGATATTTTCAGTTCTTCAATGTTCTGAACATGATAAAGTCATCTTAGCAGTGTATCGTTTGGAAGGTGATGCTGATCAATGGTGGAATCTTATTAAGAATACGAGGCAAAGGGATGAAATTGAGTCCATGGAATGGGAGGAGTTCAAGAACTTATTTTTCAATAAGTACTTCCCTCGTATTCTACGAACAAATATGGAGAAAGAGTTTCTTGAACTGAAGCAAAAGGATGATGAATCTGTTGGTACCTATGAAGCAAATTTTACAAGACTTGCAAGGTACGCTTCTGGTATTATTATCCAATCTGAGAGTAAGATCGATCGATTCTTTAGTGGCTTAAAAACAAGTCTTCGAAGGGCCTTAGCCATAAGGGACTTCAATAGCTACAAGGAAATCATTCGATGTGCTCTCAAAGTTGAGATGGAGATTGCAGTAACCCATCAGTCATATGGGTTTGATAAGAAGAGGAAAATGGCATTCAAAGGAAAATCTAAAGAGCACACTGAAAAGAAGATGAACTTTACCTTATGCACAAAGTGTGGAAAGAAACATGGAGGGAGTTGTCTTAAAGGGACAAGTAAATGTTTCAAATGTGGAAAGGAAGGTCATCGAGCATTTGAATTCCGCGATGATGGGAAGAAGATTTCTAATGATGCAAACAGAGGAAGGGATACATATAATGAACCTACTACACTTCAATGTTTCAAGTGCAAGGAGATGGGACATTATGCCAATCAATGCCCAAATCCAAGGGTTGATGATGATGGTCGACGTCAACAAACTCTTAATGCTAAAGACAAAGGAAAGTCACATGCAATTTCTATCAGCGATGTGGAGTATGATAACGATGTGGTGAAAGGTACACTTACCATCCACTCTAAAGTAGAAAATGTTTTATTTGATTCTGGATCCACCCACTCCTTTATTTCTGAAGAATTTTCTAAGGATATCATTGTATTACCTCAACAGTTAGATGTTGAGTTAGCTGTGACAACCCCTAATGGCACAACAGTCGCATCAAAAGTTTATAATTCTTCTCCGATTGAAGTTTGTGGGAAAGTGCTTCCTGTAAATCTTGTGATCCTTCCTATAGTGGAATTTGATGTAATTCTTGGCATGGATTGGCTTTCTCTACATGGATCTCATATCAATTGCCAAAGAATGGAAGTCACATTTCATATTCCAGATCAATATATGATCGTCTATCGATGCAAGGATGAACATAACCTTCCAGTGGAAATTTCTTCCATTTTATGGGTCTTGATTACACTAAATGAAGGTTATTTATCTCAAATGGTTGGTGAGAAACTCACGATTAAGAATATGCCCATTGTACGGGAGTTTGATGATGTCTTTCCGGAGGAATTACCGGGTCTTCCACCAAATCGTGAAGTTGAGTTCTCAATAGAACTCGTACCGGGTGCTTTACCTATTTCAAAGACACCTTATAGAATGGCCCCAATTGAGTTGCAGGAATTGAAGAAGCAACTCCAAGAGAATCTTGATAAGGGGTTCATACACCCTAGTGCGTCACCTTGGGGAGCACCTGTTCTGTTTGTTAAGAAGAAAGATGGATCAATGAGACTCTGCATTGATTATCAAGAACTTAACAAGATCACTATCAAGAACAAATATCCTCTCCCACGCATTGATGACCTATTTGACCAACTACGTGGAGCTCAATACTTTTCCAAGATTGATCTTCATTCAGGGTATCATCAATTAAGGGTCAAAAGAGAGGATATACCAAATACGACTTTCCGTACTAGGTATGGACACTATGAATTTATAGTGATGCCATTTGGTCTTACTAATGCCCCTGCTATCTTCATGGATCTGATGAATAGAGTCTTTAGAGACTATCTTGATCAGTTTGTGGTAGTCTTTATAGACGATATTCTTGTATATTCAAAGAGCAAGGAAGAACATGAAGATCACTTGAGAATTATATTGAAGACCCTGAGAAAAGAGAATCTTTATGCCAAATTTACCAAGTGTGAATTTTGGCTTCAAAAAGTTTCATTTTTGGGTCACATAATCTCAAAAGAGGGGATATCTGTGGATCCAGCAAAAACAGAGGTTATCGAAAGATGGTCGAGACCAACAACAGTGACTGAGATCCGAAGTTTTCTTGGTTTGGCTGGATATTATCAACGTTTTGTGAAATATTTTTCATGATTATCTAATCCACTCACCAAGTTGACTCGGAAAGGAGTTAAGTTTGTTTGGATGGAGGAATGTGAAGAGAATTTCAAGGAGTTGAAAATAAGGTTATCCAGTGCACCTGTGCTCACACTGCCTTGTAGTGGAGAAAGGTTTGTGATCTACAGTGATGCATCCAAGAAGGGATTGGGGTGTGTTCTTATGCAAAATGATATGGTGATAGCTTATGCCTCACGACAGTTGAAAATACATGAGCAAAATTACCCAACTCATGATTTGGAGTTAGCTGCAGTAATCTTTGCATTAAATATTTGGAGGCATTACCTTTATGGTGAAAGGTGTGATATTTATACTGATCATAAAAGTTTAAAGTATATTTTCACACAAAAGGAGCTGAATATGAACCAAAGAAGATGGTTGGAGCTGATTAAGGATTATGACTGCTCAATCCATTACCACCCTGGGAAAGCAAACAAGGTGGCATATGCATTAAGTCGACAAGACCATGCTAGTTTATCCATGATGAGGATCACAAAAGATCCAATATTTATGGATTTACAAAGGATGGATCTTGGAATTATAATGAAAGGGGAAAAATCGTATCTTTCTCAAATGAATGTTCAACCATCTATACATGTGAAGATTAAAGAGGCACAAAAAAAAGATGTCGAGTTACAAAAGAAGGTGAGAAATGTTCCTGAATTCAACCTTGATTGTGATGGGATAATAAAGTTCAGGAATTGGGTTTGTGTTCCTCCCATACTTGAATTAAAGAAGGAGCTGCTGGATGAGGCTCATAGTTCTTCATTCTCTATTCATCCTGGAAGCACGAAGATGTATAGGGACCTGAAAGAGTACTTCTGGTGGGATGGCATGAAAAGAGATGTTGCTAAATATGTCTCTCGATGCTTGGTTTGTCAGCAAGTTAAAGCTGAGAGACAGAAGTCTAAGGGGATGTTACAACCATTACCCATACCCGAATGGAAATGGGAAAACATCACTATGGACTTTGTCACAGGACTTCCTAAAACATCCAAAGGCAATAATGCTATCTGGGTCATAGTTGATTGTCTTATAAAGTCTGCACACTTCATTTATATTAGAGAGGATTTCTCTCTGGATCAGCTTTCCAGGATATATGTAAAGGAAGTGGTAAGATTGCATGGAGTACCACTTTCTATTATATCTGATCGGGATCCGAGATTTACCTCGAAGTTCTGGAAAAGTCTTCAGTATACTCTGGATACAGAGTTGAGTTTCAGCACTGCTTATCATCCTCAGACAGACGGTCAGTCTGAGAGAACAATTCAAACCCTAGAAGATATGTTGAGAGCTTTCTCTATGGATTTCAAAGGTGGTTGGGATCAACACCTACCTTTGGTGGATTTTTCTTATAATAATACCTTTCACTCCAGTATTCAGATGGCTCCTTATGAAGATCTCTATAGAAAGAAATACAGGACTCCAACTTGCTGGGATGAAGTTGGGGAAAGAAAGCTATTAGGACCTGATCTCGTTGATGAAATGGAAGAAAAGGTTAGATCTATTCAACAACACATAAGAGCAGCTCAGAGTCGACAGAAAAGTTATGCCGAAAACCAAAGAAAAGACCTAGATTTTGAAGTGGGTGATAAAGTGTTCTTACGAATATCTCCCTGGAAGAGGGTTATGAGATTTGGAAAGAAGGGGAAGTTGAGCCCTAGATATATCGGTCCTTTCGAAATACTGGATCGTGTTGGGAAGGTAGCTTATCGATTGGCGCTTCCACCGAATCTCTCTCAAGTTCACAATGTGTTCCATGTATCTCTCCTGAGAAAGTACATACCTGATCCTTCACATGTACTCAGCTCAGAAGTTGTACCGCTGGAGCAAGATCTTTCTTATGAAGAATAGCCGATAGAGATTTTGGATCATAGCGAAAAAGTCCTACGAAACAAGACAACTCGATTGGTGAAAATTTTATGGAGGAACCACCAATTAGAATAAGCTACATGGGAGCTTGAGGATATGATGAGGGAGAGGTATCCTCATCTGTTTGTTACAAAGTGACGAATTTTGAGGGCGAAATTCATTTTAAGGGGGGTAGAATGTAACACCTGAGACTTTTATGTTATATAAATCATCAAAGGAATCTTTTTCTACACAACACTTTCTTGTCTTGCTTTACACGAAATCGCGACCTTCCTCGATAGTTTGCGTCGTACGCAATATCGAGTTTCACTAAACAACGATATGCTATTAAAATATTATTAAAACTAGCTGTTATAAATAGTAATAACCACTTTTTAAAATTTTATAAATTTTATTTTTCAAAATGGACTTCATTTTTGGATTCGGAATATCAAAATTAGCCTAGGGTGAAATTTTGGTATTTTTCTGAAGACTTTCAATTTTTGATGAATAGTGAAACCACTAAGTGGTAGTTAAAAAACTGAATTTTTCATAAAACTTAATTTTACCGCTTCTGTGAGTGGAATTTCAAAAATCCAATAGACACGGTTGATTTCAGTAAGTAAAATGTGGTTCAATGAGATGAAAATAATTTTTTGGTGAATAGTAACTTTTTACTTTTTTTACCACGGTTAAAAGTAAATAGGGTAATTAAGGGTAAAGATAATATTATTATTACCCTAACACATGTCCTAATTCTATTGGACAAGTGTAATTCGACCAAAAACAAACTTATGAATAAAATATGACCATTTAGGCCCACTTGGATTAGATTAGGACATTTATTATTAATTTATTTAAAGAAGGGTTAAAATAGTTAAAATCAAAAGTTTAATAAGTAAATAATTTTTAATATGGGGTTATACATAAGATAAATTCGAATATAAATATTAATTAGAAATCTAAAAAGATTTCCTACATAATGGTATTTTATTTGTAATTTTTAGACATTAAATAATTTAAGTTATTTATGACAGAAAGATGATGCAGTAATTATCTTATTAATGAAATATTGACATAATTAATGTTATAAACACCAAAATAAATGTAATTTGAGACTTTTTATGAATTATAATAATTTTTTAGGATAATATGACATGTTAGTGTTGATTTAATTAAATTTTTTCGAACTAATCATTCTGTTATGATTTTCACAAAAATCAATTACTAAATAGTGTCAAAATTGACATAAAATAGTTTTTAAAACAAATATTATATTAGTAATTGTTATTTTATTCCTAAAAATCTAAGGTTCGGCCAAATTACTTAGATAAGGTTATATATATTAATATTAAACAACTTGGGGTTCGTTTGGATTGATATAGTAAGTTTATTAACCTTATAGTGTAAGAAAACAAGAAGACACGGTAAAAGTTAAATTATCTAACTTAAAGTTAAATCTAAATGATAAGGTTAAAATTGATACCTAAACTTGTCTAAATTATATTTTCTGAGATTATTTAGACCCCTAACCACCTTAGCTTCGAAATATATCAATTTGGAGCTATTTAAAACCTAACTTGACTTTATAATAAAATAATATTTTTAGTTATTCCAAAGGTGCCCCTCTCCTCCCTTATAAAAGGGCACCTCCTCCCTCTCTTCCTCACACCACTTTGAGCCTTCAAGCTCGGACAAACCCTACCACTTTCTCCTTTCCACTTACCTAGAAACATCGTAGAGGTTCTGGTCTTCTTCAAAGACCTATTTTAGTGCCCTAAAAGAAGGTCTCAAAGAAGCACTTCAAAGAAGAGGTAATGTCCGTTACCGATTCTTTCATCTTTATTTCTTCTTCCACTTCTTCTTCTTTAGTTTTTTCATTATGAAGTAATAACATCAGTATCACTCATATAATGATATGTTATTATAAGTATGAAACAACCCTATTTCACCATCTATCAATCCTACGGAAAAAGAAATCACCGCGCGTGCGTACGCACGGAATACCGTCTCCACGCCGTGGTGTAATCTATTTTCCACCACCACCTTACTTGGATGGGTATAATGGTATAAATAATGACTATATATGACTATTATAAAGTAATATTGATTCTGAAATAGTATACATACACTCCAATACAATTCCACGATCATGGGAACGATATCATCGCTCGTGCGTACGTATGAAATACCGTCTCCACGATGTGATGTGATTCGTTCTACATGATCTTCATTGAATAATGATTATATAAATGAATTGAATGAATAAATATGATATATAGTACATTAATACCATTCTATAAATGATGTATCTATAACCTAAAGAGAAGAATAAGAATTTATTCGACAAAACACGCATAAGAACAAAAAGTTATAAACACCCGAATAACAAGTAGCAATGAAATATTACTACCAAGAAACTAAGAATATGATCATATATGATATCATAACAATAATTATGATTCTTTAATAAGTCAATAACATTATTTAAATCATTATACAGGAGGTTCGGACACTTACGAGGCAAATCGGACCTAAGGTTAGGGAAATATCACAATCTCATTTTTATCCAAGATTGTTTATACTTTAGTATTTACTAGGGTGTATTTTATCATCCACATCCATGTTTCCTCAATATTTAATATTATTTCCATTCAACTACAATTTTTTAAATCCTATTTTACCCTTTGGTGAGTATTTAGTAAAAGATATGAGAGGAATCTTTTGTCGTTTTTCGTACGAGGTAGTTTTTTGACTTTTCCGAGAAAAGTACGAAGAATGTTTTTTTAACTTATACGACATGATTGGATTTTTAAAACATTATTTCCAAGAAGGTTCCTTTACAAGTTTTCAAGTTTATTTTTAATCAACTTCTTTTAGTTTATAATTGTACGACATGTTAAGAAAGGAAAAGTGTTTTTGAAGTAGAAAGGATATTTTCCTCAAGAATGGAGTTCAAGAGTTTTATCAAAATTATTTTCCATCTAAGATAATATAGGGTTCTGTTTCTATCCCTATTATTAAATTTATTTGATTATTTTTTGATGGAAATATTTTTTATGAATTCCTTTATCTTATATGAATTGTTTTATGATGTCACGATGTTTAAGAATCCCATTTTTATTACATGGGTTATGCAATGATGTATGATGTATGATTTTGTGGCACACATAAGAATGGTATCATTATGAGATGGGTGGGACCTATATATCCCTCCAATGCATTGGGTAAAGATTTTATATCTCATGAGATAGACATGGCTAGAACGGTAGGTTATACCGGTTCAGTGAAGCAGGACTGAAACGAGGGTAACTCTGTTCAGAAATGGAATTTGTCCACTAAGATAGTCTTGGCAATGAGTCTTGACTAATAAGAAATGATTCTCTATGATTATGTGTGTATTCCACAAAGTTTCATGTTTTAAGTTATGATTAATGGGATTACATTTCACTACTAAGACTTATCCCATGTTATGAAATTATGATCTCTTTTGCAGGTTAAGATTTCCAAAGGTATGTGCTTATGTATATGATGTGATTGATATTTCTTTTGTTTACCCTTACTGAGCATTTGAGCTCACCCTTTTGTATGTTTTGTTTTCCCCAGGTCAGGAAGAAGGTTATTAAATAGAATATACCAAAAAGGGACTCTAGATATGATGAAATAAATGGGAGGCAAAGTAGATGCTTTATGAACCAGTTGTTTATGTTTCCCAGTTTCTAAAGACACTATACCTATACGGTCCTTTCTTGGTTTGGTTATATGTTGTAATTAGTGTGCTTCAATTATGAAGTAATAACAATGTATGAAAAGTATGAGTCATTATATTCACGACTGGAGAAGAATTTAGCACGATGCTCGATAACCCCTTTCAAGAAGCTGCTGCTGCCGGAGACCTCTGAGCAGCTTACCTATGCTAGATTTTGCACAACAGCTTCTAGGGACACTTAATGGACTTTGGGGTGTTGGAATATGAGTCCACCCTATTGTCTCTTAGTCAAGAGGTGTATAATGATGTTTCCCAACTCCATACCCCTCATGCTAAACTCATAAGGCGTCATAGATGTTCCCATGAGTTTAACCCTGTCTGTTCAGCTTGTGTGTGGTTTGAAGAGTTAGGGAGTTTTTCCACTCTTTGTGGTGTACGTTTAGTAAACTCAGGCTTTGTTATGTAAAATTTTGCATAAATGAAAGTTTCATGTTCCCTTTCCTGCCTCTACCTTATCAGTGTTGTTATGTGTTTCCTTTAGAATGTTTTTTTTCAGATGGATGGTCAAATGAACATCTCATCACTACCCGATGAGTTAGTAGAGGTTATTATGATCAGGACATGCACGGTGGATTATCCATCTTTTCTACACCTATGAGGGTCTTGCCAACGTCTGCTCGATTTAGAAAACGGTCCTGAGATTCTTCGTTCATGTCAGGAGGATGATCGTGTTTTTCATCTCATCGCCACTGCTCAACTCCCCTGCTATAGGCGAAGGGGAAGGTACTACGAAGGCCTCTTCCAGTGTTTTACTCTGGTGCAAAACTTTTCCACCAGAGCTTGCTTCCTCATAGCTGCCCAGGATGGCCACCTTAGTGCAGCTTATATGTTCCAGGTCTTAAATTTCAGTCTCCTCAATCGCATCATTCCCCTCGATTACCTCAAGCATGATGTAGCCCGGAGAGTTATCATGTAATTTATCTACTCAGATGTTTCCTAGATTTTCACCGCACGAGCCTCCCTTTGGAAGCTTGTGTGCAGTACGCATGAGTAGAAGTTCAAGACATACTGCTCAAAGTGCATCTAGGCTAGGGAAACGGAAGAACTATGTACCAACTTTGGTATTCTGATAACCGAGCCGGATCCTCTGTTTTGGTAATGTTGTACATCTGGGGTTTCTGTTTTTCTTTTTTTATGAATAGAATTGCGAGGACGTAATTCTTTGAAGGGGGAAATAATGTAACGACCCAAGAAACTCTGTTTTGAGTAATGAAAAGTTTATTTTACAATGTCATCCATTAATTGAACAAAAAATCATCTTATAAAATAATAATAATAATAAAATAGAATGAAAGGCTCTTTTATTCAAATGAGTAACACTTTGGTGACTACAACTCACACTGATCAAACAAGAAGTTTAGATAACCAAAAATCCCAATTAAAAACCCAATTACAATTATAGAGAGACCGCTTAAAACCACAAGAACCCTGAGAAGGCGGTAAGGGTCTTTGGCATCCATCAGAATAAACATAAGGATGGCCGAAGCCACCATAGCCGTACTGAGAACCAAAGGAATCACACGAACCATCTTCTCTTTTTATCCTTCAGTCGCCTTGAGTGTGGGATACCCCGAGATCAGGCTTTTTATAGAACACTTATCCAAACGTTAGACCCTAACGACTATAAATATAGCCGTTGGCTCTCCCATGATCCACTTATCCTTTAATGTTTTAATCTTCAAACGGACCATTGAGGATAAGAGTTGATCACCCCCCCCGAAAGGTTCAAAAAGTTAATTATGTTATTTTCTTTAATATTTAAAAAATTACATCAATAATAATATAATTAATTTATTGATTTTTTCCCAAAATGAGAATTATATTTTATATTGCAAAACAGTGAGAATTATTATTATTATTTTTTCCACTATTTATTATACACATTTTTAACTCGAGCAAGTAAATATTTTATTTTATGAATAGATAAATTGAATTTGTTAGGATTTATTTTAGTCTAAGAAAAAAATGTATGCAAACTCTTGAGTTACATATATATTGCATCAAACTTTAAATTAAATGTATTATACTTATCTCTAAATTAAATATAAGTAATAATAATAATGCAAATATTTATAATTTGACCTTTTTATTAATAGTTTTGAAACTATGTCAAATTATGGTTTTATTTACATTACAAATTTTGCGTCTTTATGTTAATGCTTACACAAATACTCTTATTACTTTAAAAACAATAAATATAATAGAATGATTATAAAACTTTAAAATAATTGGTAATGTTATATGAATTTATGTTTTTGAAATTATGTTAAATATGGGATTAAACAACCAAATTTTAATAACAAATGTATTCAAATATTTACATGTAATTATAAATTAAGATAATTGTTTTTAAGGAAAATAATAATATAATTTATGACTTAAATAGTGGATTAATAGTTTAATATATAGGTGTATTTATAACCCTTGACTTAACTTAAGATAATAATAATAGTTTAATAATAAGGTTATAATAATAATAATAATGATTTTATAATAAGTTTGAGAAAGGAATAAAATAAAGATAAAAAAAAAATATATTATGTTAAAACATTAAAAACGAAGCTGCTTTTTATTTAAAACATCACAGAAATCCAGAGTCGTCTGATCCGGCGCACTCAATCACGACCGTCCGTGATTTTTAATTCCACCCTACGTCTGACCCGTCCGATCAACTCCCTTTTAATCCCAGCCGTTCCTTCTTTTTTCGGATCTCCATCTTCCCCCGCGTCTTCTTCTTCGTCACGCATGCCTACCAGCAGGGTAGGGCTTCGTTTTCTTCTCTTAGGACAATGAGTGTACCCAACTGTCTCCTGTTTTCCACGGGTCGGCACCACACCTTCTTTACTCGGCCTCGGATACCCGGTTGACGTCTCCACGCAAGGAGAGTTACTTGTCTTTAAGTCTCGGTTTGCACCGAGGAGAGGGAGGTTTGCACCGAGTTTCTTGGATCTCCGACCACCGGTCCGACCTCGCCTTCTTCGTCTTCTTCTCCTATTCAACCGTAGGTAAGGGACAAGTTTTATTTGGTTTTGTTTAAGCTTTGGTATATATATATACGTGTTATATATATATTTATGTGTATATACACCTGATGCATACCCAGGCCTTGAGAAATCCCCTTCCATCTTGGAGAACCAAATAGGGGTAAGGGAAACTCCTCTGCTTCATTTTCTTCAATTTCGATAAGCTATACATATTTATATACACTTTTTATATAAATATGTATAGATATATACAAGACCATATGAACCTATTTATACCCGTTTTTCCCCTTCCTAGAATCGAACCTGAGTAGGGGAGGTCTTCTTGTTTTAATTTTCATCTGCTTCAGTGAATATACACGGTTATATATATGTATATACACTTCATGCATATGTGTGTATAAAGGCCTTAAGAACCAGTTATAATTGTTCTCCTCTTCCAGAACTCAACCGGGTTAAAGGAAGTTTTTGGGGTTTGTTTTATTTTGATTTCAATGGTTTCATTTACCTATATACACTTTGTGTGTAAATATATATGTATTCATACATATATAAGATGATACATGCATATGTACACATCCCTTTTACATGTATATAACCCTTGCTTTACTCTGCCTTATGAAAAATGGAGAGTTCGGGTAATTTTTATAAACATATAAGATTATACAAGTATATGGAGCACATAGATATATATGTACATGTGATTATATAGAGGTATATGTACATCTATATGCGAGCATAAGGGACGATCTTGATTACTTGTTTTAAAATTTATCGCAATATAACATGATGATTTATTAAAATTATTTTCACCCATAAAGATTATTATTTCAAGAATAATACAAAGAAATTATTTATATACATGTTTATGTATATGATGGAGTTTAAGGACAAGTTTGATATAAGAATAGTTCTTCCAACTGAAAATTTCATTTATCAGCGTTTTGACAATTCATGCATTTTTTGTGAAAATGTGTGGTGTGAACCTCTTAAGCATTTATATGTGGCCAGGTGAATGTGTATTCATAAGTTTAGTTTCCAAAACCCTATTTCAATTAATAATTAACAGGACTTAGTTTTGTATCTTTGACACACATAGGATTCTAATAATTTTAATGGATTCTAAGCTGATATGTATGTTGCACCAGTGGACTGGTTTAACTTGCAAGGTTATGTACCCTCGATGTAATTTATACTTTTAAAGAATGAGTATTTCCATGTTTTAAAGAGATGAACTATGAATTTATGGGTTTTATTTAATGGAGATGATGTAGTTTTACATGACAATCCATTATTTTTAGTGTTCAAATTTTTATTGCATGTACAAGAGTATGTTGATTTAGTCTATTTACATCACTGTTTAAGCTGAAGCCAAAAGTCTAGTCCTTTTTAAATTTTCGACATGATCCATTGCAAGTTATGAATATATATGTAAAAAGAGGTTTTGATTAAGAATGTGTGAATGAAACCCTATGAATGAAAGAACATGTCAGGATATGTGAGGGATGTATTGGACTCAAATGTTTATGGACGGGTGTGCCCGGAATTATATAGCGCTCTAATGCATTGGGTAAAGGATGCGTCTCATGAGACGTTATGTGCGACAGTCTTGGAGGTTAACCTTGGCTTGTGCCTTTATGTGCGACGGTCTTGGCGGTTAGCCTTGTCTTGTGCTTTTATGTGCGACGGTCTTGGCAGTTAGCCTTGGCTTGTGCTTTTATGTGCGACGATCTTGGCAGTTAGCCTTGGCTTATGCTACTATGGGAAACAGGATTGGCGGTTTGCCTTGACCCATGTTAAGTTATGTTTTAAGGTCATGAAACAAGGTCTTGAAAAAGTCCGACATTATACATTCCCTCTGCATGTGATGATAAATGGTCAACCAGGGGTTAGTTCAACTAACATGACATCTCCTAGTTGAAAATTCCCTTGACTATGAGAATGAATTTATGAGGTATGAACTGTAACATGTGTAGTATGTTGTTATCAAAATTTTATGTGCCAATGAATCATGATATGAATGTTTTCCCTGCTTACACTCAATCTTTTAGAACTGAATTAATTTTGGTTGTAAGTTAGGAATCATCTATTCTTCACATGCTTGCGCTCTCTGATTTATGTCTTCTTTAAAGCTTCATTTAAGTATGTACTTCTTCACCATGCATGTGGTTTTCAAAAATGTAGGATTTACATGTTTTAAGAAAAGATAATGCTTTGTTTTTAGTGAAGTGATTCATTATCTTCAAAATGAATAGTTTGAGAAAGAGTTTTCTTAAAACGTTTTAAAACCCCTTACTGGGAATATTTTCTCACCCTACATTTTGGTTTTAAAATTTTTCAGGCATGGTTTGTACTAATGAAGTTTATCAGAATCAGATGGTTTCCCAGAATCCGGAGCCTCGCAATCTTCTGTAGTAATGGGACATGATATATATTATTTGTAAATGTTGTAATGAAATGTTAGTATATCATGTCTCATAAGGCACTTGGGGATTGGGGTCTCTACATATTATGGAACTTCTGTGTGTTTATCTTCCACCTCGAGAGGAGCATGTGTGGAGTCATCATTGTAGGATGCAGAGTACGAGTAAAGGCTTCAAGCTCAGAATACGGTTATAGAGACCCTGCATAGGGAGTAGGAGAAGATCCATCAACACCAGGAGTATATAGAGGAGAAGAAACATTGATGGCTGGCACAACATCATGAGCTGATGATGAATTACATTTTATGACTGACGTAGGGTATAGGGATAGAGTTTCCTCTACATAGTCCTCTGAATGACCCACCTCCTATACAGTGATATATATTATTGGAAAAATTATTATGATGAGATTTGAATGAACATATTATGTTCAATATTTATATTAATTCATATTTCAACATTATTATATATATTTTTATTTTTTTTTAAATTTTTTTAATTTTTTTTTAATTTTTAATTTTTTTAAAATTTTATTTTATTTTTATTTTTTTGTTATTTGTGATGGGATTATTATTTTGTTTCAATAAATTATTTATGATGGTATTATGATTATGTTTCAATAAGTTATTTTCAACGACATCATAATCTTATTGTAAATATATAAGGTTTTTTTTCAGATGAATTGTTTTTGCGATGAAACCCATTCCACCATAATTTTTTTTATGTGATGGCCCATTGAAAAAAAACTTTTTAGAATCCATTTTCTTCCATAGGATAATTGAGATGGGATCCCATCAAAATTGAATATTTTTGATGGGAACCCGTCACAGTTAGCACATTGAAAAATCTACTTTTCTAGTTGTGTGTGGTGTAGTGGATTTGGCTGCACCATAACACCTTTAAATTCATTGAGGGTCTGCAGCCTAGTGGCCTTGGATGTGCTATGGTCTCCTCTATCTTTTATAGGATTTACAGTGTGGATATTATCACAATTTTTTGAGGGTATTTGACCAACCAGGCTACGGTGTGGTTCTTCATATTGCGTTGTAGTCCCTGGTTTTTCCAATAGTTCTAAAGCATAGTCCCATAAGTTTTTCTATAGCCTTCTATTTTATAGTCTGGGTATAAATTCCCAAATCCCATAAAACCTAATCATGTTTACAAACTTTCTCTTGTTTCTTAGGTGAACCAAGTGCATCCTTTTGAGTCCTTTCAATCCCTAATTAGTGGTTTTCAAACCCAACCTTGGGAGATTGATCCAATGTAAGGACTCTAATCCTACAGAATGACCAAGTGATGTGGCACAAATTACAGGGTAGAGAAGAGGTACATGCATCTTGTTTTACTTGGGTTCTTATTTGAATTGGGTGGTTTTGGGGAAGTTAAAATGAATTAAATAAGTATTAATAAAATTACATACTACCGGGCTTAGAAAATCCATGTTTTCATTTCAGTTATGGATCCCAACCATCATTTGTGTGTGTTCTAGGTAGTGGAGGTTCAATAGGATTATTCGGTTGATTGTTAGAGGGTTGATCCAGTAGTGGAGGATGATCATTAGTAGAAACCATTATGTGATTTTTAGTGATAGGATCTTAGGAAGTATGAAAGAAGATAGAGGTTTGGTAGGGGGAGTAAGCTCTCACCCTGGTTTGTTGGGCCTTTTGAGGTGTTGGGGCACATTGGTGAGGTTTCTTATCGGTTTAAAATTCCTCCATGGATGGACCAGATTCACAATGTCTTCTAAATATCTTAGCTCTATCAGTATCTTCATTATGAATCCTATTTCATTGATTAGAGATATTTGAATTTCAAGGATGATGCGACGTTCATGGATTTTTTAGTGGAGATCCAAGATCATCAGGAGAAGGTGCTACATGTATAGACCATTCCCTTGGTTCACATGTTATGGAGGCATTGTTTCATGGAGGAGAGTAATTTAGAGAGATAGATACAAATACATGCCCAGTACCTACAGTTGTTTTGATTTTTGTATGGTTTTTCATTGTTCTACTTTTCTTGATGAGGTAATGTTTGAATCTTCCTAGTTTATGAGATGTTATTTTCCTTGATGATGTGACGTGTGATTAAAGAATTAATTATATAAAGAGGAAAAAATTGATTCCTAATCAAGATGAATTACACTATGACATGATTAAAACCATGAGGTCATGCCAGTACCACCCAAAGTGGACAATATCTTGACATGGAAGATAAAATTCCTTGATTTGTGTGCTTGGTTATGCATTGTGTGTTGGTTGTGGAGATCTATGGACTGAACCATGTAAAGTTTGAGATAATGGTATGGTTGGATATGTGAAAAGGGTAGTGGTTTGTGGTTTATGTAAAGTGTGTTGGTGATGAGGCTATGAGGGATGTTTTGTGAATGTTTTTGGCTAGGTTTGGTGTGTCTGGTTGGTTGCAGTGTTTCAGTTGTAATGAGATCATTGAGAGGTATTTATGGGAGTATTTTTTAGACCACCTTTCCCTTTTTTATTTTTGGGTTGGTTTTTATTCTTGATGACGGTAATAGTTTGAGAGGTATCTGATGTAACTGACTAGACCTTACAGCCTGTTACTTGTTGGAATTATGGAGGTGGAGGTGTCTAGGAGAGTTACCAAAAAGGTGGAGAGTGGATGAGAGGTTGAAGTTGGAAAATCCAGCTGGTAGGAGTTTAATAGTGTAGAAAATTAGTTTTTTCTATAGGGGTGTCCGTTGTGGTGTGGAGGATCCATCTGAAATGTAGGGTGCCCGGAGGATGCATTGTGGAGGTTCTGCCATTTCTGGAATAGATAAGATAAAGATAAGGACTACAATATAGCCTTATGTTCTATGCAAAATGGGAGTATTGGATATAGTAAAGGGATCCCATAGGGGGGGGGTTTGACACCACTACTAAGTTCATTATGGTTGCATCATGGAATATTTGGCTACACCATTTCCTCTTTCTAGTTGTTGAGGGTCTTTAGCAAAGAGTCCTTGACTGTGTCATGGTCTCCTCACACTTTTATAGGATCTAAGGTGTTGATATAGCCATATTTTTAAGGGGATTTGACCATACAGTATGTGGTGTGGTGCTTCAGTTTGCACCATAGTCCCTTGTTTTTATAGCAGTTCTACAACATGGTCCCATAGGCTTCACCGTAATCTTATGTTTTGCATACTGGGTATAAATTCTTAGATCCCCTCAAACCTGATCACTTTTACAACATTTCTCTTATTTCTTAGGCAACCCAAGTTCTTCCTTCAGAGTCCTTTCCACCCCTAATCATTGGATTTCAACCCCAACCTTGGGATATTGATCTGAGGTAGTTTTAGGTAAGTCCCCTCATTCCCTTTCCTTATTTTCTACCTATTTCTTTATCTAGGGAGGGGCTGTTATCAGATAAATTAGTAGTTTTAGATTTTTTTGATGAGAGAATGATGTGGTTCTTGTGTTCTAGGATATCAAGGGTATTATTATTCATTTTGGTGCTCGGTGGCGGCCTCCTGCTTATTCCAACCTTGCGCAATGGATTAAAAGGATATGTTTGAGGTAAATAATCCTTCATTTCTCATCCAGTGCATCATGCGAAAGGGTGTATACTCATGTTTATCTTTGGTAATATATATTTAAAAATCCTAATGAAGATAATGAATTATAAATTATAAATTTAAAGGGTAAGGGGTATGAAATTTCATGCTTTACAACTTTTGATATTATTGATGTTGTGATTATATGTTCTTGAATCCTTATTGAAAATTGTGGCTTTTTGGGGATTTTTTTACTATGATCATTTTTATGGAATTTTTTTTGTTTTTTCTTTGTTATCACCAAAAAAGGAAATTTAATAACTGCTTATATATGGTTAATAAAATGGTTTCCTTGGAAGATCTATGTATTTTTTAAGAGTTCCCTTGAATTAAGAAGTGAAATGTGATGAAAATCCCCTTTCTAAATCTGAAAATGATATGTAAATTTGTTATAAAAAGTGTTGTGATGTGTGGTTATGATCTAGGGTGGTTATGCATGGTTGTTTTTGTTGGTATGTATAAAGTGAGTTGAAATGTGGTTATTATATGAAATTTTTGACGAGAAGTGATGGTGATGTGGAATAGTGGTGATGTGGGGCTTGGTCTCTTAGAAAGGGGATGAAGATGATGGGATGTTTATTTGTGTGGTATTGTGTTGTGGTAGTTTATTGGGTAATTTTGGAATTAAATGACAATATTGAAATTGTAATGGAATTGTTTGAATGATTAATGAATGAATTAAAATGGGCAGTTTGATTAAACATGGTTGATGTTTAATGTGAAATACATGGTCTGGACAATGGAAATTAGATGGTAATGTGAAATATGGAAAATGGTTTTAATTGATAAAGTAGATGAATTGTGAAATATGGCTTATATCTTGTCATGTGGTGTTGGGCATTTAGTGGTGGTAACAAAAGTGGCAGTATTTTGAGGTTGAGTAGTAATGTTGTGAGTTGGTTAGTGCCTTGTTATGAACCCATAGTCTGGTCTTATGTATATATATATATATATATATATATACCTTGTATATTCCTTATGATTTATTTACACATCCAAACTATGTCGACCACTATGTAATAACAACCAATTTTTTGGAGGTGTTTTTTCCAACATCATATGGTGAGGATAGATGGATGGCTACCCACTCTTCCTCTCTCCCACTTCTAAGAAATGTCACATGCATGGGATGTGAAGAAAAAAAGTCAAAAGTGTACTATGATGATATTTTATGAGATTATGAGATGGATTATGGTGGGTGTTGTACATGGTAGGAGGAGGGACTGAGGTTGATTTCCTTCATGTTCATGATACCCTACTATCCTGGTTATGGATATGGATTTGATGTGATGACCTGGGTGTCTGTGGGTGAGGTGTGTTGTGATGGCCCAAATGTCTATGAGTAAGGTGTGATGTGATGTTATACAGAAGAGGTGGGAGTGCCAGGACACACTACGTTGGGGTGTGAGAGTGGAAAATCAGTGGGAAAGCAGTGTAGGGTACCCTTTTCATTGATATACTTCTTATTATATTCTATTGTTGGATACATGATTTGGTGAGCATTCCATGGTGAGGATTAGGTTAGTTAGTTGACCTGCTTAAGTACTATTGGTTCTGCTATTTTCTCATGGGTGCATTATTAGGCTTATTTCACATGTACATGAGTTACTTTGGGTATCCCACTGAGTATACTTGTATGCTTACCCCATGTTTATAAAAACTATTTTCAGGTTTCCAGGAGGAATTCATAGACCATGTTGTACATTTCTAGCTCTGGATTTGGATATATTGCAGTGTTGATACCTTAGTTTTTCTTTTGGGTATTTTTAAAGACTTTTATCTACATTTTATTACTTTATAAATGTTTTGTAAGATGTTTTTGGTTTCCTTTTTATATTATTTCATAGAGTTTCTTGTGATTTCTTTATCCCATATCCCAATCCTATCATTATAGAAGGTAATGCCTCCCATTTGTGATATTTTTCATACCCTTGGTGCTAGTTTCCAACCCGAGGCCTACTGAAGGTGAGACTTGGGGTCATTATTTATCTTCCTTAATTGCCTACCCAGGAGGGGTACCTTTAGAGGGAGGGATCCATGAAAACATGATATAATAATAATGCAAGATAAAAAAACAAGATAACTATAATATATAAATGCATGTGACACATGATAAACATCCATATAGTATAACTAGTGTAATAGCAAAAATAAGTACAAAATAAAATCCCATTATCTCTAATAAAAATTATCCCAAAAAACTGTGAAAAGAGGAACTCTTTGACAAACTAACTCTTGAAATGAACATTTTTCACATTCATCACTCTAAACATCGCTAACCTATTTCTCCACCAACACCATGTCCACTGTGATCACCTCTAAATTATCTATCATTTGTATAATACATGACATGTGTGGGTTAAACACCCATGAGGGGGTAATTATATACATACCCAATAGGATTCCCAAAAAAAAGAAATTAGGAAATAAACATAGGCTAACTCATAACACATGTTAAAAAGGAGGGTGAGTAAAAAGGATCCTAGATATGCATGAAAAGAATAGAGCTAAGGATATAGGAGAGAGTCCCATTTTTTATATCCCAACTAACCAAGATTGAATTTCATGAGTAAGCTAAGGAATTAAAATTACCCAGCCTTA
Organism: Viscum album; assembly: GCA_963277665.1. NCBI lineage: Eukaryota > Viridiplantae > Streptophyta > Magnoliopsida > Santalales > Viscaceae > Viscum > Viscum album. The sequence continues at coordinate 1,439,633,819 of OY728151.1, read as the reverse complement.
TGAAAACCCATGTCACATTACAAAATATATAATGGGGGACCCAGGCCTTACCAACGTGTGCATGTTAGTTGAAGGAGTACCAAACCTTGATGGAGGACCCAAACCTCATCAAATAGTGTGCATTTAATGAGGAAGTGTCTAACTCTGATGGAGGACCCATTCCATGATAGTGGGGAAGTTATAGACTCCAATGTTATATAGGGGACCCGTGCCTTGTTGGCCCCAAAGGAGTACTGAAACCACACCTGAATCTAGAGGACCCCCACCTTGAGAATGTAGGGGAGTATTGAAATCTATAAAAAATGAGGGGGGCCCACACCCTATCATAAACACATATTTAGGGGAGTGCTTAACCCCGTGTCTTCTTTTATCATCTCGTTTGAACTCAATTGTCAGCTATATAGAGATAAAAAATAAAATTTCCCAAATAACCTTGAAAATAACCTCTAATGGAAAAATAGATCACACTATATGGTTATATGTTAAAAAAATATTAGGATTATTTATTTATTTTCCTAAAACTAACACATGGTAATAAAGGTGAAAAAAACCTTATAAGCATAGTATCAATCCACATGGCGGCCCCCTGGGTGTTCCATGTGGTACAATGATAGAGTAGAAGTGCCCTAGTAGGGCATGTGATGTACCACACATGTTGGCAAGGCATGCTGTGCGGGGATGCATGCTCTTTCCCCACACAGGTCAGATCATGGCAGACCTGACCTGATCCACTACCCTGTCCAGTCAAGGAATTCATACAATTAGGGTTCCCCTTGCCTTACTGGCTAAATTAGGATAGAGTATTGACCCAATGGCACTGCTCGAGCATGTTGCTAAGAAAACTGTGTGCTAATCCAGCCCATGCCACCCAGCTTGAGTGGGGACGAACCTACTGCTATCCCACACTAGTTGGGAAATCCCACCAGTATGTATTACACCACCAATGAAGTGGTGGGAGTCTATTCACTCAATTAAGGGTGATCATATGGTTGTTGGAGGAACCCTAACTATAAGGACCTAGACCTAAACATTACACAATATCGAGTTTCAAGTCAAGAATTCATTATATTACATTTGGGGATCTTTTTAGGTTTATGGTTCTATATAATTAGGTTATAACTCATACATAATAAAACTATATAATATAAAGTGGACACTTCCAATTACTATCCATTTTACCATAATATAAAACTTTTAAAATAACACATGATTTATTTTCATGAAAAATCTTCATGACTTTGAACTCGAATTCTTATTTTACCTTACCCATACTTAAATCCTATTAAAAATATTTTAAAAATGTGGGATGAGCACATAAATCTTAGTAAGGTACATAAAATTAAGAAAACTATTAGTCCAGTGAAAAAAATGAAAAACCATGAAAAACCATTTCTTAAAAACATAACTTTTTACTGAGAAAGGTAATTATCATTCTTTTAAAAATATCATTTATATTACCTTTTGAAAAAAATTTATTTCCATGAAAAATCATTAACAATAATAGAAAATTAATGTAGTTTCCTTGGGAAATCATCTCATAGAACCCTTACAGAACCCTTACAAAACCCTTACAAATTGGAATAACCATATGAACAACTTCTAAGATAATTGTTTGGAGAACATAATCATTACCCAATGCATTGGAGTGTTATCTGGACATATCCATAATATAATATATAATGGTATCAACTGATAATATATGGATACAACAATTATAAACAATGTCTAATGACCCTATCATGAATAAAATATTTTAATCTTGCAACTTTTCATTATAAACCCTTGAAAAACTCTTTTAAACCCATTTTCAAAACACTTTCAGATATTAAAATACAATTTTATTTTAAAAACCCATTTTAAATACAAAAATACCCATAAAAAGGGAGGTATGGTTTTTATTTGAATAAAACATGAAATATTTTAAAGGAATCCATGATTCAAATAATGGTTATGGCGATGAGAAAAGTCATCGTTAAAATAGAACATTCCTTTTTCTGTATGTAATAAAAGTAAAAAATTACATAAAATGATTACTCTTTTAAAAAAACATTGAAAAAAGACAAAAAAATTACTTTATAAAACTTCTATTCCCATAATAAAATCATTTTAAAAACATGGACATGGAAGAAAAAGAGAGTTTGAAGGTAAACATTAAAATATTTTTTTTTAAAAAGTCCCTTATCTCTTTGGAAATATTTGAATCACAAGCCCCATAAAATAATAACATTGAAAAAAACATTAAATACCATTAGAATATATAAATTAATTATATAAATTTTTATATTGGTTGTATATATACCTTTTAAAAGAATATAGTTTCATAACATCAAAATATGCCTCAATAAAAGGAAGGTGAGACGAAGTCCCTTACCTTGAGTTCGATTCATCACGTTCATTCTTTATCTTACTGAATAATAAAATTATGATAATTGTTTACTTTATTTTTAACCTTTTAAATCTTATTATTTATTTTTATTTCACTTATTACTATTTCATATATAGTTACCTAATTAATTATGTTTACTTCAGAAGTTTTGATGATATTCAACTTATATGTCAAAAATGACTATGCTAGGTTGACTATTGGTCAAAGAGGTCATTATTTTAACATATATAGAATAATAATAATGACATAATTATTATATTTATACATCAATTATACTATTAAGACCAATAATTAATGATATTTTTGAAAAAATTAAGTACATTACGATCAAGGAGACGGTAGGCCGTACATATGCATGTGTAACATTTCTATTTTTAATGATCTTTATGAAAAGAAGGAATGTATTATTTTATCTTTAAATAATGATAATAATTTAATATATATAATATTATTTCTTTAAATATACTTATATATATATCATCCATGTGATTTAGTGATGAAAAAATAGTCACATCTCTTCATGGAGGCGGTAGTCCACATGTACACAAACAACGTTATCATTTTTTAGTGTAAGAAAGAAAATAATATATTATATTTTAATAATGATAAATATGTCATAAATATAAATATTATTTAATTTATATCACATATATTAATTAAATTTATCCTTATTACCTTCCATCTAAAGCGTTAGTGAAAAACGAATCACATCGCTTCACGAGGTTATTTTCTACCTTATACACGAGCGAGATTATTGTATCCCCCATAGAATATAAATTAAGAAGTTATATGTAATATATTAACTCAAAAATAATAAATATGTTACAAATATCATATATATACTTTAAATCCATCATTAAAACAACCAGTGAGAGGCGATGATGGAAAAAAATGACATCGGTTCGTGAGACGATAGTCCACCATACACACGAATGATAATTTTGTATCCAATTTTATGGAAGGGGAGATGGATATAGTTTAAAACATTAACATAATAAAATATAAGTATATGAGATATAATGGTGTTTTTATATAATCATAATTGAAGAATATTTTAAGGAGGTGGAAGAAGAAAATATAAAAACGCATGGTTACACACGATACATCTTCTTTGGACAACCTCCTTAAGTAAGCACCAAAAGACTTATTAGGATGACTTTATGATCAAAATAATGTATATAGGTAATGGGTATGTAATTTAGGAATATATTTAGTTATTTATTTTCTGATATAAATAGTTTTTAATGTGTTAAGAGTAGAGGAGAGGGTATGGCCTTTTATAAGTGAGGTGAGTGGTACACTTGTAATTTTTGAAAAAAAAAGATGCATCCACACTTTTCACATGAAAAAAGGTTAAAAAATAGACCATTATCAAGACAAAAACATTATAAGGTAGAAATATGATTATAAAATAGATTTTAGGCAATTTATAAGTCATTTTAACCCTTATATTTTTAGTTTAACCCATAGTAAATCTGTTTTTAACTTAACCGCTATAATTAAGTTTTACTATTTTTACTATTCATTATGGTAAAAAAGAAGGTTGAAAATATTAGATAATATAAATTATTCTGATTAAAAATATTTAATCCATTTTACCAAATTCTATTTATTGAAGTGGAAAATTTTAATTTAAAACAAAATCCACATACATGACAAAAAAGTGAGGTTTCAAGAAGTGTATTTTTCTTACAAAAGATGATTTTATATTAACTCTATGACTAATAATAATCATTTTATGAATATAAATAAATATTTATTGATATATAATATATAAATTTTATTTAAAAAATTCATCATTAGGGATTATTTGAGTTAATTAAAAAGGAGAAACATTATGCAGTTTAAAACATTTTTTAAAAAAAATCCTATTTTTAAACCCAAAAATAAACTTATACTAAAATCCAATATAAAGTTGATTAAAAAGAAATTAAGTGGATTAAATATAACTAAATAATACTTATGTTACTTGAAATTATATTAAAAATATAGTGTGACTTTTAAATTACTTAAATTATTGAAAAGAAACGACTTTTTTACAAAAATATGTATTTTCACTATTCACCGAAAAATCAATATTTTTTGAAAAATCCCAAAATTTAACCCTAAGTTAATTTTGATATGACTATTTAAAAAATTAAATTCATTTTTTATAATTTAAATTCTTAAATTTTGAAATTAATTTTTTAAATAAAAACCTTATAAGATAATATTTTAGTTAAAACTATTTCCTTTTTGATGTAAAAAATAAATAACATTTTTATAATGAATAGAACTAAATTAATAAACATGAAAGTGATTTATTTAATCATTAACTAGGTTTTTACATTATTCCCCCTTTTGAAATTTTTTTCCTTTCAATTTTTTTCACTTATTAAACAAGTGGGGATATCTTTCCCTCATAGCATTTTTAGATTTACATGTTGTCTCTTCAATAGTATGATTTTTCCATAAAACATTAACCTAGTGAATCAACTTATTCCAAAAAAATTACTCTCTATAGTGAAGATTCAGAATAGGATGTTCATCATAAGAAATATTCTCTTCTAACTAAATTACTTTAAGTCTCAAAACATGAGGTGAAGCTAACACATATTTTCTCAACATTGAGACATGAAAAATATTGTGTACCTAATATAGATTCAGGGGAAAATCCACTTGGTAGGGAACTGATCAGACTTTATCTAGGATTTTATATGATCCAATGAACCAAAAACTTATCTCCCCCTTTTTACCAAAATTCATTACACTTTTCCATGGATGTACTTTAATAAAAACATGAACACCTACCTTGAATGAAATTCTTCCTCTGATTATCCACATAAATTTTATTACTGCTCTGAGCTATCCTCATATTTTCTTAAATCAACTGCACCTTATCAACCATTTCCTATACATACTCTGGCCCCATTAACTTCCTTTATCCTACTTATTCCCAAAAAATCCAGTGTCTGAAACTTATTTATATATAATTTCTCAAATGGTTTCATCTGTATATGAGAATGAAAACTATTATTATAAGAAAACTCAACCAAATAAATATGTTGATCCCAAACTCCCTTGTAATCCATTGAACAAGAATGAATCATATCTTCCATGATATGAATCATTTGGTCAAAATTTCCATTAGATGTAGGATGAAAATATTTACTAAAATTTAATTCAATACCCAATGAATTCTAAAGTCCTTTCTAGAAATTAAAAGTAAATCTAGGATCATGGTCATAGACAATGGATAGAGGCACTCCATTTAAAGAGACTATATTATTTAGAAATAGTTGATAAAGTTGAACTAAATACATAGTTTCTTGAATGGGAAGGAAATTCATAGATTTATTTAATTGATAAAAAATAATCCAAATCGCATTTCTACCTCAAAAAGTATTTGGAAATACCACTACTAAATCAATTTGTTGGGACATAATTATTTTAATTCTCACAAATCATGTTTATTATGTTTCTAATGAGATTATTGTTTTATGATATCATCTTATTATATAAGGTAATTTGATGAAATTTTTTCTAAGTGTTGGGATGAGTCATTATTAGTTCATATTGACTCATCACCATACTTGAGTCACCGTCATAATGTCTTACCTCCTGACATGAGTCATTGCCAAATTGACCCACCGCCAGACTTGAGTAACTGCAAAAATTTATTACCACCAGACATGAGTCACCTCCAGATTGATTCACCACCAAACGTAACTCACTATATGCATTAAAGTAAAATTTAGAGTCAGTATGAGGATCCATAATATCTCTATGATTATTCTTCAATGGGTGCATGTAGTGATTTATATTCTCATAATACTACCTTGAGTGTATGGATGATGAAGATTTATCACAAGTGATCAAGTAGTGCGTGAATTTCTAAATCTAAGATGGATAATTAAATAAGAGCTTACACACTAAATATCTTTTAATTTTCAACTATGAAAGAGTGTAACTCATTTAAGATCAAGATCCTTTAATATATATAGAAAAGAGAATTTTTTGATACTCTATTTTACTAAAAATTTTATAGAAATAGTTCGATCTCCTCACTAATCTACACTTAAGGACACTCGAGCATCTGAAGAACTACATACCAAGAAACATTACCATTTATATATCTTATTTATTTCTAATTATATTATTTGATTTTATTTTTGAGCAGTGTGTTGTTTTCTCTATTTATCAACACACACTAACTCCTGCACTAGAACTGGAGAATACTTGATATTCTCTTCTATCACTTTTTATCTGCTTACCGATGGTGTTCTTGGAATAGGTCCTTGTGTAGGCTGTGTTTTTTTTCAAATCACATATAATTGTGGAAGAGGCCTTTGACCTTGAATTACTTATAATTTTTTATTAGTATACATGATATGGGTTGTGGATAAGATTATTGTTATATAATCTTCTTGGCAGTGGGTGATTTCCAAGTGGAGGGGATTAGGTCTCAACTTGATACTAAACCCCTTGTTTATTACATTGTGTGATTTAATTTTGTTTTCTTAATTCCAAATCATCAACTATAATTTATTTAAAATATAAACAAAACTTGTACTTTGATAGTTATTATTAATTAATACTTATATTAGGATTTGTTTGAGTAAATTGACATCAAAAGTTAAAGTAATTTCCAATATTGTTTTAACTAAGCACTAATCAATATTTGAGAAATTTTTTAAAAGAATTTTTTTTATCAAAATATTCTTTTGATTAACTGGGGGATTTGTTTTAAATTGGGATATTTTATTTAAATTTTTTTGATATAAATTTTATTTAGTACTCAATTATCCCCCCACTTGAGTTACTCACTCCGACCAACATTTGGTATATAAGTATTTTAGATATATTTACAACTATTATCTCAGTTGTGCTTTAAAGATCTCAAATTTCTATTAGTTATAAATTTAGTTTTTTTGGATAATATATAAGATGGTTCTACTACCAATAGACTGCCATTTTTAATGGAACTAATTATGATCAGTGGAAAATCAAGATGAAAATTCATATTAAGAGAATGAGTTTTGAAGTCTAGACTATTATTATAGAAAAATATGAAATACCTAAGACTACTAGAAATACATGGGATGATGATACCAAAGTCACATATAATAATAACTATAAAGCTTTGAATTTATTATATTATGCTTTGGGTGATGAAGAATTTAATAGAATATCTTCATAAAAAACTGCTTTTGAAATTATGGACACTTTAGATATTTATCATGAAAGAACAAATAATGTCAAATAAATTTAGTTAAATACCTATACTATTAAATATGATACTTTTAAGATGAAACCTAATGAGCTTATGTCTAACATGTATCTTATGTTCAATGAGATCATGAATACAATGAAATCATTGGGGAAATCCTATTTTTGATAAAGACCATGTGATGCGCTTGTTGAGGTGCTTACTAGAAATTTGGAGAGGAACTCAGTATCAATTAGAGAGTCATGTGATATTATTAAGCTACCTGTCAAGAAGTTTATGGTAAATTTGATGATGTATGAGAAAGGCACTGGGGAGGGGCAGTTCTAGTGGCTAGGCCTACGGGTCATGTAATGGGTATGGTATGCCTCTGGGCCTTCGGGTCATGTATTGCGTGTCATGTCGGGCCTTGTGGCTTGGGCCTACGGGTCATGTACGGTTTCCCCTTCAACCCTTAAAAGGGGTATTATCTATAATAAAATAAAAAATAATGCCTTCGGGCCATTTGGGTAGAAGGAATATTAAAAAATTTCTACAAGATTAAAAAGTTCTTCAGGAAACCAATATACAAATGAAAATATGACAATAGAGGAAATTTGAATAAGGATTGGAAGAGAGATGACACTTCAAATGAAATAGTGTGTTATGAATGTAAAAGGAAAGGGCATGTCAAAGCTATCTATCCTAAAATAAAATATAAAATTAAATATGATGACCAATATAATAGGTACAAAAAAGAAATGAAATAAACTTGGAGTGATTCTAAGGATATCTCAAGTGATTCAGGTACTACCTAAGAAGAAAAACATGATATAGATAACACACGTTTTATGAAAAACACATCTGAGGTATCCCATGTCTTTCGTAATTCTATCTAAAATATTTTAAATAATTATGGAGATGAAGATAATGATGATAAAATTTACAATGAGGAGATTATTGAGTACTATAACATGATGGAAGATACATTTAATGATCTTAGGGATAAGTATAAAATTCTAAAGAAACATCATGATTTAACTGCTAATTTTAAGTTTGATCTTACTGTTAAAAAATAGAAAAATGATAAACTATTAAAATAGAATATTTAAATAAAATTTTATAAAGATAAATTAAAGAAGTATTTATAAATATTCACTAATATGAGAAATAATCTCACTCAGATACTTGGAAAATAGACAACACCTAAATACATTTATATTTTAGGTTATCAACCTGGAGAGAGAAGAATTGTCAAGAACAATTTTATTCCTAGTTCCAAAATTGCCACTAGTTCTTATTCAACTAGACATAACAAAGTATTTATTTCTAAAATCTTTCAATCTTATTATAGGAAACCTATTAATGAATTATTGGTTCCTAAATATTTAATGACTAAAATTTCTAGACGCAAGAATATTTGGGTACCAAAATCATTGTTGGTGTAAAATTTGTTTTGTAGGGAACTTGATTGAAAATATACACTAAGAACCAATGGTACCTAGACAATGGCTATTCCAAAAACATGAATGGGGATTACTCAAGCTTAAAAAATTTGATAAAAGTGAATGGTGTACATGTCACTTTTGGTGACAATACCAAAGGGAAAATAACAATCCTTGTCCAAATCATTAATTTTAACTCAATTTTAATTTCTAAAGTATTATTTTTAGATGGTTTAAAGTAAAATCCTCTTAGAATATAACAGTTATGTGATAATAGTTTTCATTTGAAATTTGAAAATATTTCTTTCAAAGTTTTTGATTATAAAAATTCTTTAGTTTTTGCTTCTTTTAGAAATGACTATGTTTATGTTGTTAATTTAGATTATTTGTTTTCTCAAAATGTTTATTTTCTAAGTGAATTTCATAAAGAACATTGGATTTGTAATAAGAGACTAGGGTATTTTAATATTCAATCACTTAGAAAGCTAACTAGGAAAGGGTTTGTAAAAGATCTACCTAAACTAGAATTATCAAATGATAAATTCAGTAACCCATGTCAAAAAGAGAAACAACACAAGATATCTTTTAAATAAAAGAAAGAAGTTTCAACTTATATAACCCTAGATTTGGTTTAGATGGATTTTTTAGACCATCTAGAGTATCTTGTATAAATGTTAATCACTATTTTTATTTCCTTGCAGATGACTTTTCTAGGTATACTTGGGTATTATTTTTAGCTGAAAAAAGTTAAGCCTATTCTTATTTAACTAAGTATGATAAATATGTAGAAAATATTAGTGGACATAGGATTAAGACCTTAATAAGTGACCATGTACATGAGTTTTAAAATCAATACATTTAATATTTTTTTCTCACAAAATGGATATAACCATAGATTTGTGCTCTTATAGAACACTTCAAGAAATTTCTTGGACTATGCTTAATGAGTATAACCTTCATGTTTATTTTTAGGAAGAGAATCTAAATATAAACTACTATATAATCAATAGAGTTTTACTTAGACATATCTTAAGAAAACCCCTTATGAATTACGGAACAATAGAAATCCAAAGGTTAACTACTTTAGATTTTTTTTTATAGTAAAGTATTTATTCCTAACACTAAGGATAATCTTGAAATTTTTTATTCCAAGAGTGCTGAAGGGATTTTACTTGGTTATTAAACTTCTAGTAAATCATATAGAGTGTTTAATAAAATAACCAAGACTATTAAATAACCCATTCACGTAAAATTTTATAAGACACATCCACTAGAGCCTAATACCCCTTTATAAAACCTTGAGGATGATTTTTCAACTATAAATGTTACAACCCAAAGTATTTCAATGGAAATTCCCTTCTTAAAAATATGTCATAAAATCACATGAAAAAAAACATAATGAACTAATAAGTGATAAGTAACCTTTAAACATAAGTTTGTCACTTCTGTGTTTGGAATTTTGAAAATCCGACATACACAGTTGTGTTCAAGATGATTTTTGGGGTCCAACAAGAAAAACTTAATTTTTGGTGAATAGTAACCTACCCTTATTAATAGTAGTATGACCCTTATGAATAGTACATCATCCAAATAAGAGTAACATTACCCATGAATAATTAAATAAAATTTAGGCATCTTAGAAAGTGACAATTTGACCATAGTAAATGTTTTGGTATTTTTGTAAGTTATAAATAAATAATTATAATTAATTAATTAATATAAAAGAAAATTTTTTTTCTTAATTTTTTTTCATAAATTATAAAATTTCTGTCTTCTAGTTTTTAGATAATTTTATAAGACCCTACTTAATTTTTGAAAGCATTACAAAATTAGTTTTAATTTTAAAAACTGTATTTTTCAATTAAATTATGATTTTAATTAAATATTAAATTAATCATATTTATAAAATTATTTTTGAAAAATGGACTTCATTTTTGGATTTTAAACGTCAAAAAATGGTTAGGGTGAATTTTTTGTATTTTTTTGAAATACTTCAATTTTCGGGTGAATAGTAAAAAATACAGTTTTTCACATAACCGGTGTATCCTAAATTGCATCATTAATGATGTAATGATGACATAAAAACTATAGAACTTTAGGTTCTGCCAAATTATATTAAATTTCATAAATGGTTCCTTAAAATACAATAAACTCAATTTTCAAACCTAAAAAGAACTTTCCAAAGCCTAAAGTCTAAAGGTGATTTCTTAAAGTGTCATTTTCTCTTTCTTTCACTTTCCTTTTAATAAATTAATGAATTAGAATTATAAAGATGATTTAAAGCCTAAAAATAATTATATTATATTAATATATGATTTAGGATGTCAAAAACTAATATTACAAGTCTAACTTTTGATATATTATTTTATTTAATATTTTATACTAAAAACACCTCCCTCCTCATGTATAAATAACCCCTCCCCCTCCCCTTACCAAACCACACCTCTCATGCTTCAAGAATTGTCTAAAATCTGCCCAAGAATCATCCCTAGCCCCTCCCCCACTTCCAAGAGCTTCTGTCCTCATCAAAAGACAAAGCCTAGGTCCCTTAAGGAGGATCTCAAGAGGAGGATTCAAGAGGTAATTTCTCTTCCTCTTTCCTTTAATTCCCTTTCAATTTCACATCATTTTCTTATTCTATCCCAACCTATCTTTGTAAAAATGGTATCGTGACTATATTATCATAAATATAATAGAATGTTATGATACTAATGGGATATTATACCATCCAACCCCCTTCTACTCTTCCTTTTATTTTTTAAAAGAAAACCTTGTTCGTAAGGTGTTAATCTACCACCTTCAAGAACAACATGTTTTATTTTCCATTTATACCCATAGATCTGGTCATGAAACCATTTTTATGGTTGAACCAGAATATTATATTTGAATTATTTCCTATTTTATGTTCTGGAACTAACTTATGTACATATTACTAGATGAGTAAATAAAACAATTCGTTGTGGTTGAAAAACCGCCCAAATTAACCCAAACGATAATCATTAAATTCCTATCTAATGATTCATCCACATGGTATAAAAAGGAATTCATATTAAGATAATTTTAAATTCTGGAATATCATTAATAACATGTAATATATGTTCTGGATGTTTACCCATGTTCTACACAAACTTCAATTCATGAATACATGTGAAACTCTCAAGAAAACCATAAAAACGAACATTCCCGAACAATGTTTTTAAACTCTATAACTCATCAAAAGGCCCATAAAATAACATAATGAAACCAAAATTACCCCTATTAAGGTATAAAAGGTTCTGTAATTTCAAATTAATGAATATAATGTCATTATACAGGACATTAAAGAGAAGGAAGCGTTCAGATACAAGGTAAGGGGAAATTCTCAAACCTAACTTTCATCCTTCGGGTTCTCCCTCTTTCACTCCTTTTTGATATGGTTACTCCTTAAAAATCTTTTGTTCATAATTTTCTTTCCTTTTATAGGATATACATGTTTTTCACTGGTATATATGAAAAACCAAATGTTTTCCAAAAGAACTCTTCTTTCAAGAACACACCTTTTACTTCTCATTCAAGATTGACGGTTCTTGTAACTTGTATATTATTACCTCATTCTTTTGGGAACCCAATGTTTATGAATGTGTTCTTATGAGATGAAACCAATTCCTTTTAATGGGTTCATTATTTTCATTTATGTTATATGTTCATTTTGTCATGCATGATAGATGATAATGTTATGATGTGACAGGTGCGCTCGAAATTATATAGCGCAATATGAATGTTTAAATGTGACGGTTCGCCCAGAATTATACAGCACTCCAATGCATTGGGTAAAGTGATGAATTTAATGAGTAAATGAGAAATGATTTATGAAAAATATTCTAGCTTTTTTCACAATCACGTTTGGTAGTTAACTACTAAGAGATGATGTTTCATTTTTATGCATTGCCACATTTCAAGTCTCTTATTAATGCTTCCTCTCATGTTCATGATTCTTTGCCTATGTTATGAATATGATCAACCCATGCTATATTGTTCTTATATATCCTTTTACTGAGATTCTAGATCACCCCTTTTTATGTATATCCTCAGGTGGCTACATGTACTAAGGAGAGTTCAAGTGCCAATAAGAAGCTAGAGAAGAAGAAATGAACAAAAAAGTTTATGCTCGATGCTGTAATTGTTATGTATGGTCCTAGTTTTCCCAAGACACTAAACCATTGGATCCTCTATGTGTAAAACTATTATGTTGTTTATATTTAAAATTATGTAACATTAATGTATGAAAAGGTTGGGTTTCTATAATAAACATTAATGCCAAGCCTTATAATAATTCTAAAAAAACAAGTAGAAAAATCATCCAGTTATGTGGAACAAACTAAACTTAAATCTATAGATGACTATGAGATGACCATAACTTCTTTTCAAATAGTTTTTAGGAATCATAAATACCATAAACTAAATGTTGTAGTTGGATACCTAGATAGAGGTATATAGACTAGATATTCTCTTAGAAATCTAGTTGAACATCAATAATTCTTGTCTCAGCGTGAACCTAAGAACATCAATGATTTAATTAATGATGAATTATGGGTAATTTAAATGCAAGGAAAATTTAATCAGTTTGAAAGAAATAGAGTTTGGGGACTTGTAGTTATACTTAAAGAATCTCTCACCATTTTCACTAAATGAGTGTTTAGAAATAAGGTTGAAGAGCCAGCCACTATTTTAAGAAATAATTCTAGGTTTCTTGTATAAGGATATATTAAAGAAGAAGGTATTGACTATGAGGACACCTTTTCACCAATTTCTATACTTGAACCCATCAGAATACTTATTACCTATACAAAAAATTTGGATTTTAAACTATATAAAATGGATGTCAAAAGTGCGTTCTTAATTGGTTATATAGTTAAGGATTTTTTTGTTGAATAACCCCATAGTTTTCAAAATCTGCATTTTAAAAATAATGTTTTAAAATTAACAAAATATTTATATGGTTTAAAAAACCTCATAGATCTTGGTATTATAGGCTCAACTATTTTATAATTTCTAAAGGTTTTTTAAAAGGTATTATTGATCCTAATATTTTTATAAAAATAATTTATAAATATTTTTTAGTAGTTCAAGTATATGTTGATGATATTTTTTTTGGATCTTCTAAAAATTATTTGTGTACTAATTTTTTAAAAATGATGCATAATGAATTTGAAATGAGTTTAATGGGTGAACTTAAATTCTTTCTTGGTTTTCAAAATTTTCCTAATAAATATGGAATTATATTATATCAAAGTAAGTACCCTAAATACCATCTAAAACGTTTTGGTTTGGATAACACTAAAAGTAGTGAAACTCCTATGAGTTCTACCTATTTTTTGGATCTTGATGAAGCTAGAAAATCAATGGATCAAACTAGTTATAGAGATATTACTGGAATCTTTTTATACTTAACTTCTAGCCAACCTGATATTATGTTTAGTGTGTGTATGTGTGCTGATTTTCAAGGAAACCCTAAAGAATCACATTTACTTAATCTTAAAATGATTTTCAAATACCTCAACTATACAACCAATTTAGGACTATTTTATCCTAGAGGACAAGTATTTGACTTAGTGAGTTATTTGGATATGGATTTTGGTGGTTTAAAGTTCGATAGAAAAAGAACCACTAGAACATGTCATATTTTGGGAAAGTCTCTAGTATCTTGGTTTAGTAAGAAGACAAGTTCAGTTTCACTGTCTACTGTTAAAGTTGAATACATAGCTATAGGGAGTTTCTAGGAACAAATTTTATGGATGAAACACACACTGCTAGATTATGGATATCAATTCATACATGTCCCTATAAATTGTGACAACACAAGTGCGATAAATATTTCTAAGAATCCCATGTCTCACTTTAGAATAAAGCATATTTCTATAAGAAATCACTTTTTGAGGGACCATTTTCAAAAGGGTGATATAAATCTAGAATTCATAGGGACTGAATATCATCTTATTGACACTTTTACAAAACCATTGAATTTTAAGAGATTAAGCTACATCAAACATGAATTAAGAATGATAAATTTTGATTATTATTTAATCTTGGTGGACCCACAATTAGAAAATCCACTGTTAGATGAGTCATTATTGGTGAGTCACCATTTATAAGTCACCATTGGCAATTAACCATTGGCGAGTCACCATTGGATGAGTCACTATTGGTGAGTCACCGCTAGCGAGTCACCATTGGACAAGTCACCAGTATTTGTTTCAAGTGTTGCTACCATTAATAATTTTTGGGATTAAATTATTATTTTATTTTATTTGTTTATTTTTATTATATTTTATTACTTCAAATCCCTAAATGATAAATCGATCTTAAAGTTTGAAATCAAGTCACTCTCACTCGCACCTGCTTCCTTCGAGCCATTTCACCTTATCCTTCTCTCTCGACCTTCAGCCTTCTTGCACCCTTACTTCAGTATTTGTTTTGCTACAATGGTGAGGATAAATCACCCTTTTATGTCATTTTATGAGGAATCAAGGGTAGTGAAGCAGTTGTAAGGAGAACCAAGTTGAGCTATTATCGATCCAAGGAACCTAAAACTTGAAAATCAAAAAGTAGTTACCAGAAAAAAATTAGATTCAGAATGGTTGCTTTATAGTAAGCCGTTAGTTCTTAGGATGATATATAACCAAGGATGGATAGATTGATTCTCTAGAATTGATAAAACTTTCTATCTTAGGTTGGTTAATTAGTTTTATCAGTATGTCGATTTTAGTTTTGTAAAGAAGAAGGATTTGATTTAAATTATGATAGATGGTAAGGAGTTTACCTTTTCTTCAATGGGATGGGAAAAGTGTCTAAATGTGTGAATTGTTTAGTTATGAATTTTTTTATGGAGCTAACTGGTGATGGTACTCTAAGAAGGCCTACTTCTACTGAGTTGGATGGTGAATGCAATCTTCTTTTTAAATTTATCCACAGTTTGTTATGTCCTGAAAAGGGGAATTGAATACTATGAGATATCTATATATGTATCTCATATTCATTATAAAAATAGAAGATAGGGTTAAACTATGTAGATACCTCATGGTACATATGATGAAAATGTGCAAGTCATCCTCCAGATCCAATTATCTCATTTATCCTAAGCTTATTTATTCTATGTTGGAAACAAAATTCTTGATTGATGATGAGGAGGAAGATGATGTTAAATGTAATGGTTTCTACCTTACTATAGTTATCTGTAGAAGGATGAGGGTGAGTTGGAACCCTTATATGAAGAAGTGGGTTAGAGATAATGAAAATATCTATGAGGATTTTTATCTTATATATCATCCTACTAGATCCAAGAACCTTGTTGATCCTGACTTGGATCCAGATGAGATAGTTGAGTATTCAGACAAGGAAAAAGTTGCTATAGCTTTTGATTAGGAGGTGGCTACCTCATTTGAAGAGGGTAGTGACCCAGACATTCCAAAGAGCCATACCATGTATTTTTTCCCTACTAGTCATCCAGTTTCTCTACCTTCTATAGAAAGTATCTTAAGTGAGAGAGATGATAATGATGACGATGGGACATAGGTTTCTGGAGATGATCAGATTATAAGTTATTCTTCTAAATCCTCTAAATAGGTTGAGGAGGTATTTAATAATGAAGATGAATAAAATGTGGAATATAGAAATAATGGTGATAATGGAGATGATGATGAGGATAGTGATGATGGAGGACCTGATCATGATCATGTTGATGAGATGATTCAATCACCTCATCCATCCCATGTTGGATCTGTTTTCTTAGTTAGGTATATAGGGAGACTTGGATCACCTATTCCTGCAAGAATTGATAGATCTGGTTCAAAAAGATCAATATCCATAGATATATCAGTTCTATAGAAACATGTTAGAGATGTTACTTATTATATAGGAGAGACTAGAGTATCCACTAAGGGGGATAAATCCCCTAGTTCTATCAAAGTCAACACTATTGATGTGTCTTCTTCCAGATTTGTTGTTGATGATCATGATGAGTGGGATAAATTACTAGTATATGTTCAGCTTGTTTTGGAATATTCATAGTCTAAGTATGTTGTGGAAGATGATGGATATCATATAGATTCTCAAGGTGATTCTGTTCAGGAATCCCATGAGGTATCCTATAAGGGGGAGCCTTCCCCTGGTTCCAAACTTCTTGGTCTAGTATATGATGAATCAAATGATGATGGGATAAATACACCAAAGTATGGAGGACCTGCTATATATGCCAAAATTGGGAAAGATCCTAAGGGATATTTGGTTTAACCCATAGATCATAATGGTGAGCTTAAATATTTTGTTTCAGTTGTACCTACTAATAGATCAGAGACTATAGAGGCTCCTATGCCTAGTGTTGAGAGACTTATTGCTCTAATGTCTTTAGATGATATTTCTAGAGTAGACTTAGAATCTTTCATAGGGAGACTCCTTTACAACTTTAGTAGGATTTTGAGTTCTCAAGCACCTCAGGTCACTCATCTTAATGAAACTGATGCTAGAAACCTGTTTGAGATAGTTGTACGCTATATCCATCCGAAGATAAATTTCCATATTCAATAAGTTTATATTGAAAATGGAATGTTATACAGTGAAATAGAGTATATGAGGTCTATGATAGAGTATATGAGAGACTCCTTTTCTTCTAGTCAAGCTGCTATGATGGAGAGGTTGCAGAGTTTACCAATAGTGGCATCTACATCTAGTGCTCCATCTCCCTCAGTTTTAGTTGATTTTGAGATGATCTGATCTATAGTTTGAGAGGAGATTCATTCTGTTTTGGGTAATTTTCATACTACTCATCATGATTATATAAGGAATATTCTTCAGTATGGTGAGCGCATATATAAACTAGTAATGAAATGTTTAAATGAGGCCCAAAGTGATAAATAAAACATCACTAAGTCAATTAAATATTACCTTTCCAAGATATATACCAAATATGATTTGAATTCCCATTTCAAGTTTTTGGCTGAGAACCTAAGGATGCCACCTATTACTATGTATTTCAAGGAATAGGTCAACCAGTTGAAATTTTTGGCACCTCTGCTTAAGTTTTTTATGAAGGAAAAGAAAGATTTATTTAGTTATATGGAGTGAGGAGGAAACCTTATTTTGCATTTTTTTCAATATTATGAAGCCTTTTATTTATGTTTCTTTCACTATAGTGGTTTCTCCAAAAGTGATACCCATGTTAGCATTCACCTCTGTTTCTTATTTATACCCTTTACCTCCTTAATACCAGCCCTTCAACATGTCTCCCATGGATGTAGTATGGCATCTTAGGCTAGTGATTATCAGAGAGCTACTTCAGCCTGCTTCAACACCTTCATTCACTACCTCATTCCCATTAGACTCTACATTCATGAATCCTACCACTAGAAAAGGAAAAGGCCCTAATGATCCTACCTTCCAACCTGAGAGTGACTCTGATAAGACATTAGTCTTTAATAGGGATTTTTTATTGTAATTTTCCTTGCATCGCCTTTTGGGATATAATATCATGATTTTTTGTGCTTAATGACATGTATCACTATTATTATTTATATCTTTGTATTTAACTTTTTGATAATCCAAAAAGGGGGAGAAATTTGGATGGAATTTACCTTTGAACTCAAACTCTAACTATTTCTTTGATACCTCATTTATATATCCTTTTATATGTTACCTTTGATACCAAAATTATCTTTGGTACCTTACTCATTTGAATTTCCTTATCCTATTTTTTTTATTTTGATACAATCTTATTTAGACTCATTCCTTGATTCCATCCTTATTTTTCCTTTGATACTATCATTTTTTGTATGTGATTTACTTTATTGATGACAACATTAATTACACTTATCTTTGATACCACCCTTCTTTATATCTCACATTTGACATTTGAAATATTAAGCATACTATTGTCCCTTAAATATACCTCTGTATACCTAAGTTTATTTTCTACATGGTTTATAAAAATTCCATGATTTTTCATCATAAAAAATGGGGATATTGTTGTCACCTTCGTATTTTAATGCTCATAAATAATTTTTATTATGTTTCTAATGAGAGTATTATTTTATGATAGCATTTTATTTTATAAGGAAATTTGATGAAAATTTGGCTAAATGTTGGGATGATTCACCATTATTTCAGATTGACTCACCGCTAGACTTGATTCACCACTAGAGTGTCTTACCATAAGATATGAGTCACCACTAGACTTGAGTGACCACTAGAGTGTATTAAAAAAATGCATGAGTCACCGCTATATTGACTCACTACTAGACATGAATCAATAACACATTAAAGGAAAAGTGAGAGTCAGTATAAGGATCTAGACGATATCAATGATTACTCTTCAATGGGTGCATTTAGTGATTTATATTCTCAAAAGACTCCCTTGTGTGTAAGAGTGATTGAGATCTATTGTGAGTGATTATGAAGTGCATGAATTGCTGAATCCAGGAATGATCATTACATGGGAGCTTACATGCTACATATATTTCAACTTTCAACTATTAAAGAGTGGAACTCATTGATGATCAAGATCCTTTACTAAAGACAGAAAAGAGAACTTTGTGATTCTCTATTTTACTACAACTTTTATAGAAACATTTTAAACTCCTCACCAAGCCACACTTGAGGATACTAGAGCATCTAAAGAACTAAAGACTAAGAATCATTACCTTTTCTACATCTCATTGATTTCTATTTCTGTTATTTTATTTTATTTTCAGGTAGTTTATTTTTTTCTCTGTTCATCAATACACATTGACTCCTATGATAGATTTGGATAATACTTGATATTCTTTTCTATATATTTTTATATTCTTACCTAGGTGTTTGTGGAAGAGGTCCTTGTGTGTCTTGTGTTTGTTTTTCTACCCACATATAGTTGTAGAAGAGACCTTTGAGTCTGGAAATCTTATAATCTATTATTTGTATACTTGATCTAGGATGTGAATCAGATTATTGTTATATAATATTCTCGGCAATGATTGATTTCTAAGTGAAAGGGATTAGGTCTCATATTGAGATTGAACCCCCTTTTTTATTCCATTTTGTGATTTAGTTTTGTTTTATTAATTTCAAAGATTTAATTTCATTTGATTTAAACTGTAAACAAAACTAGTATTTTGATAGTTATTATTAACTGGTGTTTATATTAGGATTTGTTTGAGTAAATTGATTTAAAAATTTAAATGGATTTCCCATATTTTTAACTGAGCACTAATAAATCTTTTAAAAGAACAAAATTTTATCAAACTATTATTTTGATTAACATGGTGATTTATTTTAAATTGGGGGATTTTATCTAATTTTTTAACAAAAAAATTATTTGATACTCAATTCACCCCCTCTTGAGTTACTCACTCTGACTAAAACCATTGATATATTTTCCCATTTCCACTATGGCATTGTCAAATGTTGAAGCATTCCTTTCGGTAATTTTCATTATACTTTAACCTGTTGAAAATTAAAATATTTCATTGTAAAGTTATCAATATCTATTTTCATACCATACCACTAGTAATACTCCCAAAGGTCTCTGTATATCTTAGTACTTCCTAGATGAACAAAAAATAGAGAACTATGAGCTTCACTTAACAACTCTTTCTTTATCTGGGAATCACACTGTACACATAATCTTTTTCCAATTCATAAAACACCTTCTTCATCAATATTAAAATTTGTAAACTTACCTTTCTTAATAGATTTTACCTTTTCTTAAAAATCATGATCCTCCTTATGATATTTCTTAATTCTTTATGAAAAATTTGACTTCACTGAAACCTAAAAAAATAGAGGATATCCCAACATCCACAGCTTCTAGGCCAAAATTCATCAAATCATTAACCAAAGGTCCATGTTTAAAATATAACATAGTTGATGTATCATTATTTTTATGACTCAAAACACGAGATACTTCATTTTTATTTTAAGGATGGTAATTAATTGTGAAATCATAATCCTTGATCAGTTCTATCCATATTCTCTATCTCATGTTCAATTATTTTTGAGTGAATATATACTTAAAACTTTTTTAATCAGTATATATTTTAGTATTTACTCCATATAAATTATGTATCAAAATTTTTATAGAAAAAATAGTAACAAAATCAAGATAATGTGTAGTGTAATTTAAATCATTAGGTTTCAACTGAAATGAAGTATAAGAAATTACCTGATCATTCTGTATCAAGACACAACCAAGTACCTTCAAAGAAGCATAACTATATATAACAAATTATCCATTTCAAGAAGGTATTTACAAAATTGGATCATTCACTAATATTATTTTTAGTTCCTAATATCAATCATCACATTATTTTTTACAGATTAATTTAACTCATTTTTGAGTTAACTTAGTCAATAGGCTAGATAACCAAGAATTTTTTTTTCAAAAAATCATCAGTAGTAACCCAATAATCTAATAAAAATATGAATCTATATGATATTTTTGTATATTTTCCATTATTCAACAACTTTTTTTTACAGGGTCAAGAGTTATTCCATATTTAGAAACAATATTTCCAAGGAATACAATTTTTTTCAACCAAAATTTACACTTACTAAATTTTCTATATAATTTCTTTTCTATAAAGGTTTCCAAAATTATCCTTAGATTATTTTCATTTTCCTCCCGAATTTTAGAATATACCAAAATTTCATGAATAATGAAAACAAGAAAATTATCCAAGAATTCATGGAATACTCTATTAATAAGGTCCATAATATAACAGGTGCATTAGAAAACCCAAAGGGCATAACCAAAAACTTATAATTCCCATATCTAGTTCGATATGTAGTTTTGGAATATCTTTTTCCTTCACTTATAACTTATAGTACCCCGACCTAAGATCAACCTTTGAAAAATACTTTTCTCCCTAGAGATTATCAAACAAATCATCCATATGTGGAAAATGATACTTATTATTAACATTGATTTTATTCAAATCTCTATAGTCAATGAAAAGTATTATTGAACAATATTTATTTTTAATAAAAAAACATGAGAACCTCATGGTGAAGTGCTAGGTTTAATGAAACATTTATCTAATAATTCCTGCAATTGATTTTTTAATTCTAAATGTTCCACTTGATCCATTCAATAAGGGGGTTTAGAAATAAGATTAGGATCATGCACTAAGTCAATAGTAAATTCAAACTCTCAATTAGTAATAAAACCAAGAAAATCATTAAGAAATACATCCATGTATTCATTCACTACCGACACATCACTAATTTGAATATTTTCTTTCTTATCAACAATATAAGCTTGGTAACTTTCAAAGTCATCTCTAATTAATCTCTTAGATTCTTAGTAAGTTATCAAAGGCATGAAATAATTAAACAAAAACTACTTGGATTTGAAATATATCTTAGTATGATAAATTAAAACATAATCTATACTAAGAACAATATCAAACTCCACTATAGACAATTCAAATAGATTTATAGGAAATACCATTACCCTGATAACAATATTAATATTCCTATAAATATTTATTCCTTTAATACTTCCACCCAAATTTTTCACCAAAAGTTATATCTTACTTTTATGAGGTGATATTACCAATTTAATTGAAAATTTCTCAGAAATTAAAGAATGCGAATATCTAGAGTCAAACAAGGTATTGGAATAATTTGAATACACAAGTAGCATACCCATCACCACTTTATTTGATGGCACAAAATCAATCATAACAGTAACAAAAGATTTTTCCACACCCTTTTGATTTCTATCTTAATGATTTATAGCCCAAGTTACTAACTTTGGGTACACATTATTATAATGGAAAAACTCATTACAACTAAAACACCTCACCATTGGATGGATACCAATTACCCTATTTTTTGAGATTCTTTTCCTTGTAATCATATGCCATATGACCCAAATTTCTACATCATTGACACTTAAATAATTTCATAGTACATTATACATGGTTATTTTTACCAAACATGACATAATATGGGAACTTCATTTTATTACCTATAATTTTTTTGTTGTATGTTCCCCCATCACCTGCCATCCTGAACTCTTCTGACATTCATTATCAAGAGGAACATAATTTTTAGAAAAATCTATCTCAACTTTTTCATTATAATGAACATATTTCTCATAGATTTTAAATTATCATGTGTATAAATCTCTTCATAGACATGGTTCTAATATTGAGTAAAATGTATGAATTTTAACATCAATTTACAAAATAAAATCTGGTGCGTACCTAGCTAATCTTGTAAAATTTTCTTCATACACGACCATAGAATCTTTATATTTTTCCCTCAATTCTAGAAATTATTTTTCCATATGGAGTCAAAAAACCTTAGGGGAATATTTCTCAAGGAAAATATCCATAAATGTTTCCCATTCTATGGAATCAAGATCATATTTCTCCCAAGTATTCTTAACCAGAGACCACCATCAACTAATTTCAACTTCAAAATGATAAGAGTTACCTTTTTATGTTCTGAAAAACCCATAACTTAAAATATATTCTATAGGTAATTTATCCATACTTTGGATATCACAGGGTCAGATAATCCATTAAATTATGGGGGATGTTGCTTCATGAAATTCTCCACCATAGACATGTCCCTTCATGGTATATCAAGTTACTCTCTAACATGGATACCAACACCATTTATAGCTTCTATAAACTAATACATAATTGCAAAAAACTATTATGTTCAAATTAAAACCATCTCAGGATGTTGATTTGGAAGGATATTTTCCTTTCAGTGCTTTCCCATTATAGCTTCCTTATTTCCTCTATGGAAAATCATTATGAATAGACATAGTTTAGATGAATTAACATAGTAATATTTAATTTCTATATCATTTCAACATAACCATAATGTAAAATCATTCAAGGTTATTCTATTATCATTATCTTAATATCTAAAGTTATCCAAAATGACCTCTAATACCAACTATAAGGACTCAAACTTAAACATTACATAATCTTAAGTTTTAAGTAAAGAATTCTATCTATTAAATTTTGGGATCTTTTTAGGTTTATATTTTTAGAGAACTAGGTCCTAATTCATACATAACAAAACCATATAATACAAAGTGGATACTTCTGATCAGTATGTATTTTTTATTTAATATAAAACTTTTAATACAACACATGATTTATTTTCATGAAAAATATTCATGACTTTCAACTTGAATTCTTTTTTTCCCTTACCCATATTTAAATTCTGTAATTTTTTTTAAAAAAAAATTTTGGGTGAGAAAAAAAATATAAATAAGGGACATAAAAATAAGAAAACTTTTAGTCTAGTGAAAAACATGAAAATCCCTAAAAAAACACTTCTTAAAAACATAAATTTTTACCTAGAAAAGGAATTATAATTCTTTTAAAAAGATCATTTATCATAACTTAAAAAAAAATTATTTACATGAAAAATCATTAGTAAGCATAGAAAAGTCATGTAGGTGTCTTGGGAAATCATCTCATAGAACACTTATAGAACCCTTAAAACTGGAATAACCATACAACCAACTTCTAATATAATTATTCATAGAACATAATCATTACCCAATGCATTAGAGTACTATTTGGGAACACCCATCATATAATATATAATGGTATTACTTGGAACTATCTAGCTACACCCATCATTAACAATTTCTAAAGACCATTTCATGAATAAAACATTTTAATATTGTGACTTTTCATCATAAAACCCCTGAGAAATTATTTTAAACCCATTTACAAAACACTTTCGAATATAAAAATACCATTTTATTTTAAAACCCATTTTCAATACCAAAATAAATAGAAAAAGGGAGTGATTATTTTTCTTCTAAGAAACCATGAAATCTTGTAAAGGAATCCATGCTTAAAATAATTGTTATGAAGGGAAAAACCACTGTCTCTGTATATGTTAAAATAGAACATTCCTTTTGTCATATATAAAGAAAGTAAAACCTTCTATACAATGATTCATTTTTTTTCAAAAAAAATAATTAAATAAAAATATATCGTTTATAAAATTCTCATGTTCATAATAAAATCATTTTAAAAACTTGTACAAGGAAGAAAAAGAGAGTTAGAAAGAAAACATTAAAAGTTATTTTTTTAAAAAGTCCCTTATCACTTTGAAAATATTTAAATCATAAGACCCATGAAATAATAAAACTAAAAAAAACTGTTAATACCATGAGAATAGATAAATTAATGAGATAACATGTCAAAGAGTCTATATATACACCTCATACAATAATATATGTGTATAACATCAAAGCATGCCTTAATGAAAGGGAATCGAGACAGAGTCCCTTACCTCTAGATAGATTTGCCACATTTGTTCTTTATCTTCCTAAATAATAAACTTATATTAATTATTTACTTGATTGATAACATTTTTAAATTATATTATTACTTTTTAGTTCACTTATTACCATTTTATAGATAAATACCTAATTAATTATGTTTACTTCAGAAGTTTTAATGATATTTGGATTATATGTCAAAAATGACTATGGTAGGTTGACTATTGGTCAAAGAGGTCATTATTTCAACATATATAGAATAGTAGTCATGAAATAATTATCATATTTATATATAAACTATAATTTTAAGACCAATCATGAAAGATGGTTTTGAAAAAATTAAGTACGTTATGATCATGGAGAAGGTATGCCTTACATATGCATGTGCAACGTTTCCATTTTTCAATGATCATCATGGAAAGAATGTATGAATTATTTTATCTTTACATAATAATAATAATATCATAAATATTATATAATTTATTTAAATATACTTATATATGTCATCCATGTGATTTATAACCTTACCATATCACTCCTTTATATTTCCTTTGATAAGGGTACTATACATTATCGTGTGTTTATACTGTAGTTTCTATTGTGATTGACTGATATTCACCTAGATATGTATATTCAATTGATTAGGGAAATCTATTTTATCGAATACTTATCATTTTATTCTATATGGTGTGAATATCATATACTTCATTATCCTGAATGAAGGGTAGTAACTCAGATATCCATACCATTCATTTAACTAAGGAAATCTTGATAATACTTATACCTATAATTTTTATATAGATAATTATTGATTATTTATTTTTTACTAATATAATAAACTCCTTTGGGATAATTATGATATATATTGTTAGACATTATTTTCATATAATGGATACACTGGACTTATTATGTGATGAGTGGGGCATAAATTTATATAGCCCCACGATGCATGGGTAGGTCTCATGTGATAAACTAGTTTGATTATTTGGATTATGCCTACCCTTTTATTATGATTTTTTTACATGAGGACTTGAAATTATAGTTATGATATCCATCATTATGCATTCTATCATCATGTTATTTGTCACGACCCGTCCCCGGGGCCCGTGCCGTGACTACCCCAAGCCCACCTTCCATAGGCCAGGGGCTGGCGACTAGCACCAAGGCATAAAACCCGAAAAAGGGAAGGCATTGCCTTTATAAATTAAACAAAAAACACCACAGAGCAAGCAAGCAGAAGAAGTAAACACTAAGTAAAAGCTTGTACAATAGTAAGTGCGGAAAGGTAAGTGGGTCAGAATACAAACCCAAACTGAAAGTAAAGTACAACTGGAAAGGGAAAACAACAACTGAAAAGTAAGCCACAACGTCGAGCTGTCCACTGGAAATCCCACCTGAAGGGTGGGTACAGAAAGTCTCCACTGCTCCTCGGGTCCAGCCTACCACTCTGAGTACATCCCGCCCAGTGGTCCACCTCCAGGTACCATCCTGCTCCGCAAGTCTCCACCACGATCAGTGCTGTCCGTCGTCTGCAACCAACACAACGTAGTGCGGGCATAGCCCATGAAGGGGTGAGTATAAGCTACTCAGTAGGGACTCCAAGACCCCCGAAGGTCTCCCAGAATCCACAAAGGATAAACCACAAAGTAAAGATACAATCACAAAGTAACATCCGACACAGCTTAGGTATATGCCCATACATATACCCAAGTCATCAATTCTCGTTCGGCTCCAACATCCGAGCCCAAGTACAAACCAGTCCACACAGGAAATCAAAACTTCAATCCACACAGGATAACTCAAAACAATCCACATAGGAAAGCAAAATAGGATTTCAGATCACACAGGTATACTTCTTTGTATGATGATAAAGATGACCAGATATTTCCACTGATTCATCTAAGCTGTCGGACCCACAAAGGATCGATAGGTACTAACCCCCGCAATGACCCAAAAAGGATCTGAACCACAAAGGAATTTAAAATATTTGAAATATCCTACCTCAAGAAGTTGGTGATCAGAGATTGTTGCGGGGAAGAACGTCGTGGAAGAATCGTCACAGAAGGAGAATCGTCAGCGTCGCAGAACACGACGTTGCGTCGTCGATCTCCGAGGGTGACAACGTTCTTCGCATTCTTCTCATTCTTCGCGTTCTTTGCGTTCTTCACGTTCTTCACGAAGGAGGATGAAGGCACAGAATCTCCAAATCCTCTCAACAAATCGCACCCAAGAAGAAAGGTGTGTTGGTCTTATTTTATTAATATGCCAACAGTTGAAGAACAGGTTAAGAAACGAACAAATTAATTCATAGAATTAATTTCAATGAATTAACCTCCAAATTAATAGGGGAGTTAAGAATTTAGAAAACGCGTCAATTGACTTTCATTTAAGAGGGGGGTTGCGGGTGCGTTACATAGGGGAAAAGAAATGGTGGGGCTCGTGCGGGCCCCACCTTACAAATATCCTACCAAGAGGGTAGGATATTTTGAATTGCACCCTATCCACTTCAACTCAGCTCAAGCAGCTTAAAGTGGCTTTAAGCGGCTTTAAGTGAAATAAAATAAAGTTTGTCGTACCACATTATTTTATTTCTTAACTTAAAGCCAAAAAAAAAATTAAAAACCACACCCGAGCAAACGCAACTCCGGAAGAGGCGTTTCTAAAAAAATACCAGTGCTGCGATTCCATCGATGCCATCGGAATTTGATTCCGAGCACCGGTTCAAAAGTTAGAAAACCATGCTCATTCGTTCACTAAACGTACTGAGCCAAACTTCCAAAAATGATTCCGGGCACACCGGGCCTCGGAATCAGGTGCCGTTAGAAACTGCGCTCTTGTAAAATTCCAAAGAAAATTTAGAAAAAAATTTCCTTGAAATTTATGGGTCTTTACATTATTATTAATTTTTATCCATTTGATTATTAATCTCCATTATTATATCATCCATAGATATATTATTCTCATGTTATTAGTTATATGTAATTACTTAAATACACATGACTCTTCAACTTACTTATACCCTTCAAGAAACATATAACTAGATTACATAAAAATTGGAATAACATAAAAAAATCTAAATCCAACCTAGCACAAAATTACAATACCCCTATAATGGTAATCTTTACTCAAGTAATACGCTCACTAGATGAATAAAATAATAACCAAAAAACATTTTTATATAGATAATAAAATCTCAAATCAATTTACCAACAAAACACACAATTAATTTAAAAATAAACCATTATAAAAATGTTTTTTAATTATAAACTAACTAAACATCACTCTAAAACTATAAAAAACTTATAAAAATGGTTATATTTCTTCATTAAAACAAAATTAACCCATTTTTTATAAAAATAAATTTAAAATAAATGAAATATAATCAAAACTAAATCTCTTTTAAACAAATTCCACATTAATAATTTAAACGAAAATATGATTCATTTTAATCCCTCAATAAATAAGAAATAAATTTATTTAATATATATCAATTTAAAATATCTATAAAAAAGTTTTTTATATTATAAAAACATTCCTCCCGTATAAATTACACTTGATATGACCTAATTTAACCAAAAAATTACATTTTTTAGATTAAAAAAGTCTTAAAATCATTTCTATTCTAAATGAAACAGTCCAAAAATTTCCCAAATAATAATTTCATCAATGAGTCCTATTTTAAATAGTTTAACACACTTATTAAAATATATTATTAGATAAAAATATTCATTTATATAGAAAAATAATAATCAATTTGAACATATCTAAATGCACTATAAGAAATTCACCGAATAACGGCTGTTTTTTTTGTTATGGCGGTGATTTAAACCATTGCCTTATACTTATGTGACAGTTTCAAAAAACCGCCACTAAATTTGGTGTTAAAGTTCAATATAGAGTAGTTTCTTCAATTTAGTGGTGGTTTCTGGAAGTCATTGTAGTAAAAAAATTTAGCGATGGTTGCTATGGTTTTCAAGGGGGTTTGTCCTGGAAAGAATGAAAGCTT
The DNA here is from genome assembly GCA_963277665.1 of Viscum album. Classification (NCBI taxonomy): domain Eukaryota; kingdom Viridiplantae; phylum Streptophyta; class Magnoliopsida; order Santalales; family Viscaceae; genus Viscum; species Viscum album. Next base: position 1,439,604,524 of record OY728151.1, on the reverse strand, counting down.
TTTTAGTGGCGATTTTAACCACTGCTAAAAGAAGATTCATTTTTCAAGGGGAAACTCCATGAAAACCACACCAACCACTACTAAATGATAATAGAAAATGAGTATCCTTTATCAGCGGTTTTAACCACCACTAAAAAATATCTATTTTTTTCACGAAAACTGCCGCTAAATTGTACAATGTATGTATTTAACAGTGGTTTAAGTCACTGTAACGACCCAAAATTTCATTAATGAAAATCTATCTTGATATAATTAAATGTCTATTTATGTAAAATGTTTATATAAAATGTCAAATTATTTTGGTTTATGTTAAGAATTGGGACCATTTCTAATATAGACATTGAATAGTGATCACATGATTAGTATAAATATAGGGCTTTAACAAATCCAATTTACTCAGAAAAAGGAAGCGATGGCCTCATCTAGTAGACGTGCCCCATACGAAGCCCATTTGTCAAAGCTTGGAAAGGATGTGGCGTCATTTGGATTCACTCTTGAAGCTCAAGCCGAGCTTGAACACGTTAAGCTTGAGCGAAACAGCCTACGGGAGAAGTGGAAGTTGATAGAGATTACCACCCGAGTGATGTTATCCGAGCCACCCCAAGAGTCTATCACCATAACAAACCTCAACCTTAGGTCTTATGCAGGTGTTTTAAGGGTTTTTTTTAACAAGACCCTATTACTATGGTTATGTACATTATTTTTTTATATAATAATAAATATACTTTCATTTTATTACTGTTACCTTGTAAAGAGTTTTGAAAGCACAAATAATATTTTTAGTTAATGTTCAACTAAGAAATATATTTTGATAAATTAATGGATTTTTGAATTAAATTATATTTTAATAAGATATTATTCTTATTATTAAATTAATTTTTATTAAATATAAATGATCGTATAATTTTATAAATGCAATTGTAATTTTTATTAAGGTTTGAAAACCATTTTTGTCAAAACCCATGAATTTTCGATAAATATCGGTTTTTATTTTAAAAGTGAAAATTAACATATTTAGAAATTTATTTAGATTAAATGAATATTATTTCTGGAATCAGGAAATTGAAATTATCAAATGGTGAATTTTTCATAATTTTCTGAGATAGTCAATTTTTTGGGTAAAAATTAAATACCATTTAAATATATAATGTGTTTATGACATCATAATGACCCAATAGTGATGTAATAAAATACAATAAACTTTATGTTCGTCCAATATATGTTTTACCATTAAAATAATGTGATTTTGGGTTTGTTTTATTTAATTTACAAAGCTTTAGTGGACCCTTAAATACTAATTAAACATTTTGTCTTTTTAAATTGTTTTACTTGGGAGTGTGACTCACCTCCACATAAGAAACCCCATTATTTTAAGAAGTTCGGACATTGGTATTATAAAATATTTCTTTCCAATTACATTTGGAAAAAACCATGGTCCAAAACCATGGGTTGGTTTGTGGTTTGGATTAGTTTAATGTGAGGTGTCCCAAAACCTAAATAATAAAGAATTACCTCACCTTTCTTATATAAACCCACCCAATATCCTACTTCATCCTCACTAAAAGCCTTTTTAGTTCATCCAAACTCTTAACTAATCTCTCTAGAATCATCTCAAGGTGCTACAAGCTCCCAAGAAGTCTCTCTCAAGCCTCTCTCAAGCCTTTGGAAGCACACTTCCAAGTAAGGGTTTTTTCTTCCTTTCTCATTTTTGTCCAATATTCTTTAAATTGTTATTCCCTTTTAATTTCAATTATAAATGTTGGTGTATGGTTTCTCACCTCCCCCATACTTACCTCTTTATGTTTTAATGATGGGATACCCCTTTCTCACTCATTAAATTCCTCCCATGTACACCTGTTACTATGACGAAATTCCAAAAGGAATTTCTCTCTCCTCATTTACATTCAAGAAATTATTTTGTATCATGAATCTAAATTCCGTTACATTTGTTGGGACATGTATCTATATAACCCCCTTACTTTCCATGTCATGTAAATAGGATTAGACACTACTTTCTCTCTCATCAACCATCTTTATGAGTTCTTATGTGACACCGTTATGCTGCCGAAATTGCACCGTGCTTTTCCAAGACAAAGTCATTGTGTAGTGAATACCATGCCCATTTATCTATCAAGATTATTCAATTTTATACACATTTAATTATTGTTTAAATAGTTTCATATATGTATTCCACATTCGTTTATCATGGAATAAATTATTATGTTGAATGATTCAATGTTTTATGATCCATGTGGCACACTTATGCATGAAATGAAAGGTTTAAGAAGGGTGCACACTGATAGTGCTCCAATGCATAGGGTAAAGTATAGTATCATGATACGTCATGTGAAATGGGTGTTTACTCATGCTAATTCAAGTGCAATGAGGGTTTACTCGTGCTTCATGTGCAATGAGGGTTTACTCATGCTCCATGTGCAATGAGCCTTGGCTCATGCTAATTCCATGTTAAGTGTTGTTGCCACATTTCCATGTTATGATTATCATGATTTATCATGACTTTATGTTTATGATTATCTTGTGCTCTATTGATATTCCTATTGTCTAATATGTATTGTATTCCTCATGTTATTCCATGATTATTCCCTTACCGGGCTTTATAGATCACCCTTTTCTTATGCATGTCCTCAGGTTATCGTATGCAAGACTAAGTACAAGTAAATGTATTGGTCATGTAAAGGAAGTTTTCAATAAAGAGGTTATATTTCATGTTTTAAGTTTTTATGTAATGATCCTAAGCCCTAAAGACACTAGACCTCTCGATCTTATATGTTGTATCTAGTGAAGTTCATGTAATAAATTATGTTTAATTGTGTAATAAAAAGAAGGGTTGTCATAGTTGGTATCAAAGGATAGGTTTAGTTATTTTTGGGATTAGGATTAGAAAACCCTAGAAAAGACTTAGAGACAAGACTGAGTATAATAAAAGCATCCCTAATTTTTGGTGAGTATTGAGTAAGTGGTTTATCAAGAAAATAAATCTCTATCTGGATATGAGCAGGTAGAGGCGGCTCTGGCACAGATGTATCCTAGGGGTAAAACCCGAAACCACAGCTTTGAGATAGACTCGAACAGGAACCGGTGCACGAAAATGGGCCTTGATGCACTCTTGGTTATGACACTCCTGGGGGATATGATTTGGTAAATTCACAAGCTTAGTATTAACCATTATTAAGGGACTAAAAAAAATTCCCTAAGAATATATGTTATAAAGTAGATCATGGATAACATAGATTCAAGCCAGTAGATTCATATGTTAAGGAAATAAAAGTTATTTATAAGTCATCAGTTTTGTCCTTGGATTACCCTTTATGTGTTACCCCTAACTTTTTTTTATTCCATCCAGTGTCTTGTAATAGGAGGACTCGGGCTAACAACTGATGTGAAGATCAATGTGATGACTGTAATAATGAGATGCCCAATCCAATGGGAGTGGGAATCACGAACTTTGTCATGCTTCTCTCTCAGATAACTCAATATTTTAATAGAAAAATGGGTCAAGAGAAACGTTCAACCCCCCATAAGAAAGAACAAGTCACTATCGAGAGCTTCATGAGACAAAGGTCTCCTACTTTTAATGGATCATCTGATCCCTCAATTGCTGAACAATGGATCAACTCCATTGAAAATATCTTCTTCATCCTTCAATGCTCTGAACAATAGAAGGTTCTCTTAGATGCTTATAATATGGAGGGTGAAGCTAATCAATAGGGGATGTTGATAAAAAATACGAAGCCTGAGGAGGAGATCGAGGCGTTGGAATGGAAGGATTTCCAGAAGACATTTTTCGATAAATATAATATGTGTACCCTCCGACTTAAGATGGAAAGGGACTTCCTTGCCCTCAAGAAAAAATATGATGAATCTATTGGAGAGTATGAGGTAAACTTCACAAGGCTTGCTTTATACGCTTCCGGCTTTGTCGTAACCCCCGAATGCAAGGTTGACCGCTTCTTTGGTGGGTTGAAACCTAGCCTGCAGAAAGCGCTGGCGATCCATGACTTTGATAGTTATGAAAAAATTGTCCGATGTGCCCTCAAGGTTGAAATAGAGATTAGAGAATCATAGGGGTATCATAGGGATAAGAAGTGTAAGGTGTAATTCAATTATGACAGTCTGATGGATAAATCCAACAGTGCTAAAAAGATCTAGCACCCCACTTGCCAAAGGTGTAGAAAGAAGCACCCCAGAAATTGACTGAAGGGGATGAGGAAATGATTTAGGTGTGGAAGAGAAGGACACCTGGCTATTAATTATCGGCAAGAAAGACCCGCGGATGCGACAGAGGATAGGAACACTCCGTTCGAACCTCAACGCGTGGTTCATTGCTACAACTGCAAAGAACCAGGTCATCTTGGAAATTAGTTCCCCAAGCCAAGGGTTTTCAGAGGAAACCAAAAACCTCCAAGGTAGTAAGGGTGATCTTTTTCCATCAATACTACCGAAGTGAACCCCAAAAATGAAGTGGTGACAGGTACTCTAGTTATTCATTCAATAATAGAGAACATACTTTTGGATTCAGGTTCTATTCATTCTTTTATATCTCAATAGTTTAGTAGAAAAATCCCAACACCACCAAAAATCATGGAAGTGAAGATGTCGGTGAGTATGGAAAATGGGGAAATCATTGAATCCCATGAATATAACTCCTCCCCTGTCATAATTTGTGGATTAAACTTCCCAGGGAACCTCTTCATACTCCCTCTGGTGGAATTTGATGCAATTATGGGCATGAATTGGCTTTCCTTATATAGAGCCAACATAAATTTCCGGGAGAGGGAAATCACTCTTCATGTGGATAATCGACCCCCAATTCTATACAAGTGTAAGGAGGAAGATGAATCTTCTATAGATACATAATATCAATCATGGATATTACTACCCTATGATCATGTGTATCTAGCTCATATGATTGAGTCCAAGGAAGCAACCATTTTTTGAAGACATGCCTATTGTGAGAGAATTCACTGAAGTGTTTCCCAAGGAATTGCCTAGTCTTCCTCCTAGAAGAGATTTTGAATTCTCAATTGATCTTATACTTGGGGCATTTCTAATATCCAAGACTCCATATAGAATGGATGTTGTAGAGCTTGAGGAGATTAAGAAACAACTACAGGAGAATCTGGATAAAGGGTTTATACGCCCAAGTGCTTCACTATGGGGTGCACCAGTGCTCTTCGTCAAGAAGAAGGATGGGTCAATATGCCTTTGCATCGATTATCGTGATCTTAACAAAATCATGATAAAGAAAAAGTATCCTCTCCCACAAATTGAAGACTTTTTCAATCAGTTTCATGGAGCATAATACTTCTCCAAGGTGGATTTACGGTCAGGATATTATCAAGTAAGGGTGAAGAAGGAAGATATCCCCAAGACTGCTTTTCGTACTAGATACAGTCTCTAAGATTTCATAGTAATGACTTTCGGACTCACTAATGCTCCAGAAATCTTCATGGACTTGATGAATATATTCTTTATAGATTACCTCGACAATTTTTTGGTAGTATTTATAGATGATATTCTGATATACTCCAAAACAAATGAGGATCATGAAGAACATCTAATAACTGTACTAGAGACCTTGCAGAAGGAGAAGCTCTATGTAAAGTACAAAAAGTGTGAGTTCTAGTTGAAGGAGGTATAATTCTTGGTCCATATCATCACAAGCAATGGGATATCTATGGATCCCTCCAAAACAGATGCAATCGAGGAATGGCTGAGGCCAACATCGGTAACAGATATCCGTAGCTTCTTGGGGTTATCTGGATATTATCAATGATTTGTGAGAAATTTATCCAAATTGTACAACCCCTTTACCAAGATAACTCATAAGGGAGTAAAGTTTTCTTGTAGTGATGAATTTGAATAAAGCTTAAAGGAGTTAAAAAGGAGGCTTATCACTGCGCCTGTGATCACTTTACCCACAAGTGGAGAACTTTTTGCAGTATTTAGTGATGCTTAAAAGAAGGGCCTGGGATGTGTGTTGATTCAAAATGAAAAATTCATTTCCTATGCTTCAAGGAAATTGAAAGTTCATGAACAGAACTATCCAACACATGACCTCGAGTTGGATGTAGTGATCTTCACTTTGAAAATTTGGCAGCATTATCTCTTTGGGGAGAACTGTGAAATATATATGGACCACAAAATACTCAAGTATATATTCACACAGAAAGAGTTGAACATGTTCCAATGAAGATGGTTAGAGCTGATCAAAGACTATGACTACTCAATCCATTACCACCCTGAGAAAGCAAACAAGGTGGCAGATGCCCTAAGTAGAAAGGACCCAGTTGATTCTATCATTGATGATAATTGAAAAGGATCCAATCTTCTTAGATTTGATGAAGACAAACATGGGAATCATAAAGAAGGGAACATCATCAATCCTTTCACAAATTATTGCTCAACCGTTACTTTTGGAAAGGTTAAAGGATGCTCAAAAGGATGATGTGGGAATTCAGGACAAAGTGGAAGCTATCAGAAAAGGGAAATCCTTGGAGTTTAATGTTAATGAAGAAGGAATTGAGAGATTTGGGAAAAGAATATGCGTTACATCAATTCCGTAGCTGAAGAAAGAACTTTTGGATGATGCACATAGTTAAAATTTCTCTATTCACCTAGGAAACAAAAAGATGTATCGAGATATCTGAGAGCATTATTGTTGGGATAATATAAAGAAGGAGATTTCTGAATATAAATCAAAGTGCCTGGTGTGTCAGCAAGTGAAGGTAGAGAGGAAGAAGTCTAAGGGGATGATGAAACCATTGCCCATACCAGAATGGAAATGGGAGAACATCACCATGGACTTTGTCACCAGACTTCCGAAGACATTCAAAGGCAACAATGCAATCTGGGTTGTTGTGGATCATCTTACAAAGGCTGCACACTTCATTTCTATTTGGGAGTATTTCTCATTGGATCAACTGGTACTGATATATATTAGGGAAATGGTAAGGCTGCATGGTGTACCACTATCTATTGTGTCCAATTGAGATCCAAGATTCACCTCTAAGTTTTTGAAGAGTCTTCAACATGCTTTGAATATTGAACTGAACTTTAGTATGACCTATCATCCTCAAACTGATGGCCAATCTGAGCGGACTATCCAAACACTTGAGGACATGTTGAGAGCATACTCAATGGACTTTAAAGGAGGATGGGATCAACAACTTCATCTTGTTGAGTTATATTATAATAATAGTTTCCACTCGAGCATCCAAATAGAACCATATGAAGCCCTTTATGGGAAAAGGTGAAGAACACCGACGTGTTGGGATGAGGTCAGTGAGCATAAACAGCTTGGACCAGAAATGGTCGAAGAAATGGTGGAGAAGGTGAAAACCATTCAGAAACATATCAAGGCAGTCCAGAGTCAATAGAAGAGTTATGCAGATAACCATCGAAGAGACCTTGAGTTTAAAGTTGGAGACATGGTATTTCTACGCATATCTCCGTGGAAGAAGGTCATGAGGTTTGGAAAGAAATGGAATTTAAGTCCAATTTACATCGGCCACTTTTGAGATTCTTGATCGTGTCGGGGTTTTGGACTATCAACTAGCACTTCCACCTACCATGGAAAAAGTACATGAGGTATTTCATGTATCCCTCTTAAGTACATACTGGACCCTTCACATGTACTCTCTTCAGAGGTTGTATTGTTATAGGATGATCTTTCTTATGAGGAGGAACCAGTGAAGATCTTTGATCATAGAGAAAAATTTCTATAAAATAAGACAATTCCCCCATTAATGTGTTGTGGAGAAACCACAAGTTTGAAGAAGCAACATGGGAATCAGAGGAAATGATGGAGTAGAGTTACCCACATCTGTTTTAGTGTGGGAAAAGCAAATTTCGAGGGTGAAATTTCTTAAGGGGGGAAGATTGTAACGACCCAAAATTTCATTAATGGAAATACCTCTTGATCTAATTAAATGTTTATTTATGTAAAATGTTTATATAAAATGTCAACTTCTTTGGTTTTATGTTAAGAATTGTGACCGTTGCTAATATAGTCGTTGAATAGTGATCACATGATTAGTATAAATATAGGGCTTTAACAAATCCAATTTACTCAGACAAAGGAAGTGATGGCCTCATCTAGTAGACGTGCCCCATAAGAAGACCATTTTTCAGAGCTCATAAAGGAGGTGGCACCATTGGGCTTCAATCTTGACCAAGCTCAAGCTGAGCTTGAACATGTTAAGCTTGAGCGAAACTGCCTACGAGAGAAGTAGAAGTTGATAGAGATTACCACTCGAGCGATGTTATCCGAGCCACCCCAAGAGTCTATCACCATCGCACACCTCACCCTTCGGTCTTATGAAAGTGTTTTAAGGGGTTATTTAACAAGACCCTATTACTATGATTATGTACATTATTTTTTTATATAATAATTAATATACTTTCATTTTATTATTGTTACCTTGTAAATAGTTTTTAAATCACAAATAGTATTTTTAGTTAATGTTCAACTAAGAAATCTATTTTGATGAATTAATAGATTTTTGAATTAAATAATATTTTAATAAATTATTATTATTATTATTAAATTAATTTTTATTAAATATAAATGATCTTATAATTTTATGAATGCAATTGTAATTTTTATTAAGGTTTGAGAGCCATGAATTTTCGAAAAATGTCGGTTTTTTATTTTAAAAGTGAAAATTAAGATATTTAGAAATTTATTTAGATTAAATGAATATTATTTCTGGAATCAGGATGTTGAAATTATCCAACGGTGAATTTTTCATAATTTTCTGAGACAGTCAAATTTTTGGGTAAAAATTAAATACCGTTTAAATATATAATGTGTTTTATGACATCATAATGACCAAATAGTGATGTAATAAAATACTATAAACTTTATGTTAGTCCAATATATGTTTTACCATTAAAATTATTTTATTTTGGGTTTGTTTGATTTATTTTACAAAGCTTTAGTGGAACCTTAAAGACTTATTAAACATTTTGTCTTTTTAAATTGTTTTACTTGGGAGTGTGACTCACCTCCACATAAGCAACCCCATTATTTTTAGAAGATCAGACTTTTTTCCTTATAAAATATTTATTTCCACTTATCTTTGGAAAAAACCATGGGCAAAAACCATGAGCTGGTTTGTGATTTGGATTAGTTTAATGTGAGGTGTCCCAAACCTAAATAATAAAGAATTCCCTCACCTTTCCTATATAAAACCACTCAAGATCCCACTTCATCCTCACTCAAATCCTTTGGAGTTATTAAAAACTATTCCCTCCTATCTCTAGAATCATCCCAAGGTGCCCCAATCTCCCAATAATTCTCTCTTAAGCCTCTCTCAAGCCTTTGGAAGCACACTTCCAAGTAAGGGGTTTTTCTTCGTTTCTCATTTTTGGCCAATATTCTTTAAATTGTTATGCCCTTTTAATTTCAATTATAAATGTTGGGGTATGGTTTAAAACCTCCAAAATACTGTCCTATTTATGTTTGAATGATGGGATACCCCTTTCTCTCTCATTAAATTCCTCCCATGTACACCCGTTATTATGCCAAAATTCCGAAAGGAATTTCTCTCTCCTCATTTACATTCATGCAATTCTTTTGTATCATGAATCTAAATTACATTAAATTTTTTACGAAATGTATATATATGACCCCATTACTTTCCATGTTATTTAAATAGAATGAGACACCACTTTCTATCTCATCAACCATTTTTATGAGTTTTTATGTCACGTCGTTATGCTGCCGAAATTGCACCGTGATTTTCCAAGCCCAAGTCATTGTGTAGATAATACAATGCCCATTTCTCTATCAAGGTTATTCAACTTTATGCACATTTAATTATTCTTTAAAGAGTTTCATGTTTTTATTACACATTCTTTTATCATTGAATAAATTATTATGTTGAATGATTCAATTTTTTATGATCCATGTGGCACACTTATGCATGAAATGAAATGTTTAAGAAGGGTGCGCCCTAATAGCGCTCTAATGCATTGGGTAAAGTATAGTATCATGATATGTCATGTGCAATGGGTGTTTACTCATTCTAATTCAAGTGCAACGAGGGTTTACTCCTGCTTCATGTTCAATGAGGGTTTACTCATGCTCCCTGTGCAATGAGCCTTGGCTCATGCTAATTCCATGTTAAGTGTTGTTGCCACATTTCCATGTTATGATTATCATGATTTATCATGCCTTTATGTTTATGATTATCTTGTGATCTATTGATATACCTATTTTCTAACTTGTATTGTATTCCTCATGTTATTCCATGATTATTTCCTTACTGGGCTTTATAGCTCACCCTTTTCTTATACATATCCTCAGGTTATCCTATGCAATGCTTTGTACGAGGAAATGTAGTGGTCATGTAAAGGAAGTTTTCAATAAAGATGTTGTATTTCATGTTTTAAGTTGTTATGTAATGATCATAATCCACAAATACACTAGACCTCTCAATCTTCTATGTTGTATCAAGTGAAGTTCATGTAATTAATTATGTTTAATTGTGTAATAAAAACAGGGTTGTCATAGTCACTGCTAAAGGTAGATTTACAATTTAAAAAAAGCTACAAATTTTGTCACCCCAGTACTAGTACCCTGAAAAAAAACATGTGAAAAATTCATATAACACCTGGGATTGGGGTGGGGGGTGGGGCGTACTCATATAAATCAAAAGACATATACAATGCACACACACACACACACATCCACATACATTCCCATCTTATGAGTTTATAACAGGAGTGACAATTTACATCCACCATTTTTACAACCACCACTAAATTCATAACACCATAAAAGAAATCCAAGAGCCACAATTTATATCCACCTTTCTTTTTCAAGTTGACATCACTGCACAATCTCCAATAATCATATATAATCAGAAGGGAAACTGGCTTCACGGCTAGCTAGCTTAGAATTTGGCCAAGTAATCTTGTGGTGTCATCCGTAGGGACCCCATAGGAATCAAATGGGGAAACTATCCTCTCTCCGGTCAGATTACATATATCTGAACTTTTTGTAATTTTATCCATACTTGCATTGTTTCTATCTTTTTTGAACAAAAAATTACTAAAAAAAAGTGTAATAAATTTATTTATATTAAATTTTTTACCTATAACAGTCACCCTCGAGTATCACCGCGAAGAACTAGAAGTGGCACCCCACTTCCTCATTGGAATTCTTGTCATTTAATCAAATAAAATTAGGTTCAGAACATATATTTCAAAAAATTTATGCAGAAAAAAACTTAAAAATGATAACAGATGCACAATACTAATAAAAAAAATATACATAACAATGATAATGAATAACTATACAAATGAAATAAGTGGTTTCTAAATGAATGCATAACTGTACATACAATCATTTTACCCTTCAATCATGTTGGTTTCCTACTCCATTACTTCATCTACTTAATCCAACCTTGCTAGACTAATATTTTCAATATCATTATGGACATATAAGTATTCTTCTTGTTGTTGATGAGATTCAATGTCAGAGGTCAAATATTCCACTTCATCACCCATATCATACAAATCTCTTTGTTTTACATGAGAAACTACACTCCACCCTTTATCCACAACATCATTTACATAATATAACATTTTCTATTGTGATGATAAGATATATAGATCATGAAGTTCATGATCACCAACATCTATCAAGTGAGAGAAGTTCACAGAAGTAAATTGCAAGGAATCTCTTTTATTACCTCTGATAATATCTACCCATTTGTATTTGGATAAAACAACTAAAAATTCCCATGGTAGTTTAATTCAATAGTATAAGTCAAATTTCCATAGTATCCCACATCAAAAAATGTAAATATATCACTATTATATGTTTTAAAACCCTCTTCTTGATCAAATGTACAAAATCTAAATCCATTCACATTGTAAGCATTGAACATTCTAACTTATTTTAGAGGACCTCGAGCAAGAAACTTCAAATATTCTGATAACTATGATTGAGTATTAGTATTCATGATCTAAAAAAGTAAATATACATTATTAGATTTACAAAATATATGTGTCAACCTAATATCCATATTTATTGCAATATTTATGAACTTACACATTGTACAAACCATTCTACAAGCTCTTTATTAACAAATTTTGTTATATCTTTCTCATTTTGTGTTCAGACTCTCATTAAACTCTTTGTTTTTATCCTCAAATCTTAAATAAATGGATCTACAATTTCACTATTTAGCAGCACATATCTATGTGTCTGTAATAATTCAATTTCTGTCAGTGTAACATCTGAGGTCCTCCCAACTGATCAGAAAATAGTAGGAAATATTTTTGATTTACCATGTATTTGAGATTGAGTTGATTTTTTTTCAACACATACAACTTGATTAAATATTGTCTCAATATCATCAAAGTATCTAGAACAAAAGTTAAGAAACTCCTCTTCCAAATAGCCTTCAGAAATAGAGCCTTTAGGTTGAGATTTATTTCTCACGTATGATTTAAAATGCACGAGATATCTGTGATATAAAATAAAAAAACATAATTATGTATTTAATTAAGTGCCAATAATTGTTTACCTAACTATCAAACATATAAATAAATTACCTCTCAATTGGATACATCCATTAATAATGTACAGGGCCTCCTAATTTAGCTTCCTCAACCAAGTGCACAGTTAAATGCATCATGACAGTAAAAAACGATGGAAGAAAGATCATCTCCATTGCACAGAGTGTCAATAAAAAACTCTCCTAAAGGTTTTCAAGCTCAAATGGATGTAGATATTTCTCACATAGTTGTCTAAAAAATGTGCAGAATTAGAGTACAACAGTAGTAACCTTTTCAGGTAATAATATACGCAATGCCAATGGTAGTAACTGCTGTAACAAAATATGTGAATCGTGACTTTTCAATCCATGTAACCTACAATTATTTAGGTAAAAAAACCTTGATATGTTACTTGAATATCCATCATATACCTTCACATGCTTTAAAATTCGAAGGAACATATCTTTATCCCTATTTTTCATTGAAAAAATTTCTAGAGCATACTTTTCATTCTCATCTGGCTAGAGATCACGTTTTATATTCATTGCTTGTAAGTTTTTCTGAGCATTGAGATGATCCTTAGAATTTCCATGCTCATTAAGAAATGTGAATATCAAATTTTCACAAACATTCTTCTCAATATGCATCACATCAATATTATTCTGCAACAAATTAAATTCCCAATATGGAAGTTTGAATAATATACTTTTTTTCTTCAATTATAGCATACCGATTTCACTTGACGATGCACTTCAAACTCATTTCCCACTATCATTCAAATGATGCACCTTCCCAAATTTTGTTTCCTCATTTCCAAGTTGTGCTAATATTTCAGAACCAATAAACAACTTTGGAGGTGGTCTAAAATCAATAAAACCGTTGAATTTTGACCCGTTCAGCCGAAATCTATGAGATGTATCGAGAAATATTAGATGACACATGAAGAACCATTTTCTACTATGAGGTATCCATTTGGGATCAAAATAAAAGTTACAAATAGGACAAGCCAAACCCGTGTAAGTGTTCCAACCAGATAAATTTTCAAGTCCATGGAAGTCACTAATGGTCCACATTAGAGCAACATGCATTTGGAACATTATTTTAGAAGAATCATCATATTTCTCAACACTATTGCTTCATAACTCCTAAAATTATTCAATTAAAGGCCGTACATATACATCAATATCATTTAAAAGAATTTTTTTTCTAGGAATAATCATAAAAATGATAAAATACATTTGTTTCATACACATCCACGGAGGAATATTGTAAGGGATAAAAACAATTGGCCAAATGCTATAACTCGTACTCAAAGTCCCAAATGGGTTGAATCCATCAATAGCCAATCCCAATCAAACATTACTAGGATCAAATGATAAATTTGGATGTAATGAATCAAATGTCTTCCATGATTGTGAATTTCATGGATGTCGCATTAACCCATCATTGTTATTATCTACAGAATGGAACTTCATGTGTTCGACGATTTTCGATGAAATGAATAATCTTTGCAATTGAGGCTTTAAAGGAAAGTAATGAAAAACCTTTTTAGGTGTGTTCCTTTTCTTCTTATTTATGGTAGTATATTGATTCAGACTTCCAACATCACCCATTGACTACCATCTAGAAGAATAACATTTTTTGAAATCCCATCTGCTTGAATCCACTTGCCAATAAAGTATACAATCATTTAGACACACATGTATTTTTTTATAATTTAGGCCAATCCTATTAAAAACTTTTTTCATATCATAAAAAGACTCAAGAATGTTTTCTTTAAGAAATTCATCACACAACAATTCCAATATCATAGAAATTTCCTTATTTGTAATTCCACTTAGGCATTTGATATGGTACAACTTTAGTAGAAAAGAAAGTTCTGAATATTTAAAACATCCACTATACAACTCTTGATTTCCATCCTAAAATAAACCATGAAAAATATTTTTCTCAGTGAAGTTTTCTCTTAAATTAGTCTCCATAGAATCAAGAGGAGGATCCAATGCTATGTTAAAATCTTGATATGGTTGTCCTACAGTCTCAAAAACATCACTTGTCACATTTTTATTTTTAACACCTTCAACTAGTTGTTTTGATATGTTTTGATGTTGATGTTGGTGTCTTGCAATAACAAATGCATCATTTATTTGGTTTTTAATTTAATTTTCCATTATCGATGAAGTTGGGAGCTCATTATGTGGATTGATATCAATGATCAACCTTTCTGTAATGTTCAATTATCCATGCCAAATCCAACACAAATATTGAGCAGGTAATTGCTTCAATATCAAGTGTTCATAAACATCATCTTTCTTCAACCATCTTCTAAATTTATATTTAATATATGTACATATTATTCTCCCTTCAACGGATCGATTGGAAATTGGAAATTCTAAAAACTTCTCCAAACCCTTAGCATACTAAGGTGTGTTCCTCGGTAATGTGATCCATCTTTTATCCATGTATATCACAATGTGCCTACAAAATATTTAAAAAAATTTAAAACACATAACTATTACTAAATAGGGAAATAGATTCAAATATACTAGTTTAAAAAAATGAATATGTTAATTAAGGTTTTCCTATATAAATATATATGGTAAATAATGAATCATTTTAAATAATGTTTTCTATTATATTCTTACTACAACCAGTTGTATATAATTCTCTTGAGGATTCCATCCAAATATATTTTGTATTTATAAAATATCCCCAAATGAAATAAAATGTTTTCTAGGTCTAAAATTAAGAATCAAAGAAGGCTGTGTTCAACATGTTGATATATAGTTGAAAAAGACTAACAAAAAGACACAACACCCTTGGTAAATGATGTAATGGTTTATAGGTGGAGTATCATATAAAAATAGTCAAATTCAAAAGGATTATTCCCATGGTGTGAGGAAATTTGAAGGCCTAACAGTCAGTTATTAAACAACATATAATGGAGAAGGCCATGTCAAGGAGGTTGATTAAATTATGAGAAGTTTTATGATGTTTTATATTAGATGAATAAAGGGATATCTAAATCATACTACAATAATTGTCATTATGGAATGGTGTGTATGTTTTATAAGATTAAATTTTGGGGTTAGAGGAAATCTTACCACAACCTTGGTGTTTTTCTATAAATGATACTTGAGGAGAATGTGTCACATTAAAACCAAATGGTTTCATCCTAAAGGGTTATTTGGTGTAGTTTTATCAAGTTTCCATTGGGTGGTTGGTTGTACCTTGACTCCCTGGTCATGATACAATGTGTGGTTATGATGTTATGGGTGTTTTTATAGGGTTTATTTTTATTCCATGACCCATTAGGTCATTCTACAAAAAAACCATATAAGTGGGGAATTAAGCCATTCCCCCATGGACTATGTTGAAATGGTCGTTCGGTCCTATTTTTTGGAAGGGTCAGACCTATTACTTGAGGTTTGGTTATTCCTTCTTCAGTTAGGTAGGTTCTTTAAAGTGGTAATTTTTTTATCCCACTCCCCAATTATTCCCCTATTTTGATCCCCTTCCCCTTTATTAGAGGTTGATTAAAAGTTTTTTCACCATACTAAAGCTATGTAATCTTCTAAACTCATCTTCTCTCTTTCTCTTTATGATTATTCCTCTAATTTTGGATGGTTTCATCTATGGATTTAATGAAAATTCCACCAAATCATGGTGGTGTCATCTTTTATTCATGGGGATTTATGGTATTGTGGCTATATGATTCCTAAGGAGGATAAATGATGCTTGTTTCTTATCATTTGAAAAATGGCTTTCCGAAGTATTTTTTTGGGAATTCAACCAGATTAGACTTGAATTTATGGTCAATTTATGGGGATTTTGGTCAAAGGAGTTCTAGAGGAATGATATGATCCTTTTACACATAATTGGTTGATATTTATATGTTGCGATGATTCTTGGTGATTTATAAATGGTTATTCCTTAATGTATTAAGTTGGATAATTATTTATAATTATTTATAATTAACTATTAGAGCCTTGAGGTACGAGAAAGGGGCCAAGAAAATAGTGATTCTTACTCTGATCTTGGATAGAGATAATAAATAGGCTATGGAATGGGGTAAATATAACATCATGTTAGGTATCCCCTTTAATACATAGAAATATTCATGCATGAATGTGCATGTTTTTGAATGATAGGGGACTGGGTTCAGGAATGTGGGCAGGGATTAGTTTGGATCAAAGTGTCTCAAGTGGCCGGGGTTGATCCATATAAAATAAATTTTGGTATTTAATGCTTGGTCCATGAATTTTTAAAATGCCCAAAGGATATGCCAGTAGGGATAATGGAGTCCTAAACAAATTTATGTACCTCTGTGTTGTCTTTATTGGTGTGATGAGTTGTGTTTGGCATGGGGAGAGCCTTAGTGAGATAGTTTATGGGCATCCAAGTGGTTAACCCTTTAGGAATGGAATAGTTAGAATTAGAGATTGTATTTGTCTAGGAAAATCTATAGGAAATGATCTAGAACAAAGAAACACTGTAATTGAGAGGGGTAGGATGTTGTTAAAGAGTCTAGTAGCTTGTGATAAGCTGTTGGTCTTGGGACAATCATGGGATTAGATGGTAGAGGTGATTAACCACTCACTAGAATGTTCCTAGAGTAAATTGGTGATAATGAAGTTGAAGCTTAGAATTCCTTACACTCATGGTTACTGAGGGAGTCAGATGGAATCTTTGTAACTAGTAAGACACCTTAGTTTGTGGTTGGATCCCAGTGTTGTTGTATTGATGGGAGTTGGTGATGGAATATACTCAATGATTACATTTGAGGGGGTGTATAGACTCCAAGAGGCTTAATGTTTATTGTGGATAGATATAACCTATTATTCATGATTTTAAGTTGGGTAAGGACTAAGTGTTTGTAATTTTATTGAGAGCTTGTGTACCTATATTTTATGATCATGATGGTTGTATGGTTGAGATTGGTCATGGTGGAAGAACAAAATAAACATATAGAATATATGTCCACATTCACATATGGATATGCCCACATCTAATGGAACATCCATAATGTATCTAAAAAACATATAATACTCCAATTTAGAAATCATAAGGAACAATGTAACCATATATAGAAATTTACAAATAGTACTCAAACCAAAAAAGAAAACCAAATCACTCACCCAACTCAATTTCATAGGCGAACCAACTAAAAAAATCCAACCAAGGTTAAAATAATCTGAAAAACACTAAATTAAACTTTAGAAGATAAATTTACATTTTATCAAACTCTTTAGATGCACACATATATAGACTTACTAAATAAAATCCTTTGCAACATATTTTTTTATCAAAAATATAACATGAAAACACCACTATAATCTATAAAAACACACCATAATCATGAGAAAATCATTCATAATTTAATTATTAATGATCAATAATTTAAATATTATTCTAGAAAGGTACTGGATAGACAAACCTACCTTAACAATGTGAGAATGCAATAAAAATCTCATAGAAGGAAGAACAAGGCTTGGGGAACAATCCGCACACCATAGAATCTAAGAAAATTAAACCAAACATCAAACATATCCCCTCAAAGAGAGATCCAAGACAAGAAATAAGAAAGAACCAAGGGATTGAAAAGAGGAGAAGATTAAAAACACCTTAAAACTAATAAGAAAATCCCAAAGAACCTTGAGGAGGATTCAATGGAGGACTGTGAGTAAGGGAGCTGCGGAAAAACGGTGAGGCGCAGTGAGGGAGGTGAGGCACAGCGAGGCGCGATGAGGGCGGAGAGGCGGGGTGAGGGCAGCGAGGTGCAGTGAGGGTGGCGAGGTGTAGAGAGGGGCGGTGGCAAGGTGCAGTGAGCAACGAAGGGGATGGTAGGGCTTCACGGAGTCGAGGGTGTTGAGGGAGGGGAAGAGTGTCGTCTATTAATTTTTTTAATGGTTTAGCAGTGGTTTTTTAGAATCCACCACTAAATTATTTTAAAAACAATTTAACGGTAGTTTAATAAACCACTGCTAAAAAACTGCTACTAAACCATTATTTTAGTGTAGTGATGTAACTTTATTCCATAAAGAAAATTTATTTTACTTTTTTAAAATCACTTACAAATATCACATGAGAAATAATAAAATTTAACCCTCCTCTTTAAAACATAACATTATTAAATCAAAATCATTTAATCATAGAATAAAATGATTTATTTTACCCAAATATAGTATTTTATAAAGAAATTTGACATAAAAACATAAAATAAAATACATACCTTAAATCTATAATCAAACAGTCATTAATAAAAGTATAAAAATTTAAAATGGGATAACATAAAAAACGAAAACTTAAAAAATATTTCCATTATATATAATCTAAAATACATATACTAAAACCAATTCATTTATACCATGATCAATGTAACATTTGAACTTCAATTATAGTAAGATTTTCAATGTAGAGAAACAATAACATAATGTACATTGATTTACTCAATAATGTGATTTAAAACTAAATTAATTAATTTTATAAATTTAATTTGATGAAATTAATTTCATTTTTTAAACTATCATGTTAAAATTATCATTGGTTTAATTTTTAATATTTTTTAGAAATAGTTGGCTTTTTGGTGATAGTATAAATACTGATTTTATAAAAAAAATCACTTTTATGGCATTATAATGATATTAGAATAACTTGAAAGTTTATGAATAAATTTTTATAGAAAAATTATATATTCAAAAAATAATATAATTCTTTAAATTTTTTTAACTTAGAAATATTTTCTTAACATTTTGGACATCTAAGTAATGTTTTTGTTCAAATAAAAAATTGTTTTTAGTTCTTATCTTTTAATCAAGTATATATAAGGTTCTTTTCAGTTTCATTTTGGTTTGAAAAAAAGTCCCATTTTAGTTAACATAATCCAATTAATTCCATTTTAACCAACATTATTCTTTATTTTTATATAAAATCATTTTTATACTTAAAACAAATAGTTTTCGAAAAACAGGTTTCATTACGTTTTGCACACATATACTTTAATTAATTTTTGAAAATACTAAAAATAAAATATTATAAATTGGATTTCAATTTTTTTATCAAAATAATTACTAATAGGTAATAAGGTTAACTAATTTTTTGGTCATAATGAATAGTAAAAATTTATTACCACATTTTTGGTTAAAATGTGTTTACCGGGGGGGGGGAGTAAACTAAGAGATAAGTGTAAAAATTCATCTAAAAATATCTAAATATTATTTTTTAAAGATATATAGACCTTTTATTATCTTATATTTTATTTCCTGGATATTTTGTGCTGCTTTTATAAGAAAATTAATTTATATTATGTAATTCATTTAAGTAGTTCCATATGTGTCCCTCCCCTCTCTTATAAAAGGGAACCCATTCCACTACATTATTCCCAAAGTTTCATCACTATATCTCTGAAAAAAACTACCAAAAACCTTCCTATATTTCTTACCTTAATTCTTGAGCTTTTGGTATTCTCCTAAGACTATCCTAATAAGGCTTAAGGTTTAATCCAAAGGAGGACTCTCAAAGAAGAGGTAATCACCTTTTCCGAATCTTTCAAAGTTTATTTATTCTTTTAATTCCTATAATTTTTTTAACCATCCCAAAATAATTAATAAAATGTAATAAATATACTTATATTATATTATGATTATGGTACTACCATTTTTAGCCTCTTTTCAATCTTATGGAAAATGAAAATAGCGCTCATGTGTATGTATGGCCTGCCATCTCCACGCAAAGGTGCAATTTGTTTTTCATAACCACTTTACTTTAATGATTAAAAAGATGTAAATAATGAATATATATATATATATATATATGATATTTATGAAATAATTTTGATTATTTTTATATAATATATCATTTAACTTCTTACCCTTCCACCCATTAAAGAAATGTCAACGTCGCTCGTGCGTATGTGCTGACTACCTCCCCCACGGAGTGATGTAATTCATTTTTCATATCCAAATTTTCATGGATGATTATAAATATATATAAAATTAATATATATGATATTTATATTATGTTTAACATTATTAATATGATTGAATCACGATCATGGTGCATGGACCATAACTTTTGAATTGATACATTCATGAAAAATGAAGCAGTTAACACACGAAACGATGATGATAATGAAATATTGTTAATGAATGATTTAAAAGATCTTATAAGAAAACAATTTATGGTATTATAATAATAAATATTATTCTGTTATAGAAGTATAATAAATTAAATTCATCATACAGGAGGTTAAAATCACTTATGAAGTAATTCTGACATGAGGTAAGGGTTTATTTCAAAATCTCATCCTAATTCTAGATTGTTTATGTTTATGTTTTCATTGTGAGAATTATACTATATTTATATATTAAACCCCATATATTTTATTATAATTTAGTTATTTCTTGAAATTTCATTTTTTACTTTTATTTTCCTTTTTCTAAGTACTCATAAATCTGAAAGAACATTTTTATGAATAACAACATTTTTTCCCATTCAATTAGGAATATTTTTATTTCATATATATATTGAATTTAAAATGTTTTAAATAGTTTTATTATTATTATATAATCACTGATTAAATATATTTTTAACCATATTTTACTTTTTATAATTTTTTTAAAAGTAATATTCTTTTCATTTTCTAAATGAGTCACTTTTTACCGATGGTGTGAATGGAAGATTTATTTCAATGCTTATCACATGAATGAATTTTACAACCATCATAATTATTATTTACATTGAATCTCACTTTATAATTTTCCATGTCTATTTTTCAAGATTTTTTTCCTAATATACTAGAAATTTTTATATTTTAAATAATTTATTTCAAAATGAAAAGGGTATTTTCCTCAAGAAATGTTTCGGAGACCTTTTAAAAGTATTGTCACCTATGTTAACATCCTTTAATAAATCTTATGATTTACTTGGGATATAATATAGTGATCCCATCCACCATATTACTCTAGATGGACTATGATCATGTTGTTATTTTTATTGATTGATGAAAATATTAACATTATATATTCTAGTTTTTTAAAACGAATGTTTATATTGAGTATGTATTGATTTGTTATTAAATTATTTCATATAATGAATGCATGAGACTTAGTAAGTGATTTATGGGATATATTATAGATAATAAATGTTTTAGCAGGTAGCATGAGAAAAACTAGTTTAGTTATTTGGAACATGGCTTATCTAATTATCTATGATGTCATGGAATAAGGCCTTTATAGTAAGATTTATGATGCATGATATTATAATTTCTTTAATTAGGAAACTATTTATTGTTATCCATGTGATTTCTTATACTATTATATCATCCATGGATGTATTCCATGTTTCTATATTAGTTATATATAATATTTGATTATTGTTTATCTCTACCGTATTATTCAGGCTTTATTTATTCTATAATAGCTTCTATTGTACATTTTCCCTTACTGATCATCTGAGATCATCCTTCATTATGTTTTTTACCCAGGATACCAAGAAGGGATCTGTGAATGATTTCAGGGATATAGAATAAATAATAAAGTTCTCACTATATTTTTTATGTTTTATTTCATGTTTTTAGATTTAATGTGGGAATCATGTATATATATAGTCTCCTAAGACTACGATACTATTTGATACTTTAGGATGTAATCCCTTATATCTTGTTCTAATATAGTAAAATTAACATAGGATATAAGTTACTAGAGTTAGGGTGTTATAGTTGGTATCAAAGTAAGTTCAATATAAACCTTGAGAACTATATTTAGGAAAACATATATTAGAGGACACAACCCTATAGAAAACTCTGAGTATAAGTTTAAGTATATGATAATATCATAAATTTTTAGTAAATAAGAAATTTTATGGTTTTAATAGTAAATAAATCTCTATCTAGATACTATAAATTGGATGTGGTTATGGAACAAATGAACCTAGGGGTAATAACTTTTGAAGGGGATAATTGGGTATTAACTTGATCATCACTGGTGCACAATGAGTGGACCTAAGACTGACACATAGCTAGAAATTCCTAGGGGATATTATTTGTTTGATTTACACACTCTTTATAAACAAATATGAAATATTTGAAAATATATTTATGATTTGAATATATTCCCAATGATACTAGGTTATGATTCTGATATTATTTATGCACAAATATTAAATTTATGTTACGTGTTACACAATATTTAGAATTATAATTAATAATGTTATGAGATAATTCATTATATCCCATTGTTTAAAAATGAAACCCAGTAGAAGGAATGAAAACCATGTCAATGAACATAATCTATATATGAATTTCCTCTTGGAAATAAATTACATTTATATATGGAGTTGGGGTTGGATATGAACAAATTATAACTATATTGGGTAAGTTGACTCAGGTTTTGACAAATAACCTTGCTCATATGGAGTAGGATGCTAATCCCCAATATGGTGAAACAATGATGGAAAAATTCATCTGATAGTAACCTCCATAATTCAATGGGACCAGTAATCCATTTGTTGTTTATAAATGTATCAAGTCCCTAGAGAAGATATTTATTTCTTTGGGAAGTATTGAAGGAAAGAAAGTTATCATGGGATTTTATCATCTTAAAGGAGACACTGATTAATAGTGGTCATTGATATAGAACACTAAAGAGTTAGAGGATATAAATAGTATAGCATGGAACAATTTCAAGGATATATTTTTCTGAAAAATACTTTCCTCATGAACAATGAGAAGAGATGGAGAGAAATTTCCCAATATAAGGAAAAAGGAATGAAGAAATCTTTATGAATATATATTTAACTTTACAAGGCCAACAACTCATATTTCATATTATTTACATAATCTAAGGAGTGATATTTATCATTTATTTGATGGGATAAATCCCAGCCTTTGAAGGGTATTGGTCTCTTTTACATTTTTAGTATATGAGGATATAATACCAATTAATTAAAGATAGAGAAATAATTCTCCAAGTATTATGTATTTTAGGGTAAACAAGAAAAGAAATGGGTGGATGAGAACTCTAAAAAAGGAAATATGAAAAAAGGTAAGTAAGGAAGGGTATAATTTCCAACTTGTAATAATTGTAAAAAAACACCATGGAACATGCTTGATGGGAAATGATAGTTTACTTGAAGTTTAGATAGGAAGGCCATAAAACTCATGATTATAAAGGAAATAAATAAATTGATAATGTTCAATGCTTCAACTTTTAGAATACGAGGCACTATAACTACTAGATTATGAAATATTTATGATGGGGGTCCTGTATCAGATGGCCTATAGTTGAAAAATGGATCACAAAAACTATTTTTTATGATAGTATATCACAAAAACTTTTTTTTTCATGATGGGGGACCCCCCATCACAAAAAACTTTAACAGTTTTATTTATATTTTATTATTTAAAACAGGTATGGTCTATTGTTGCAAATAATTATTTATGACGGGAGATCAATCTTGTCTTAAATAATAAAAAATAAAAAATAATAAAACAAAAAAACAAAAAACAAAAAAAATCACAATAATATAGAAAAATAAAAAATAAAAAATAAAAAATAAAAAATAAAAAATAAAAAATAAAAAATAAAAAATAAAAAAACACCATAATAATATAAACAAAATTCAATATATTAAACTAAAAATCTCTAAATTAATAAAAATATTTTAAAAAAAGTTCATTCAAATGTTTATCATAATAATTGTATCAAAAAAATACATAAATCATTAAGGAGGGGGAGAGTCATCTGGAGGAGGTGGTGGAGGGAACTCCATCCCTATACCCTATGCCAAACATCGCATGCCCTCCATCATTTGGTACTACTGATGGTCATACAATAGATGCTACTCCCACTATTACTGCTCATGCTATTAGAGAAACTATTCCTACTTTATATGCAAGGTCTCTATAACCTCATCATAAGCTCATAGCTTCTCCTCATACTCTGCAGCTAATGATGAAGACTATCCATGAGATCCTCTTGAGCTAGATGATTACAATGTAATAGTACCATAATAACTTCCATGCATCAATCATGAACCGATACAAAAAACTCAGCCTTTCTCAAAAGTATACTGAGTCATCTTTATCCATGCTATGTCATTAAATCCTACTGCACTAGTGGACAAGACCTTGGTCTTGGCTAGACTCTCATCATGTGTATGAGATCTCACAACCTCATATGACTCCTTCAAATGAAATTTAAAATTAAAATAGATAAAATATTATTTTTAATTAATTTTAATACTTATAAAAAAATTATATTGACCAAAATTTGATGTTATCAACCACCATATCTCTAATGACGGGATCACTACACATCCTCTTATAAAAATCAAACTCTATAATACCAGGATTCTCAAATGACTATATGTATAATAAAATAAATAGTTTAAATTTATAGTTATATAAATTATGAAATAAAATTACTCACTAGATATCATTAATGAGTAATAAACATACAACTAATAACTTTATGTGTGACCTCCTTCCTCCCACTGTTTTAATGGCCTAATGATGATCTCCTTTGAAAAATATTTTCCATCCAGTATAATCACAATTGATCCCAAACATGAGAGTATATGTACTCAGGTCGATGGTTGCAACATGACTGATCAAAAATAGTGACTCCATCTTTCTATATGGCTCTCTTCCACAAATTGTGAAAAAACTGATGACAACTCTCACACATGTAGGCCTCCCAAGCCTCCCAGATAAAGGTCCTCATGCTATCATTGATAAGATACCATAAACCTTACAAATAATTAATAATAAAGAGCTAATAATTAAATAAATTTCAAAATAACTATTATATATTTATGTGTTGTTTAATGATCAAACATGCGGTGTTGAACATCAATGTAAATATGATCCCACATCACCCATGCTCTAGAAAAATAATTCTATAGAATATCACTCCCCTGTCCACAGCTATATGCAAAGATCTATGGGAAAAAAACAAATAATAAAAAATTAGTACATAAATAAATTAATTAAAATTAATGATAATGAAAATAAACTAAATTACACAACCAAACATACCTTTGTATGTGTGGATCGAAATCAAGATGTGGATGTAACTCAAGAATACGGCCAAGAATCATCAATCTGGCAATACCATATCCCCTCTGAGTTGATGTTGAACTGCCTGTAACCTCAGGGTTGGATGAAGAAGCATCATGCTCATCATCGAGAAACACAACACCATCGAGGATACATAAAATATCCTCAAAAGTATCATCATCTATCTAAAACACAAAAATAATGTTGTTAGAAAATAAATGAAAATTAGTATTATATATATTAATTATGAATATAACTAACATGTAATTGTGTCATTATTAATCTTCATCCTCATATTCATATATGAGAGTCTAAATATATTCATCTTCATCCTTAGTATCATCAATTTCCATATGAGTTCAAATTTTATCGTATATTATTAATTCAAATTCATTTGGTACATTATCAACATCATCATCACCATCGACCTGTAACTATGGAGTGTCATCATCGATATTCATCTATATCTATTGAAAATATGTATATGAAGATACCTCTTGGAAAATTTTCATTCCTTTCACTAAAAAAACCAAATTCAGTTTACATAAATTGATTTTCATGGGATTTCATATTTATAATGCTCCATCAATCAATTAACTCTCTTGAAGTAGTACAATAATTTGAATAATAAATCTCATTTAATTGATGAGTCAATAAAAATAGTTTATTTACTAAAAGAAGGATTTTATTTTTAATGTTGATGATTCCATGGAATGGATGAAAACTCAGTCCTCTATTTATATCAAACCAATGAAATTTAAACATCATTACATAATTATTTTTTAGATAACACAATTCAATTATTTCATCCAATATTTCATAAAACGAAACTTCACTTTCTCTATGATGAGATCCTCTCAAGAAAACACCGCTATTCATTCTTTTTTTTGTTTCACCATATGAATGTGTATGAAATAGAAAACCATTAACCACATATTCATTATAATATTTAACCATTTTGGATGATG
Organism: Viscum album; assembly: GCA_963277665.1. Lineage (NCBI taxonomy): Eukaryota > Viridiplantae > Streptophyta > Magnoliopsida > Santalales > Viscaceae > Viscum > Viscum album. The sequence continues at coordinate 1,439,577,965 of OY728151.1, read as the reverse complement.
GGTAACTCAATACATATAATCAATTATCAATTTTATCCACATTTTGTTATACCTGAAAAATTTCAAAACAATTAGCAATATAACAAATAATAAATTGATTTCATGTGTTAAACTATAAACAATATATATTTCTAGTCTTTGAAACCAGTGGAAAAATTATGTTTTCGACATTCTTCAAAGGAAATAGGTCTAATTTTTAGAAACTACTTCTTGATATGATCATCATATAATCTACATATAAAATATTATTAATTTACTTCTAAAAAAATTAAAGAATAGGTGATAGTAGAACTCTTTATACAAATCATGCCATCTCTTCACAGTCAAGGACAACATATCTTTGACCCCTATGATGTTCATCATCTTAAATCAATCATTCCTAAACTCTAAAAAATATAAGTTCAGATTGATTAGAAACTGATTATTGAATGTTCATTGCATCATTAACATTTCCCTTATTATGTCCTATTCAGTTTTGTTTTGAAGGATATTTAGGTTGGAAATAATGGGAGTAGAAAAAATAAATTTCTTCCTAAAAATAATCTTATTAAATATAACCTTCAAACAACACATTTTTACATACATTTTTATTCAATTTCTAAATACATCTCTCATATGGGTACATCCATCAAAACTGTACAGGCCCTCCACATTTTTCTTCATGTGTAAAATGTAATATAAAATATTCCATTGAATCAAATAAAGTTAGTGGATTTTTTTCTAGATTACATAAAGTTAAAACAACATCTTATTTCAATCTATTAAGTGCATCATAGTCTGTTTTCATTACACAAAGGTCTCATAAAAAAATATGATATTTCCTTTAGCTCATCTAAAATCAAATAATTAAACAAACCTCTAAATATATTAATTATAATTATTTCCATAATAACATGAAAATCATGACTTCGTAATCCTTTAATATGATTGTTTCTGGAACATCTATCCAAATTTGAAACATAATAGTCTAATAGCATCAAATTTGAAATCCACTCACAAAATAATAAACAATTTTCTTTGGAAAGTATGTAAGTTGATTTTGGGTTCATTAACTTTTGTGATCATTAATTTTCCAAAAAATAAAGTTCTAGTCACTTGAAAATTTGGTAAATATCTAATTGTTCCTTTACATTATCATTAATCTTACTAGTTGTGTCCAAAACTATAGAAAAAATATTATCAAAATAATTATTCTTAATATGCATGACATCCAACATGTGATGGACCAAAAAATCAGACTAATATGGGAGATCCAAAAAAATACTTTGTTTAATCCAACTATGATCATTTACAAAGAAATCTATTTTTTGTTTGTTTATAGTCAGTCCAAAGTTAATGGGAGGTAATTAAGAGACAATACATTTTAAATAAATACCTAAGATCATTACTATAGGTCTATCTATTTCAATTGTTCTATTTCTGAAATGATTTATGTTTCTTCATAAAGGATGATCAATAGGATGAAATCTACGATGACAGTAGAAAAGAAATATTTTCTCCCATTGATGATCATAAAAACTTTGTTGTCACTAAAATAGCATGGACATGACTTTATATCATGTGTAATCTATCCAGATTGTATGTCATGTTCTGGGAAATAACTAATTGTCCATATTAATGCAGCATTCATTATGAAATTTTGTTCTGCAACAACATCATATGTACTAATACCATTACTCCACAATAAATTTAACTCATCAATAAATAGATTCAAATAATCATCAATATTCTTATTTGTATGTCTTGGAATTAATAACTTTTAAAAGATATATAGTTCATTCATCAACATCCAAGGAGGTAAGTTGTATGGAGTTATAAATATCGGAAAACAAAAATATTGACCACTATAATAATCAAATGGATAGAAACCATTAATAGAAATACCTAATTTCATGTTACGGGCTTATAAAGAAAAAAAGGATTTAAATGGTAAAAATGTTTCCATGAATCACCATCACAAGGATGATTTTATATTTTACCATTTGAAATATTGGATTTGTGTTATGACATCAATGATGCAGTGTTTGGAGACATAAATAAACACTTCAATCTAGTTATAAGTGGGAAATACCTCAGCTGTTTAATGAGAACCAATCCATAATTCCCTTACCGAGACTCCTCGCTCATTGATTTTCCACATGTAGGAAAACTAACTGAAGACTCATTTTCACCATAATATAAGATGAAATCATTTTAACATACATGAATCTTATAATAACTAAGACTCAAATTACAAACCAACCTCTTTATCTTATAGAAATTGATAAGAAACATATTTAATTTAGGTAATAGTGGTTTAACAAAAGAGAATATATGATCAAAACAACTATTTAACATTCCATTATCTGATTTAATAGCCATAATTTTTTTAACCACTTAAAATTTTCTTATATTAAAACCAATATATAAGGAATCTATAATAGACTTCAACAACTCATAAAATCGATATAGTTATAACTCAAGAGTTAAATCAATATCATTTTGAGTTTTTTTATTGAAAAGACAGAAAAACAACCTTGTGTATTAAATTTTAAAACTACGATGGATCTAGAACCAAATTATTAGTATCATATATGGAAGTGAATTCACTAAGTTAATACTAAAAAACATAATCTTTCTAAAAACCAAAATGTAATAGATGACCCCCAATGTGGTCAAATATTACAAATCTCCTCAGATCAAATTTCTTACATGAACATTCAATTGTCACATATGGAATAAATTCTATTTTAGATGATAAAAATGATAAAAAAGATTCAATACCCTCAATATATAAATGATTTATATCAGAACCATTTGGATTCCTATGATGACTTATCCAATCATGATCTTGTAATAAAGACTAATATCTACTTCCTTATTCCATTTTTTTTTTCAAAAAATGGAAAATAAAAATATTTCTTATAATTAATTTGATATAAGGAAGAGACTATCCAAAAATAATTATAAAATAAAAAATTTACCAATTAATTTTAAATATTATCAATTATATCTAATTATTGATAAAATTTTCTAATTCTAGAAATTACCGTTAAATTTTTCTAATTACCATTTTTCTAAATATCATTAATTACCATTAAAGTAAATATAAGGCTAGCCTAGGGGTGTGAGGGAAGCATATAGTATAGGGGATGAAGGTGAAGATGGAGTGAAATAATTCCAATGCCCCAATGTTCATACCATTTGGAGGAGATACAGTCATGGGTAAACCTATGAGTTTACCCATGACTACCTCTCCACTAAATGGTCTGAACACAAGAGAATTGGAATTATTTCACTCTATCTCTACCCACATCCCCTCCCCTTCATGCTACCCTCAAGGGAAGTAGGGAGCAGAGGGGATGAAGGTGACATTAGAGGGTAAGAATTTCAGCACTAGAATTCTTTCACTATGTCATCCCCTTCATCCCTTCTTCTCCACACTTCCATCATGCCCCTTGGTCAACCTTCTATTACTAATTATTGTTAATTGTGGTAATAATTTCTCATTAACTCTACTTTTTTCAAATAACCACTCATTACTGTTATTTTATAGTAATGACCACTCATTATCGATATTTTTTACTATTTAATGCTCATTATCGGCAATTTTTACTAAGTACCACTCATTACCAGGTATTTTTTTACTAATTACCATTAATTACCGACAATTTTTTCTAATTACCGCTCATTATCAATAAATTTTTTCTAATTACCACTCATTGTTGGTATTTTTTTCTCCTTACCTCTCATTACTGATACTTTTTTCTAATTACTGCTCATTATCGACATTTTTTTTTTCTAATTACCACTTATCACAAGTATTTTTTTTCTAATTATTGATCATTAATGATAATTTTTTCCAATTACCACTGATTACTGTTAATTTTTTCTAATTACTACTCATTACCGTTATCTTTTTTCTTCTAATTACCACTCATTATTGATAATTTATTCTAATTACAACTCATTATCTGTAATTTTTTTATAATTACTGCTCATTAATGGTAATTTTTCTAATTAAAACTCATTACTAGTATTATAATCTAATTACCACCCATTACTGGTATTTTTTCCTAATTACCATTCATTATCGGTATTTTTTTTCTAATTACCACTCATTTCAGGTAATTTTTTTCTAATTACAGATAGTTACCAATATTTGTTTTACTAATTATCATTTAATACCAGTATTTTTTACTAATTAACACTAATTTATTATAATTTTAACTAACTTCTGATAATTTTAACCAATTGACGCTCATTTTCGCTAATTTTATCTAAATAATTCTCATTTATGCTAATTTTTAATAATTGTCACCCATTTCTGCTAATTTTTATTAATTTACACCCATTACTGATATTTTTTTACTAATTATCACTAATTATTGTTATTTTTTCCAATCAACACTCATTACTTGTATATTTTACTTACTACCACTGATTACCAATAATTTTTACTAACTACCGCTTATTTACACTATTTTTGACTAACTACAACTCATTTCTGCTAATTTTATCTAACTACCACTCATTCCTTCCAATTTTAACTAATTTATATTCATTTCCTCTAATTTTACCTAATTAATTCTCATCTTCACAAATATTTAATAAATTTCACTCATTTCGACTAATTTTTAATGATTACTGCTCATTTCCTATAATATTTATTAATTACTGTTATTTTCTTTCAATTACTGATAATTTCTAATAATTACCTCTAATTTTTCTAATTATCACTAATTTGTACTGATTACCGCTATTTTTACTAACTATTTTAAAATTATTAATATTTACCATTAATTATTAAAATATAGTGTTAATCAGTACTAATTATTAATTACTGATAATTATTAGAAATTAATATAAATTATTATTACCTATTACTAAGACCTATAAATTATTACTAAGTTATATTAATTAGTACTATTTATTTATCAATTATAAGTAATTACTATTAATCAAATCTACTTACTAATAATTAAAACTAATTACTGCAAATTAAAAATAATTACTTCTAATTCAAAATAATTACTACTAATTAAAACAAAATATTTCTAATTAAAAATAATTACTGCTAATGAAAACTAATTACTTCTAATTAAAATTAATTACTTCTAATTAAATCTAATTACTGCTAATTAATAATACTAACTTTTAATATAAAATAAAATAAATGAATTAAAAATTAAAAACATGAAATAAATACCTCAGAATTGAAGCTTTTATCAGATGAAAATCTAAAATTTTTCTTCTCTATAAAAAATTAAACTTTTAAAAAAAATTTAAAGGTGGATAAGAGAGTAGAGGAGCAGAGCAAAGCTTAGATGAGGAATGAATAATAAAAAATTAGCTGGGGGTTATATATATAGGTTAGAATAGCAGCGATATTACTATTTACAATGGGTATTTCATCGCAAATAGTAATATTTGTGATGGGCCCCATCGCAAATAGTAATATTTTTGATAGGCCCCATCGTAAATAGTACCCACCACAAATAAGCATGTCGTCAATAAAAAGTTATTTGTGATGAGACCCATCGTGAATACTCTTTTACCGACACATTATTTGTGACAAGTTATAAATTCCCATCACAAATAACAATAATGATGAAACATATTTGTGACGGGAGTAAATACCCATCAAGAATAATTTTTCATATGGTTTGGTTCCCTATTGAACCAAAGGTATTTGTGATGGGAATGGTTTCCAATTGAAAATAATTATTTATTTAGGATTATTTGTGATGGGAAATAAATTCCTTCACAAATAGTCCCATAGTAAGTACTATTTTTGATGGGTGATGAGCCCACCGAAAATAGATCTTCATAAAAACCCGCTTTTCATAGAGTGAATTTAAATGAAATCCATAGGAAACATGGGAATTTTTCTCCGAAAAGGCCAAGAGATCATGACCAAGCTTATGGGATCACTACACCTGAGGTTGATGTTCCTAAAGATATAGTGGAAGGTATGTTGATCATAGCCTCAAATTTATCTAATGTTTTATTTTGTTATGGATCTTCTCACTCTTTTATATCTTACATGTTTTCTAATAAAATTAGATATTTCTCTATAACCTTAAGAATGGATTTGTTAATCCAGACTCTTAGTGGAAATATTACTATATCAAGGATATGTTAGTTAGTCCCCATTATGACAAATAAACTTTCTATATTTGAAAAATTGATTATTATATCTATGGTTGAATTTGATGTAATCCTTTATATGGATTAAAATTCAAATTATAAATAAAAAATTTACTTCCAAGGGAAGGAGATTATGATTTGGGATGGAGATATAAAATCCTTTGTCTTCAAAGTAAAGACTACATTATCTGAATCATGTTTGAATCCACCTCCAATAGATATCCTCAATGAAATTATTATAGAATAAGATAAGACAAAACCTATAAATGTGAAATTTATCCTTAAAATAGAGGATGTACCTATTATGTAGGAATAAATTGACATGTTTCTTGAAAAACTACATAGACACCCATCTGAGTGTGAAGTTGATTTCTTTAATGGTATCTTTCTAGATGAAAATGCTATATCTAAGACTCCCTATAATATGAACATAGTGGAATTAGTGGAACTGAATAATTAACTATAGGAGTTGTGTGACAAGGGATTTATACACCCTAGTGTTTCACAAGGGGGAGACTAAATTCTTTTTATTAAGAAGAAAGATGAGACTATGAGGTTGCACATCAATTATAGGGAAATCAGTGCCATTGCTATAAAGAAAAACTCGTTTGATCAACTTCAAGAACATCAATATTTTTTAAATATTTATCTTCATTCTAGATATCATCAACTCCATGTAAAGAAGGAAGATATTCCAAAGATGGTATTTTATATGAGTTTTGGAAATTTTGAATTTATAGTAATGCCCTTTGGATTGAATAATTCACCTCATATTTTTATAGATTAGATAAATAGAGTATTCAAGAATTATCTTTATAATTTAATTTTTATTTATTTATTGATGATATATTGATATAATCTAAAATTTATTATTAAAATAAGAGTAATTTGTGAATTAATTTTAAGACTCTCAGTGAAAAATAATTATATATAAAATTTAAAAACGTTAATTCTAGTTTCAGGAAGTTTTTTTTCTTGGTCATATTGTCTCTAAGGATATAATATCAGTTTATCCTTCAAATATAAATATAGTGATAGAATGACCAATGATATGAAATGTAATAAAGGTATATAGTTTCCTTGGATTATCTAGTAACTATCGAGGATTTATTCAAAATTTTACTTGATTAGCTAACCCACTAACCAAGTTGACATGTAAAGGGGTTAAGTTCATATGGTCAAAATAATGTAAGGAAAGTTTTGAATAATTAATGAGAATATTGGAAAATTCACTGATATTTGATTTACCATCAGGAAAGGAATAAATCATGATATATAATGATACATAAAATAAAGGACTTGGATGTGTCCTTATGCATAATGATAGAGTTATTTCCTATGAATCAATGCAATCAAATATTCATTGATAGAATTATCCAATCCATGATCTTGAGTTGTTAGTTGTAATATTTTCATTAAAGATATGGAGTCATTACCTTTATGGTAAAAAATGTGAAATATATATGGATCATAAAAGTTTGAAATACATTTTCTCACAAAAAGTTGTCAACATGAGGAAAATTTGATGGTTAAAACTACCCAAGGATTATGATTTCTTAATACACTACCACCTTGGGAAGGTAAATAAGGTGGTTTATGTGTTGAGTATAAAATATCATGGAGTTTAGACTAAAATTATAATTAATAAAGATCCTATATTCATAGATTTAGTAAAGTTAGACAAGGAAATCATTAAGGAAGGGGAAGTATCAAATTTATTCAAAATGATTTCCAAAGAATTGTTATTAGAGAAAATAAAAGTTCCCATATTGATGATGAGAATATTCAAAAGAAAATTATATCCTCAAATGAGGGGAAGTTGGTATAATTCATCTATAAAGATGACTTATTAAAATTTAGAAATAGGCTACATGTTCTATACATGCTTGAACTGAAAAGAGAATTATTAGATGAGGCTCATAGTTTAAATTTCTCTATACACCTAGGTAGAACCAAAATGTATTTGTATTTTAAGGAACAATATTGGAAGGATAATATAAAATGGTAAATTTTAGACTATGTATCATGATGCTTAGTTTGTAAACAGTTAAAGGTTAGAAGATGATATCTTAAAGGAATAATATGGCCACTGCCTATTCCTCTATGGAAATGAGACAATATTACTATGGATTTTTTAATGGATTTCCAAAAAATCCTAGAAAGAATGATTCTATATGGGTTATTATTGATCTCTTTATGAAGTATTCACATTTACTCACTATAAATGATGGTCTACCTCTTGATCACCTCATGAGAACCTATATTAATGAAGCAGGGAGACTTCATGGTGCACTTATTTCGATTATATCAGATTATGATCCATAATTCACATAAAAATTCTCAAAGAGTTTTCAAAATGTTCTCAAATTTAAGATATGTTTATGAACTTAGAATCATCCTAAAACCAATGGGTTATCTAAAAGTAGAATTCATACATTAAAAGATATGTTGAGGTCAGGCTTGATTGAGTTTCAAGGTATGCATGATCATTATTTCCCTTGGGTAAAATTTTATTTTAATAGTATCTTACATTCAAGCATCCAAATTTTAACATCTCACCCCTCCTCATTGGCTTGATAAGTGACGGGGTAGCTACTAGGCCTTAGGTGACATCCCCAAGACACTGAAGGCTGTCAATAAATGCTAAGGTCTTCATAAAAACTTGGGGGGAAATTTTAGATTTGAGAATAAAACAACCATAAACATAGAAAACGTAACCAATAATCACTATATGATGCATGAGAACAATTTAATATAACTCAAAGTAATACAAGCTTACAGTAATACCAAACTAAAACCAAAACCATATCAAATTACATAGTAGAAACTAAATGAACCAAACTCAAATACAACCAAATACATAACTCCAAAGCACCCAAAATGCTCCAAGATCTAACTTGATGATCCATGCCCATGGCCTCATGAAGCATCACTAAGGAAATTAGATACCTTGCCTTTACCAATGTCTTGAAAAACAATATCTACAAATGCAAAAAAGTGCCCAAGAAGTGGGTGAGTATAAAAGTCATTAGGATTTTCCAAAATGACTTCATTACTCACACCATTAGAATAGAACATGTTATAACATTTATATAATTTTTTTATATAAATCAATTTAAAATATTTTATCACAAATCCAAACCAATTTCCAAACCAACCAATTTCAAAACCGACCAATTTCCAAGGAAAGTAACTAAACAATTATTTAAAACCATTTATCAAATTCCATTTTGGAATAAACCATTCTATTATACACATCCACACATCCAACCATACATGTCACCATGAACCTGCTTATAATCGCAAGTGGTGAGTTATCCTTTCATCCTTTCATCAAGCCATCACTTGGTAAACCATTTTAATGGGGGAAAATTCATTCCCTTATCCATCCCATTAGTTTGATAAGGTAATCTTCACCCCCTTATCCATCCCAAATACATATGAACACATGCCAACCATTTATTCCAAAAAACCAAGCCAAGCCAATTGTTACAAATAATTTCAATAAAACAATCCTTTTATAGAAAAAAATTTCCAAAAAATTTCCCATGCAACAAAAACAAACACCCATTTTAAAATTATTTAACAATTTAACTTTCCCTAATTTCACAAACCATCACTAAAGAGGCTTTCCAACAAGATTTTCACAAAAAATTCAAACTTAATTTCAAGTAATTAAATCAATTTGAAATCAACCCTTAAATTTCTAATAAGAGGATTCAAGAGTGAATACACCTACCTTGCAAACTTAGGTGAAAATGAAGAACAAAACCAAAATGTAAACAAATCGGATTGAAACTACAAGAACCCACCTTATATATTTTTACCTATCACCCAAAAAACCATACCTCAAAATTATTGGAATCAAATAACATAGATATATCCCCATCAGATAAGATCTATGAATCCAAGAATGGGAAGAAGATGATATCTAAGGAAAGAAACCAATAATGGATGCTTTTTAAGGAACCTAGTCCTCCAACTCACAAAGAATCACCAATATATTTCTCTTGTATCAAGAGGAGGGGTCTCCATAGGCTTTTGGATGAGATAAAATCGTGTTAGGTTCATAATAATGAAAAAATGAGGGTTTAAGGGGATAAAATGAGTTAGATCCATAAAATCTGGATCTAACTTTTAGCGTCGCACAATTTAGGTGCATGACTAGAAAAACTGTGTGCAAACTACACATTATCCACTACCTATAAACACCCCTTTCTCGATTGGATTACATGGTTAGAAATAATATTAACCAACCATGATTTGCCCCTCTGCTCCACATTTCATGATTACTCCTAGGCAGCCACACAGTTTGACCAATCCATACACCTAACCATGAACCTACCCAAATCCCACTATCTCTTCTTCCATGGTTTCCTGGAGGTGTTTCATGGTTTCTACTAACCATCATCAAACTATACACCTCTAGAATAGCCCCAAAAATATACTAAAACTTCTCCAAACCTCCCCAAACTTAATCCAATTACTTTATATACGTAAAATACATAAATGATTATAAAATTACCTGAAATAAGGTGTGTTAAATTCTCCTCACCACTGGGCTTTTTGTTCCCAGAAAGTAGAAAACCACCATTGTCCTAAAAGAGATCGATCCACTTATTGACCATTTCCTTTTCATGTTCCCTCATTTATTCCTGAATCAGATGATGCTTCCATAAAATCCACACTAGATCGATACTTTTCCTACACAATACTTTCTCTTGCATATCCATAATCTACACTAGAACAAGAACCAACGAAGCATCTGACTCGATCTTAATGTGATCCCATCAAATCACATGGTCAGGACTAGGTTGAGACTTTTTCAATTAAGATAGATGGAACACATTATGCACTAAAATAAACCTTGGTGAAAAATCCAACCAATATACCACCTCACCAACCCATTAAAGTATATTAAAACATCCTAAGTATCAATGATATAACTTGAAATGTTTCCCAAAATAATGATTCCCAAGACTTGAATAGATTATCAAGAACACATGATCACTCACCTCGAATGAAAAAGGCCACTTATGATGATCCTCATATGATTTTTAATGACTCTGAGCTATCTCTATCCTTTTCTTGATCAAATGAATCTTTTCCATTGTCTCTTCCACAAGGCTTGGTCCAACTAGTTAAGTCTCACTTATTTTCACCCAAAAAAGTGGAGAACAATAAGGATACCCATCAAATGTTTCAAAAGGATCCATGTGTATTGAGGCATGATAACTTTTGTTATATGAGAACTCCACTTAAAGTACATTATCCTCCCATGAGCCACCAAAATCCACCACATAATCCCTAAGCATGTCTTCCAACATTGTATCGTCCTTTTAGATTGTCCATCCATCTGAGGATGATACATTGTGATCATAGTCAACTGAGTACCAATGGATTTCTATAAGGATTAAAAAAAATGAGATGTAAACCTTTGATATATATCTAATACTATCGAAACTAGTAAACCATTCCTCTTTATCAATTCTCAAATATAAATTTTAGACAAGTCCTACACTATATGATATTCAAAAATAGAGATGAAATGGGATGGATTTGTGAGATGATCCACTATCACCCATATGGAATCAGGTTTCTAAACCTTCATTTGGATACCTGTCACAAAATCCATAAATATCTACACCCATTTCCAAATAGGAATAGGTAAGGACTACAACATACCCACTAGCCACTGGTGCTCTACCATAACATGTTGACAAGTTAGACATCTCATAAAAAACATAGACACTTTAATTTTCATTACAAACCACCAAAATTGTGCTTTCAATGCCTTATTCATATTTTTTTATTATTGGATTAATAGACCATGTCAAATGGTGGTAATCATGGAGAAGTTATTTCGGACAAGACAAAGGTATGACCATACAATTTCTAAAACAAAAAAATGAACTCTCATCCATATTCTATTCCTTAATGGTCTCCCCACCATTGAGTTTTAACCTCATCATAGCACATTCAAAATCATAAATCCATGCCTATTTAACCATTTCAAGCAAATCAAGAACAAAAGAAAATGAGAAGAAAACCACAACACTACCCTGGTCTTCACAATCCAAGTGCATGTCACCTATTATTGAAATTAGATACTACCAATTTGAAGCCTCTTTTTCCAACTGACCATATAAAGTTTTGCTTAATTCATCATCCATCGAATTTCCTTTACCCGATGTCTACATTAAGTCAAAGTGAAATAGTTGGAGATACTCTATCCATCTTCTTTTTCTCATATTTAAATCCCATTGTGAGAAAATATGTTTCAAGCTCTTTTGATCTGTAAAAACTGTGGATTTATCACAAAATAGGAAATGATTCAAAGTATTCAAAGCATGAACTACAGAAGATAACTCAAAATCATGTGTTGGGTAGTTCTTCTCATGAAACCATAAATTTCATGATCCATAGGCAACAATATGATTTCCCTTCAAGAGAACACATCCCAACCCAGATCCTGAAGAATCACAATACACCACATACCTTTATCCTAATTCTAGAAATATCAAGATTAGTACTGATGTAAGTAAAACGTTAATATCTTGAAAATAATTTTTACATTCATCGTTCCACTATAATGAAACATTTTCCAATATCAAAGATGTAATTGGTGAAGATATCCATGAAAATTCATGAACAAACCATCAGTAATAACTAGCTAAACCAAGGAAACTATAAATCTGAAATAAATTATTTGGTGGTTTCCAAGAAATTATTGCCCCTATATTTTCTATATTTATAGAAACTCCTCTTTCATAGATAACACGTCCAAGTAAATGTACCTATAGTTTCCAAAAATTACACTTTTAATGCACACAAATAAAGATCTAAAAAAATAACCAACACTATATCTAAGTGTTGATCATGCTTAGCCCTTTTCCTTGAATACACCAATATTTCATCCACAAACACCATAATGAAAGAATCCAGATACATTTTAAATATCTAATTCATCAATTACATAAAGACATATGGTTCATTTTTAAGACCAAAAGGAATAACCACATATTCATAATGCCCAAATCCACTCCTGAAATCTGTTTTTTGAAACATCATCCTTTTAAACCCACAATTGGTGATATCCCAAACACAAGTCAATTTTAGAGAACCACTGAGCTTGCCTCAACTGATCAAATAGATCATAAATTAATATAAGTGGATACTGGTTCTTTATCATAACTTGGTTAAGTTTTTGATAATATAGACACAACCAAAGAGTTCCATCTGCCTTTTTCACAAACAAAATTGGCGCTTCCCATGGAGACATACTTGGATGAATGAACCCTTTTATTTATAGATCTAACAACTACGTGTTCAATTCCCTTAATTTTATTGGTTCCATTTGATAATACATAAGTGATATAGGAATCGTAACTTATAAGATAACAATCATAAACTCCACTTCTCTTGTGGATGGAAACCCTGTTCAAGAAAAACATTAAGAAGATGATAAAAAACTATTGAAAAAATTATATTCTTGACCACATCCATCAATTAAAAGATTAAAGATACCAACTAGTACAAGATATTTCGAACTATTGGTGAAAAAAATCCTGTTTCACTTGCCTTTACATTCCGGTCTCCTCTAAAGAGATGCTCAACACCATCATTAGTCATAAAACTAACCTTCCGAGTATAAAAATATATGTGAGATTTGAAAATTTACAACCATTCCATACCTATGATTATGTCATAGATATCCATATCAAGCATAGATAAATATTATATCAACTCATCTCCATCAATAGTTATAGAACATTCTTTGCACATAAAGTCTCAAAATTTTCTTTGACCAAGAGGATTTTAAACTTTCAAAATAGAAGGAATCATTTTTGGAACCATGGCTGTTTTATATAGGAAATGGAGTTTGGTTTGTGTTTGTTGTCATTCCTCAGTGGAAGTTCAGAATGTGTGCCAGCAAAGTGATCATACAGTTCAAGCAGACAATAATATTGAAGGTGGCGTAGTTTCCCAGGGTTTGCCAAATTTTTGGGCCACAAAATATGAAAATGAAGACATGGATTGTTGGTAAAAGGAGGTGCAGGAAAAGGGGAAGTGGTGTGCGAAAAAGGAGGACTGTGCGCGAAATATCTGAGTTGAGCACAAAAATGTGCGGGTTTGCGCAAAAAACAGCGTGGTGTGCAAAATTGGGGAACAAGGTTTTTCACGCAAATAGTGTTTCTAAATCAAAACTACGAAAAATGGAAAAGGCATGGGCTGCGTGAAATATCTGGTGATGTGCACAGAAAATGATACCTGTGTGAAAGATTATGCGTCAGATGAGAGGTTTTCACGCCAAAGGGGATTTTGCGTGTAGGGGTCTCAAATGCCTATAAATAAGAGGTGACCCCCCTCATTTTGTATGATTGAATACATAGAGAAGATTCGAGGTCTGATGCGAGAAAATGGATCAAGTAAAGGGGTTTGCACGAAATATTCTTGATTGTGCGGGAAATTATGGGATGTGCGAAAGAGGAACTGTTGCGCGTAAATATTGGGGTTGCGCGTAAAATATTTAGTTGCGTGAAAATGGGTGTTGTGGCACAAAATATTTTTCCATGAAAAAAAGTAAAGTTTGTACGCAATAGGAAGTTTTTGCACACAAAGGGTTGGTGTTGCACGTAATTGTCAGTGAAGCTTTTCTGCACATTCTGGTTATCCGCTTAAGTGGTTTTGTGCGTTCTAGTGCATCAATTTTGGACTTGGATGCAAGCATTGTCTCATGATGAATAGGAGACAAAGACTTCAATGAAAATCTATTAAAGAGACCTTTGTGTCTATAAACTGAGTGAGACTTCACCAAAGGCAGTGAGCTAGGGGGAGTCAACGAGAGTGACCTGAGGGAAGCAGTGAGCTATCCTTGAACCTTTGTAAAGGCAGTGAGCCTGGGACAGGGTGACTGTTCCCGAACCATTTTAATCCACAACTAGTGAAGATTAGTGGAATTTGGTACAACCGACAACCTGTCAGCATATGCTCCTTGGAAGTAGCCCTTAGCAGGGAACCAAGTAAAAAGTGTTGTGTCATATTTCTACATGTGAATGTTTTCTTTCTGATCCTTTTCATCATATAGGTTTAACAAGTTCCTACCAACGTGGGAACATGATCCTTCACTTTAAAAGAAAGAGTTGTCACCCTGATTCACCCCTCCCCTCTCAGGGTGTCCCGGGGTCCTACAAGTGGTATCAAAGGAAGGTTGCTGGTGTTAGATCTGTCCTTTGTCATCATGGAGAACACAGTCAACGCTAGGGGAATAACTCTCTTCGATGGAAGTAATTTTCAGATTTGGAAGAACAGAATGAAATCTAATTTAAGATCCCTTGGAATGGAATCCATCTTTTCTAATGTCCAAGGAATACAAGTTACTGATCCAACAGGGCTTGCTATGACTGATATAGATAGGAATGTTCTTGACGTAGATGCTAAAGCTTAGAATGCTATCACTGCGGCTCTTTCAGATCATATTTATCTAAAGGTGATGAGTTGCACCTCAGCAAAGTCTATGTGGGATAAACTTGAAAACATTTATGAAGGATACAGAAAAGTAAAGGAGGCAAAACTTCAGGTTTTACACAACAAGTTTGACGATCTAAAGATGCATCCTAATGAGAATGTAGATTCATTCTTCAATCGAATTACTGAATTAGTGGGAGCAATTCTTGGTCTTGGAGAAGAAATAAAAGACATTGATATCGTAAAGAAAATCTTGAGAAGACTTCATCCCATGTAAAATGAAAAGGTGTTATCCCTGGAAGAAATAGATCTCTCTAAACTATCTATGGATGATCTGTTAAGTAGTTTAGTGGCATATGAGATGAGAGTCAAACCCAAAGATGCCACGACTCGCATGAGCAAGGAAATGGCATTTAAATCCATGGACAAACTGAAGATTTCAGAAGACAGTGGTTGTTAAGATGATGAGGAAAAAGAAATTCTTTCTCTCATTGCAAAGAAGATGATTAAGGGAAAAGGTAAATTTATAGGTGAGCTACCTCTTGCATGTTTTCGTTGTGGAAGAGTTGGGCACATTTCCTCTCAGTGCCAAAGAATGTTTTATGATGATGAGAGAAAATATGAAGACATCGAGAAGCCTCAGAAAAGGTTTTTCAAAAAGGGTGACTTCAAATCTGGAAAGAAAATGCAGAGGAAGAGTTTTGTCTATGAAGAAGAAGATAATGATATTGAATTTTGTGAGAAAGAAGAACCCGAATTTAAAACCGGAAACCATGCTTCCATGATGGCTACCACTGAAATATCATAATCCTCAATCAATAAAGGTAGAGATAATCAGATTACTGCTATTGGTGATCCAACAATTCAAATTAAGGATGCTTTCTACAAGATTGAGAATAAATGTAAGAGATGTAATAAGTGGAAGGAAATGGTGGAAGAATCATCAGAATATGTTGATGAACTTGAAGCTGAAATTGAACGACTGGAAGAATTTGTGAAAGTATAGTCTAAAATCCTTGAAAGAAATGATGATGTAGTAGATCTAAATATGAGAATTGAATAGCAGGGAAAGGTCATCAATGACCTCACATCCAGACTGGAAGAAAAGTCCAAGACTGCTGAGGGTCTTGAGAAGGAAGCTGTTACTCTTAGGAGAAAACTTGAGAATGAATCAATTTCAAAAGAATCAAGGAAGAAAATATAGTTTGGAAGATTCTCAGATGCAAAATTACTGGCAAGAGCCAAGTGTGGTTCAGATGGAGTTGGAAAAATCTTGAGTGATCAAAGACCCGTTTGCATGGGAAAGAGTGGAATTGGATGTGAAGCTGAGACATCAACTGCTGGAAATAAAGAGATCCAAAAGAAAGACAAAATGAAGTTTGAACATATTGAAACATTTCCTGAAGTGCTGAAAAAAACCCTCAATCCAAACTAAAAGGAGAACTGACAATTATCCTCAAACATTCTGAAATGACAGGCAGTTCAACTATTCTCCCAAGGATGAAGGTATGAGGAGACATTCAAGTGAGAAGACATTTCCTCTCATGAAGTGTCAGTTTTGTGGCTATCTAGGCCATACCATGTCATATTGTGAAGAGGCAAGGAGCTACTTGAATGGGGAAGATCTAGGATGTCAACAAAGGAGACTGACTTCATATCCTCCATCTTTTAGAAGAAATAGTTTCTATGGATACTATTTTCATTGTTCTAACTTTGGCCATAAAGCTATGTATTGCAGGCAGAGTTTCGATAAAAGAGATTTATAAAACTCTCAGAAATGGGTCAATATTCATCCTCCTGATGGTGTTAATATCAAAAATAGGTTTTCTCCTCTAGAAGAAGATTATGGGTATGACGAATCTAACTATGTGGAAGAAATCATTAAAAGGCCGTCAATGTCTTACACTCAATCCAATATCTCTTGGAAAGAAAAAAATAAGATTGAGAAATCCAATCTTGCAGAAGTTGCCTTCAAAGCCACAAAGAGCAGCAACACCTGGATTCTTGATAGTGGATTCTCTTCACATATGACAGGAAATGATGACCTCTTGAAGAACATTGAAAATAAGGTTGATGGAACAGTAAGGTTTGGTAATGATGGTGCTTTGAAGATTAAAGGTAGTGGGAATACTACTCTCGCCAATGGAGAGCTGAAGAAGACTGAAGTTCTTTATGTGGACGGTCTACGCCACAATCTCCTCAGTGTAAGTCAACTCTGTGACTCAGGGCTCATAGTAACCTTCAATCAAAAAGGCTGCACTATAAAAGGAAAAACAGGGAATTCTCTTATGAAAGGTAGTTAAAACAGATGGAAACTTATATTAGGTTGACTTCAAAGTGAACTCCTGCTATTTGTCTGTTGAAGAAGAAAACAATTTGTGGCATCGAAGGCTGGGGCACATTAACCAAAAAGACATAGAAAAGATATCTAAGATAAAGATATTCATGGATATTCCCATTCTAAAACATGAATGGGAAAAGTCTTGTGATGCTTGTATCGTGGGAAGATGGTCTATAGTTCATATCGGCCAAAGAAGAAAAGGGCATCACATCTTCTTGATCTCATTCATACAGACGTATGTGGCCTAATAAATGTTGTTGTAACCCATGGAGAAAGGTAATTCGTCCTTTTCATTGATGATTATAGCAGAATGGCTTGTGTAATGGTGATTCACAGGAAGCGACAAGTACTTGATTGCATGAAAACTTATCGCCGGATTTACGAGAATGATATTGGATGGAAAATAAAAGTCCTGTGATCTGACAATGGAGGGGAATACACATCCATTGAGTTTGAAAATTACCTAGAAAAACATGGAATACAGCATGAGGTGGCTTCTGTTAGAACTCCACAACAAAATGGAGTTGTTGAGCGTCGAAATCGATAGGTCAACAATATGGCCAGGACTATGTTTATTGAGAGTGGTATCTCTCGCCATTACTGGAAGGAGGCCGTTGAAGCTGTAGTGAACATTCAGAATTGAATAGGGCTCTATATGGGAGAAACGAAGACACCATATGAATTGTGGCATGGAAGGAAGCCTTCTTTGAAATACTTTCGTGTTTTCGGAAGCAAATGTTTCATTTGGAATAAAGAAGTAAACCAAGGAATGTTTGGTGACAATGTTGATGAAGGAATTTTTCTTGGGTATCCAATGAACAGTAAATCTTACAAGTGTTTCAATAAACTCTTGGGGAGGATTGTGGAAAGAAACGATGTTAAAATCATTGAAGGAAAAACCCCAAATGCTTCAAATAGTACCTATGCTGATGAGATAGAAGATGAGAATGAATGTGAACATGGAATAAATACAAATATAGAAATAGAGGAAGGTGTACAAAACACTCAGGGGTCACATCATGATGTTGACTCAAACGAAGAATCTGAAGAGGAAATCTTGGATGGTGAGGATGCGACTGAACCTCACAGGAGAAATCAAAGAGTAGAGATTGATCCATCTAACATAATTAGAGACAGGAATGCACCCACACATACATGGAGGATGAGGAATAACACACCTTCTGCATTTCTGTCAGTTGTGAAGCCATCCTCATTTGAAGAAGCTGCAAAGGATGAATCCTGGGTGAAAGCCATGAATGAAGAGTTAGATCAGATTGACAAGAATCAGACATGGGATCTTGTCCAGAGACCCAAAGGTCACAATGTGATTGGAACAAAATGGATATTCAAGAACAAGTTTTATGAGCATGGAAGTGTTATCAGAAACAAGGCTCGACTGGTATGTAAAGGGTATTCTCATATTGAAGGTGTTGATGTTGAAGAAACCTTTGCTCCGGTGGCTAGACTGGAGTCAATCAGGCTGTTCCTTTCCATGGCTCTCTAAAGAGGATATAAAGTATATCAAATGGATGTCAAGACATCATTCTTAAATGGTGTACTCGAAGAAGATGTCTACATTGAACAACCAGTGGGTTTTCTTCTTGGTGCTGATGAATCAAAGGTCTTCAAGCTAAAGAAAGCACTTTATGGCTTGAAACAGGCACCATGGGCATGGTACTCCAGACTAGATTCTTATCTCAAGAATCTGGAATTCAAAAGAGGAGGAGTAGATCACAATCTCTACGTAAAGAATTCTACTAAAGATCAGTTCATGGTTCTCATTTACGTCGATGACATTATATTTGGTGTTAGCAGGCAGAAATCAGTGGATGAATTTTCCAATCATATGAAATCAGAATTTGAAATGTCAATGATTGGGGAGATCACATATTTCCTGGGACTGCAGGTGACTCAAAGGAAAGACTACACTTTTATCTCTCAGGAAAAGTATGCAAGAGAGCGGATGAAGAAGTTTAATATGAAAGACTCCAAACCAATGTCAACTCCAATTGCAGTTGGAACCAAACTTGGAAAGCATGAGGATGGGAAATTTGTAGATCCCACCATGTACAGGAGGATTATTGGGAGCCTACTATACCTGACAGCGACATGGCCAGATATTTTATTTTCCACATGTCTTGCAGCCCGCTTTCAGAGTAATCCAAAGGAGGAACATATGGCAGCAGTAAAAATAATCATGAGGTATATTCAAGGTACTCACAATTATGGATTATACTTTGCTGCAGTAAGGGACTGTGAATTATCATCATTTTCTGATGCTGACTGGGCTGGCGATGTTGTGGACAGAAAGTCCACCAGTGGTGGAGCATTCTTTATTGGTAATAACTGTGTCGTCTGGTTGAGTACGAAACAATAAAGTACTTCTCTTAGTACTACTAAAGCTGAGTATATATCCGCCACCAAGGCATGCACTCAACTGCTATGGATGAAGCAACAACTTACAGATATTGGTGATGAGGTAAATCAACCAATGGTAATTTTCTGTGATAACAAGAGCGCAATTGATCTTACAAAGAATCCCGTTCAGCAATCTCATACAAAAAATATTGAAATTAGATATCACTTTATGAAAGAGAAAGTTGAACAAGGCGTGATTAGAATGGATCACATGAGAACTGATGAGCAAGTAGCTGATATCCTGACGAAGCCACTGTCAGCAGCTGTGTTTGAAAAGCATCGGTTGAACCTCGGTGCTCAACCACCTCCTACTGCATAAGGAGGTTTTGGAATTCCCCTCTCCCCAATTATGATAACTATTTTTATATGTTTATGGATGTGTTGCAGGTTTTTGGGGGAGATACTATCCAGGGGGAGTATGGCTGGAGCTGAAAAATAAACAAATTAACAGTTTTTGGGTTTATTGACAATGGGGGAGAAAGGAATAAATTCAGGATTATCAGTGGACATGTAATGCTTCTGTAACACGATTAGAATTCTATGTCGGTGATAGGATGAGAAGGAATTCATTGGACATGTAATTCTTCTGTGACACTGTAAGAAAATTTATTTGGCGTCATTGAAAATTCCAAAACATGGGAACCCAATTCAAGCTTCCTCTCTTGTTTTCTACAACGAGCACTGCTCACGTAGACTTAGAGTGTTGGCTGTGTTGATCCTTGTGTTTTTGGATTGTTGGGGATGGTGATCTTTTGAATTCATTTGGTGATTTCCAACAAACCCAAAGGGAGAGATTGTTAGAACCATGGATGTTCTATGTAGGAATTGGAGTTTGGTTTGTGTTTTTTGTCAATACTCAGTGGAAGTTTAGAATGTGTTCTAGCAAAGTGATCATACAGTTCAAGCAGAAAATAGTATTGAAGGTGGCGCAGTTTCCCAATGTTTGCCAAATTTTTGGGCCTCAAAATCTAAAAATGAAGACATGGATTGTTGGTAAAAGGAGGTGCAGGAAAAAAGAAAGTGGTGCTTGAAAAAGGAGGGCTGTGCGCGAAATATCTAAGCTGGGTGAGAAAAAGTGCAGGTTTGCACGAAAAAACAGCGTGGTGCGCGAAATTGGGGAACAAGGTTTTTCGTGCAAATAGTGTTTCAGAATCAAAACGATGAAAAATGGAAAAGGAATGGGCTGCGCGAAATATCTGGTGATGTGCATGGAAAACTATACCTGCGTGAAAAATTACACGCCAGATGAGAGGTTTTCGCGCCACAGGGGATTTTGCGCGCAGGGGTCTCAGACGCCTATAAACAAGAGGTGACCCCCTTGTTCCGTACAGTTGAAGACTTAGAGAATATTTTAGGTCTGATGCACGAAAAAAGATCACGTAAAGGGGCTTGCATGAAATATTTTGGATTGCGTTGAAAATTCTGGGATGCGCAAAAGAGGAAATGTTGCGCGTAAAAATTGGGGTTGCACGTAAAATATTCAGTTGCGCGAAAACGGGTGTTGTGGCGCGAAATATTTTTCTGCGCGAAAAAGTGAAGTTTGTGCGCAATAGGAAGGTTTTGCGCGCAAAGGGTTGGTGTTGCGCGCAATTGTCAGTGAACCTTGTCTGCACGTTCTGGTTATCCAATTTAGTGGTTTTGTGCGTTCTAGTGCATCAATTTCTAACTTGGATGCAAGCATTGTCTCATGATGAATAGGAGACAAATACTTCAATGAAAATCTATTGAAGAGACCTTCATGTCTATAAACTGAGTGAGACTTCACCAAAGGCAGTGAGCCAGGTGGAGTCAATGGGAGTCACCTGAGGGAAGCAGTGAGCTATCCCTGAACCTTTGTAAAGGTAGCGAGCCTAGAAAAGGGTGACTGTTCCCAAACCATTGTAATCCACAACTAGTGAAGATTAGTGGAATTTGGTACGACCGACAACCTGTCGGCATATGCTCCTTGGATGCAGCCCTTAGTGGTGAACCAAGTAAAAAGTGATGTGTCATCTTTCTACATGTGAATGTTTACTTTCTGATCCTTTTCATCATACAGGTTTAACAAGTTCCTACCAACGTGGGAACAAGATCCTTCACTTTAAAAGAAAAAGTTATCACCCTGATTCACCCCTCCCCTCTCAGGGTGTCCCGGGGTCCTACAATCATCTCAACATGTAAACGTAGAAGATCAACAACAAGAGAATCAATAAATGGATGGGATGAAATTGTGTTAAAAAAATATTACATAAGGGTAGAATTCAAAAAGAATCATACCTCTCACCATCGAATGTCCAAATTGATCATCCACAATCTGTCATGAACCAAGATGGGATTCCATTTGAGTCGACACCTAATTTAATCAGAGACAAGGTACAAGAGTCATTCCCAAACCTCCTAGGTTGGCTACTAGCACTAGGAATCAAAGATAATCCAAATGAAAATGATTTCTCTCAAAATAACTAAGATCAAATAACCACAACAGAGAACAAAACAATAAACCAACAATAACTGAAAGAAAATAATATAAAAATAGATCTAGATACAACATCATTTGAATGGAACATAAAATTCAAAAAAAAAAACTAAACCCAAACCAAAATGACATGATCTCCACATGACCTCTTGGTCACTACCAACCATAAGACCAACTTGCTCCAAAGAAAAAAATCTGAACCTGTAAAACATATCGGGTTTACCGATGTCGAGAGGAATAAGTAGCGTGTGATTATAAATAGATCACTAAGTAAGCACCATAGATTCCATACATTTCCCTTACCAAATAGTCCATAAACACTAGTTTTAAATACATTTAGAAAATAGGGTTTTATCATTTTAAGGAACCCAAACACAAATTTCCTTTTTTTTAAAACAACACACACCACTTTCACTTTTCAAAAACATATTTCCATATAAGAAAGACCATTTTATAAATCCAAAACAAAAAGAAACCACACTAGGAGAATAGAAATCCATTTGGAAAATAAAAATAATGGTATAGGAAATTAGAAACTAGTAGACAATGTAAATCAGGTACAATAAAGGTAAATGGAACATATAAATAGATAATTATGGGTATTTCCTAAACATCTCTAGAAGAAATCCCTAGATGTACTCGGTTCGGAATCACCCACCGGCGTATGGTGCATCTCCATAGTCAATAACCTACTATCTGATCAAAACTAGCATCACTAATGACACATCCCACCCAGCCTCTCAGAAAATCCAGGGGGTTCTAACCCATCTAACTGGGTTTGATAAGAAACCGTCACTCGACCCTCTAGATTATGCATAGGAATACCATGATAATATTATGTGGTGAATGGGGTGGTCCTCACATGCATGGAATAAACCAATAACCCATAGATTCCACTGTGATTTCCTATCACACACACCAACACTACCTATGTGATGACCCTTTCCTCAAAGGGTCCAATATAGAGGTTACCAACACACATCACATCATCAAAGGTTCCATCCAGGACTACACATCATATGATTATTAAACCATTTTCCCAAAAATACTACAAAGTTCCAACCAATAATTCCACATTTACAATTAAAATATATTTATAGATCATTTATAAACTAAGGAAAAAACATGCAACATGCTCAAAAGGTGCCAAACGAGCCTTTACCACATTTAGTTACTCAAACCACACTTCAAGATTACAAATGGGACTTTCCTTAGAAAACACATTTGAAGCCATATTGGAAGTTATTTAAGAACCTAGAATCCATTTAGGAACACAAGATATTTTAGGAGAACCATTTTAGACTAGGAGGGTTTAAGAAGAGAAGAAGGGGGAAAGAAAGGTCTTTTTGAAATATGAGGCTTAAGGTGAACACTTAATTACAAATCCATCATAATTTTTATGCCAATACTTATGTGAGCCCCATACACATATGGATATGTCAACATCCATTGGAACAAACATAATGAATTTCCAAGAAATTATCAAGTTTCAAGTTTGATAATCATTTACACATGAATCAAACCATAAAAAGAAAGGAAGCTACATATCAAGATCAATTACACAAGTCGACCAATTTCCAAGACCCAACCAAAGCCAAAAAAATCAAAGAATACCCAATTTCACTTTCAAAGGACAATTGTAATTTCATCAAACACTTTATATATATACATATATAAGTAAAACCATATAAATCCCTTGAAAACCCATTTTCATCAATTTTACAACATGAAAAAACCAATAAAATTTATACTAACACATCACAAGAAAGGGAATCACATTTATAAATCATTTATGATAGCTTAAGAATCAAATGAAATGTAATAGAAAGGGAATGGATGAAAACACCTACCTCAACGATGTTTAGATGTAACAAAACTATGAGGGGAAGTAAGAATGTACCCCAAGAGACAATCTTAACACCACAGAATCAAAGGAATACAAGAAACACACCAACCCTATATATTAGGGTTTTTATAAGAGAGAACCCAACCAAGAAAGAACCAAGAACCAAGAGGAGAAGATAAGAAGAGGAGAAAACTGACCAAAAATGGAGAGAAACTTACCTAGAAACCTCAAGGGATCTTAAATGGAGGAATGAGAGCAAGGGGGGGGGGGGGGGGTCTTGGGAGGTCCCATAGTGTTCCTAGGTCAAACAAGGGAGAAAAATCCTGAGTTGGAGTTAAAACATAAGAGGGGAAAGATTAGAATTTCAACTTTTTAGAAGCTGGGAAAGTCACACAGTTTGGACACATGGGTTTACAAATAGTGAATCAACCATACACACTTTAATATAGAGAAAGGACACCCACATAGTTTGGAAGCATTGTTTGGGAAATTTTTCACCAACCATGCACCATGATTTTGTCAAAAATTGTAGAACCCCCTACACGCTTTCCACACAATTTATTCTAATTGTGCACAAGATATCCTCCTTGACCCTGACCCAAAAAATTATTTTCATGGTTTTTCCTAGGACTCGCACGGTTTGGGACAAACCATGCCAGTTAAACCATGAAATAAGAAATTGAACTAGAAATACCATCATCCTTAACATTCCAGATAGTTAACCCGCAAACCATGCACAAAAACCATGCACAAAAACCATGCACATGGCCAAATACTACTCAAAACCTCCATAATTCAAAAATTATATTTGATAACTCAACCAAATGATCAACCAAAAGATCTGAAACTATGAAAAGAATAAAATAAAAGGAAAACTTATAGTTGGGGTGTAACGTCTCAATTTCGAGTGCCGCCCAAAGTTTCCCCTAACTCAGTTGGTCACATGAACTCAACCATATTTCCCCAAACTCCAGAGGCTGCTGACTAGCAGAGAGGGCCTTGGATGTGATAGTGGGGAAACTATGACCTCATTGGCAGAGTAATACAATAGAATGGAAATAATACACAAAAACAGAAGCAGTAATACCATGCAGTAAGTAAACAAAATAAGACTAAACGTAAATAAATAACTGAAGCATATATATAAATAATGATGCATGTCACAATTATCTATGAAAACATCCAAAAAATTCACAATTCTAGAATAAAGTACTAAACCAAAGTACAAAGAAAAACAAGTAAACATCTCCAGCAGCATCGCAAGCCTCAGCTTGGTCCCATGCTCTCTAGCTTCACTACAATCAAGTACATAAAGTAGAAGGGTGCTTTTCCTTATCTATACCTGCAACAATATAATATATTTGGGACCAAAAGCATGACCCAAATAGGGTGTGAGCCGAATCCCAATAGGCAACCAACCAAAGATCTGTGCCTAACTATCAGTGAATATATATGGTAGGCAATATGAAAAATAATGTAATAAATAAGGAAGTACTCAAAAGTAAACACACCTACAGTTCAACTACATTCATTTACATTTATTAAATAAAACACCAAAAAATCACAACCAACCCTCTGGGAAGTACTCATGATCTAACCCCTCTGGTTAATCTTAAAAAAATTACTCTCTGAGGAAGCACTCACCATCAATTCACCCTGTATTATTTTATCGGTAAACTACATACACTCTGGGGAAGCACTCAACATCCAATTCTCCCTGTGGTATCACAACAAGGAACTACAGACACTCTGAGGGAGCAATCATGTCCATCCCCCTTATGGTATCACAATGTGAAAATTAACAGACACTCTAGGGAAGACCTCAGCATCCATTCCCCCTATGATCTAACTACACTAGGTTCCCACAGCCCTGTGTAATTCAATCATACACAAACGATATCCAACAGCCAAAGTAAATTACAAATACTACTTGGATAATCAACTAAAATTTATATGACAATCATGCCAGATAATATCACTCCATCCTAAAAACACTAGAAATGGAAAACAATGCAGCCTAACAGGCAATTCTAGACCCAACGGTCAATATCAGTTGAACATGGGTAAACACATCCATAATAAGTAAATAACACTATTTACAATAAAAAAACCCATACTCAAGCATATAAATAATAATAAGAATTAACATGGTTAAATTACCTAAACACACAATACCCTAAACTAGGGTATTGGGTACTTTTGCACATATAATTCAAAGAAAATATACAGAAAGATACAAACCACCTACCTCGGCGTTGTATAATTAGTATAATTGAAGCATAGACCTTGAATCGACCTATAACGCCATAGATCTAAAAAAATGTCCAAAATTTCCAACCAAGGACATCTCACTAAAGAGGATGAATCAATAGAAGAGGATCTAAAAGAAGGAAGAACTCACCGTGGTGATTCCAATGAAATCGACAATGGTTGATTCGGAGCACGAATGATCGATCAGATGCTTAGAGAAGAAACATCAATATTCATCACTCCTAGATGATACAAAGACAGAAGAAGTGTTTTATGTAAACAAGATGTGACCCCAGTCCGATTTAACAAATAAAAAAGAAAAGTACACGACATGTTCATTTAATGTACATGCCATGTATATGCCTTAACCGGCCTCCGCTTTAGGTAGTCTCCAGGTCACCCCACACGACCATGTACTTGGACGTTATATTAACAGTACATGGTTACCTGCAACAACCGAGTACACATCATGTACTTCTAAGTACACGGTGTGTACTCTTTAAATTTTAAGAATATCCTATTTTCTTAAATACACTAGAAAACAAGATTCATACCTAAGATGAGATCTAGGTTCTTACAAACTTCCACATTAAAGAAATTATTCCATGAATTTCCCTAAGAAGTTGGAAAAGAAGAAGAATCCTTGAACAACTATGACCACTATGATCATACATCAGCCTCCCTCTCCCAAGTCTCATCCTGTACTCGCCCATGTTTCCATAGCACCCATACCAGAGGAATAGACCGACCATGGAGAACCTTCATGCTTCGATCAACAATACGAATAGGATGCTCCTCAAATGAGGCATCCACCTCCAACTAAACCTCATCAGGTTGAAAAACATGAGACAATTTTGAGAAGTAATGCCGTAGCCTAGAAATATGGAAGACGTCATGCATATCCCAATACCTCTGAGGTAACTGCAACTGATAGACAACCGACCCGAATCTGTCCAAAAACTCAAAGAGTTTGGCATATCTCGGTGAAAGCTTACCCTGTGTCATAATCCACCTGTGTCCTAACCTCGGTGTGACACATAGAAAAATATGATCTTTAGCCTCAAACTCTAGAGTACGTCTCCATTGATCAACATAAGACTTCTGTCGTGACTGTGTAGTAGCCATCCTTTTCCGAATCAACTTTATCTGCTTTGTGGTCTCTTGGACAAGATGAGGTCCCATCATAGCTAACTCTCTTTCTTCTAGAAAACATAGGGGGTGATTGGCATGGCCTACCATACAAATCCTCATAAGGTTCCATATGAATAGTTGATTGAAAACTATTATTGTAGGAAAACTCCACCAGAGGTATTGCTTCTCCCAAGAACCTCCAAAATCTAGGACGCATGCTTGAAACATGTCCTCAAACACTTGAATAATACACTCGGACTGACCATCTTTCTGGAGATGGTAAGCTGTACTCAAAAGTACATGTGTACCCAAAGACTTCTATAGTCCCTTCCAAACTCGAGAAGTAAAAAGGGAATCCCTTTCTGAAACTATGGAGTGTGGAATCCCATGTAGATATACAATCTCTTGGATGTAAAACCTTCCCAAATCGTTAACACTAAAGGTCTACTTGATCAGAAAGAAGTGTGAAACCTTCGTGAGTCTTTCAATGACTACCCAAACTACATCATTTCCTCGAGGTGACCTTGGTAAGCCCATCATGAAGTCCATCACGACATCATTCCACTTCCAATCAAGAATGGGTAACTGCTACAAAAGCCCTACTGGTCGCTGGTGCTACACCTTCAGCTGCTGACAGGTGCAACACCTCATCACTAAACCTGAAACATCTCTCTTCATACATTGACACCAATACTGATGGTGTAGATCTCTAAACATCTTGGTGACACCCAAATGAACTTCCCAAACTGAAGAATGAAAATCCTTCATCAACTCCTCACCTATGTCTTCCGACACCCATATGAGTCCATGAAAATGAAAGATCTCATCCTCAGCTATGGTCCACCTAGGAATAGAGTCCTCTCATGACACACTCTCTCATAGAACTAGTACTTTAGAATCTGATAACTACCTCATTTTTACTCGATCAAGTAGAGTATAGGTAACATCCACTGAAGAAATAAACATTTTCCCCTGTCTGTTGTGCACCTCCAAATGCATCTTAGAGAACATAGCCATAAACTTCCACTCACTACTAACCTCCTGAACTGCCTGTATATGAGTCCTCCTACTCAACACATCCGCCACTGTGTTGCCTTTTCTAGGTTTGTAGGAAATCTCAAATTCAAAGGATTGAAGGTACTCAACCAACCTTTACTGTATCAAATTCAGATCATGTTGTGTGAAGATGTACTTGAGACTTTTGTGGTTGGTGGAAACCAAAAAATTCTCTCCCAATAGATAATGTCTCCAATAACATAAATCATGAACAACTACAGCCAAATCATGATTGTGGGTCAGGTAATTCCTCTCATGTGGCCTCAAATGTCGAGACCCATACAAAACGACTCCTTCCCCCTGCCTGAGTTCCTCTACATAGCTAAGACACACGGTTCACTTGGTACAAGACTACACAACATGTTTTTTCCAGACACAGTGTGTACTAGAAGGAATCCACCGACCCGTGTCGTTATAATAATTACCAGTTACACAATCAACTCCACATGGCATTTTCAAGATGGACACAATGTGTACTAACTAATTTTCATCCATCTGTGTCATTGGTCACATGGCTAGATAAGTGGTTCTTACAATACAACCTATATAAATAGTACAAATCATGTGCCGCCAAAGATTTCACAACCCCATGTCTCTGCCCACACAAACAGTGACACAGTTAAGGATTACACGATGTGTACATAGAGTACACGGCGTGTACTTCTAAAAAGTTGTTCCTTCTTGAACAGAAGGATACATGACATGTATTCATCATTATGCGCCATTTATTCTGGGTTTTTCCAGATAGTAATCCTTAGAAACTACTTTGGAACCCATAAAAACTCTGAAACAAACATTAAAGTGCCATATTCTGATATGTGGAGGCCCATAATCCCTACGAATCAAATCTTGGCATCATATTCATGTATTTTACAAGGTATAACAGTGCAATCAATCACATGATCCACCAAACTTCAATCCATGTGGACCCATAACACCCCAGGGACAAAATTTTGGTATTCATTCAAATGAAACTTTAAACATTAGCAATACCCTATCAAACAGTAAGTATTCTATCAAGGCATCTATCCCAACAACATGCATCTCTAGCACAACATCTATCAAAACAACATGCAACCTATAATGCACCCTAAATGACCTGATAAGAATGCATGAAATGTGATCTCTGTCAAGTGTATATATGATTCATGAGATGGTATACCCTCATCACATTAGGTTTCAACATAAATAGAACCTCAAAAATATAAACAATAACAACACAAAACATGTGAATCAATCAACGGTAAAATCAAATCAACTATAATAATTGAAAAACCAGAAAAATTGCAATATATGAGGTAAATTGAATTATCCCTATACACAGGTTAGCTACTCCTAGGAAAAAATTATTACAAACTACTTATTCCTTCCTATATCTATCTATAGCCTCCAAGCAGTAAGTCAACAAGAAAAGAATCATGTTGCTACCACTTTGTAACGTCCTGGGTCCAGGTGCTGCCCAAAGGTGCCCCGTACCTAGTTGGTCACATGGCCTCAAGAGCGTTTCCCCGAATGCAAGAGGATTTAGAATAGAAATTATGGAATTGGGCATGATAGTGGGGAAACTATTCCCTCATTGCAAGAGTAACATAACAAAATGGAAATAGTACATAACAATGGAAGTAGTAATACCATGTAGTAAGTAAACAACAGAAGACTGAAAGTAAATAAATAACTACACCATATATATATAAATAATGATGCATGTCACATGTATCTATGAAAAAAGCCAAACAAGTCACAATTCTAGAATACATTACTAAACCAAAGTACAAAGGAAAACAAGTAAACATCTCTAGCAGCATCGCAAGCCTCAGCTTGGTCCCATGCTCTCTAGCTCCACTGCAATCAAGTACCTGAAGTAGAAATGTGTTTTCCCTTATCTATACCTGCAACAATATAATCTATTTGGCCCCAAAATCATGACCCAAACAGGGTGTGAGACGAATCCAAATAGGCAACCACCCAAATATCTGTGCCTAACTATCAGTGAATATATATGGTAGGCAATATGAAAAATAAAGTAATAAACAAGGAAGTACTCAAAACTAAACACACATACAGTTTCAACTACATTCATTTACATTTATTAAATAAAAAACCAAACAATCACAAGCAAACCTCTGGGAAGTACTCACGATCTAACCCGTCTGGTTAAGTTTAAACAAAGACTCTCTAAGGAAGCACTCACTATCAATTCCCACTGTGGTCTTTTATCAGTAAACTACATACACTATGGGGAAGCACTCAACATACAATTGCCCCTATGGTCTCGTAATGAGGAATATAGACACTCTGAGGGAGTACTCACGTCCATGCCCCCTATGGTATTGCAATGTGAAAAGTAACAGACACTCTGGGGAAGCCCTCAACATCCATTCCCCCTATGGTCTAACTACACCAGGTTCCCAGAACCCTGTGTAAGTAAATCATGCACAAACGATATCCAGCAGACAAAGTAAATTTCAAATACTACTTGGATAAGCAACTACAATTCATAAGAAAAGCATGTCATATAATATCACTCCATCCTAACAACACTTGGCATAGAAAACAAGGAATACTAACAAGTAGTTCTAGACCCAACAGTCAATATCAATTCAACATGGGAAAACACATTCATAGCAAGTAAATAACCCTATTTACAATAAAAAACTCATACTGAAGTATAAAGATCATAATAGGAATTAACAGGGTTAAATTCCCTAAACAAACAATACCCTAAACTAGGGAATTAGGTACTTTTGTACATATAGTTCAAAGAAAATCTATGGAAAGGCATAAACCACCTACCTCAGCATTGTACGATCGATATAATTGAATCTCAACCCTTGAATCGACCTAGAATGTCATAGATCTACAAAAACATCCAAAACTTTCAACCAAGGATATCTCACAAAAGAGTAGGAATCAAGAGAAGAGGATCTAAAAGAAGAAAGAACTCACTGTGGTGATTCCAATGCAATCGATGACGGTTGATTCAGAGCACAAACGGTCGATCGGAGGCTCGGAGAAGAAACGATGATATTCGTCACTCTTGGATGAGATAAAGATAGAAGAAGTATGAGATGCGACCCTAGTTAGATTTAACAAATAAAAATAAAAGTACATGGCATGTTCATTTAATGTACATTCCATGTACATTCCTTAACCGACCTCTGCTATAAGAGGTCTCCAGGTTACCCCACACGACCATGTACTCAGCCATTACACGGCCAGTACACAACTACCTGTGGAAACTGAGTATACGACATGTATTTCTAAGTTCATGACATGTACTCCTTAAATTTACAGAATATCCACTTTTCTCAAAAACACCAGAAAACAAGATCCAAACTTGAGATGAAGATTCGTGTTCTTACATGGGGTGTGATAATTCTCCCCACCACAAACAATTTATTCCCCCATAAATTCACCAATCAATTTGATGAACCAAACTCAATTTCAAAATTTAACAAATCCAAGAGAAACCACAAACCTCAGGGTGACCTTTAACTCCACAAGTCACACCTGACCATCCTTAAAGGAAACCCAAACAAATATAACCGTATAAAAAGGAGGGGGGTTCTCCCCACCATAAGAAACTAAATAGCACCGATCAACACTAAGAAGCCCAGCACAAACCAAAAACTAGGACTCCCTGCAAAAACAACCAGCCCAATCACTAGGAAATCCCAAACCAAGCTGTAAACCACTAACAAATGGGAAATTCCACTAAAGAAACTCAAACCAAACAATAAACCAGATCTTGATTCATCGTTTCATCAAAATAAGCACAAACAGAAACAAAACCTGATTTGTAAAGGTCAACTATAAAATCTAAACAACCATTCAAATATTCTCATTCAAAAAGGTACAACCACTAAAATTTCAAAATGAATGAGGCCAAAAAATTTGCTTAAATAAAATGGTAACTTTAAAAAATAGAAGAAATTACAACATAGAGGCTTTAAACCATCTCCACTCCAATATTGAAGACAAGAGTTGGACCAAGGACTCCCTCATACCACATAAATCCTTACTACGTGAGGAGATTCACTCTGGGGCCTATGGTTGGAGCCCTTATGTCTTCAATCATATACTTCCTCATATCCAGGAGCTAACATCCACCAATCAAGACTTATTATTTTAGAAACAATTCTTACAAAACTTCTACAGATGGACCAAATGGTCACAATGATGACAAGACTTTAGAGGATTATATCAGGATGAATTTGAATGCCTGAGCCAACCACACTAGAAACAAATGGGTGAACATTCTAAAAAAGAAGAATCCATAACCAAAGATGGAGGCTTATTAGGAATATGTTACTCTAGAAGAAACTCCTCACCTAATGGTGAACCTTCACAAGCACCAAGACAATCTATATTACCAACAACCACTAAGTGAACTATAGAAACCACCACAGTTCGAAACTATTATTCAACCAATTTCTCATACAAAACTTCACCAAACAAGAGAGATTACTCCTTGATCTCTGAACAAAGAACCTATATGAAGAGATGAGCTTTTTTATGATCCTCAAACACAATATTTAGAGAAAAGGAGACCAAACCCTTGAAATGTTCAACATATGTATTCAAAATCCTTTGACCATAATGAACACCCAAGATCTTTACAAATTTCCCCACCTTCACTTCCTCTAGTATGAACTGTTAGATAAAAGTGGTCCTAAACACCTACAACATCATCCCAACTTGAAAACATGATGGGATGATCACCATACACTGATCCAAAATAAGACCTTCAAATGAAATTAAAACAACATGCACTCTCATGGATTTTGGAGTTCCCAATGATCCAAAAACACCAAGACACTATGAAACCACTAACAGACCTCGATAACAATGGAAAAACAGAAAAAGACAAGAGAAAATTGATCCCAACATTCTAATACGTGACTGGGAAGAACCAAAAACTAGTCGAGACTCATCAAAAACCTTTGGGTCCTTTCTCAGCAGCATACTCTGAACAACACGAAAACATAAAACTGAAATCAACACCAAACTAAAAACAACCAAACTGAAACACCATGCTAAAAAATAAAACATCACAAACCAAAAACTAAAATCATTTTTTAGAATCACCATTTCCATTTCATGTTCAAAAACCTATTTGAATAAAGGACACCTTTTTAATCACCAATACCCACCTTTTAAAACCATACGAAACCCCAAAATAATCTTCCTATTTGAAATTTTTTTTTCCCAAAAATATATTTTCATTCCAAAATCAACTCACATTGGCCAAAGACATTCCAAAACACAACTCACACCAAACTCCTAGAATAAGGAACTACTGATGATGAAAACCTGAACACCTAGTTTAGAAGACCATGACCCGAGAAATAATCAACCACTAGGAGGACCTTAAACCATGAACTTGGGCTCCACATGGACCACTAATCCATCTAATACCACCATAAATCATCAGTTCACCTCCATTTTTATTCACTATACATACGCCCAAAAAACAAAAAAAAAGTAATCAAGTCCAAGACCACCCCTGGTAACTCATGGCTCATGATGAGTAAGAGTTTGTGACGATCTTACTACCTCTTAAGTATCTAAAATTCTAATATCCAACCACGTGATTTCCCAAATAATAAAGGGATTTTCTAATACCATTTTTTTCATGAACCAATCCAGGATTCCATCTGACCCGACACCCGACCCGATCTGAGATAAGGCCCAAGAGGAATTCCTAATCCTCTTGGTATAAAAAATAGCATCGGGCATCAAAGATAATACAAATGGGAATGATTTCACCCAAAATAACTGTGATCAAATAACCATAATAGATCATGAAACAATAAACCAAAAATACCTAAAAGTAAATTATATAAAACTAGATCCATATACAATAGCAGATAAACAAAATAGAAACTAAAAAACAAAACAAAAACCAAACCAGAATGAAATGATCTCCATGTGACCTCTTGGCCACCACCAACCATAAGACCAACCTACTCTAAGGGAAAAACCTAGACCAGAAACCTGAAACTAAAAAATAGATAGGGTATACTAATACTAATTAGAATAAGTATAGTGTGAACATAAAAATATTAGTAGGTAAACACCATATATTCTATAAATTTAATTTCCCAAAATATCCTATAAACACTAGTTTGAAATATATTTAGAAAATAGGGTTTTATCATTTTAAAGAACACAAACACAAAATTAATTTCTTTTAAAGAAACACACGCCACTTACAATTTTCAAAAACATATTTCCATATAAGAAATACTAGTTTATAAATACAACACCAAAAGAAACAAAACCAGGTGAAAAAAAGATGTATTGAAAATAAAAGGAATGGTACAGGCAAGAAAAAACTAACAAAGAAGGTAAATAAAGTGGATCAAATGTAAACAGAACATACATATAGATAATCATGGGAATATCCTAAACATATCTAGAATAAATTTTTGAATGTACTCAGTTCAGACTCACCTAATGGTGTATGGTGTGGCTCTGTAGTCAATAACCAACTGGCTTCCCCAAACTAGACTCAACAGTGGCACGTCCTACCTAGCTTCTTAGAAAATACATGGGGTACAAACCTATTTAATTAAGGATAATAAGAAACTGTCACTCATACCTCTATATGATGCCCAATAATCCCACGAAATAGTATGCCATGAATAGATAGGTCCCCAAATACATGGCATAAACCAATAACCCATAGATGCCACTGCGATTTCCTAGACTAAACACAGGCACCACCTATGTGATGACCCTGTCCTTGTAGGGTCCACCATAGAGGTTCCCATCAAACATCACATAATCATAGGTTCCAACCGGGCCTACTCATCATATGAGTCTTAAAACATTTTCCAAAAAATAATATAATCTTCCAATCAATACTTCTATATTTCCAATTCAAATTCATTTACAAACCATTTCCAAAATGAGACAAAAACATGAAACATTCTCGAAAGGTACTAAATAGGCCTTTAGCTCATTTATTTATTCAAACCACACATCAAGATTCCGAAAGAGTCCTTCATTATAAAATTTTTTAGGTCATATTATAAATTATTTAAGAACCCATAAACCATTTAGGATCATAAGGGGGTTTAGGAGAACTATTTGAGAGGAGGAGGGTGAAAGAAGAGAAGAAGGAGGAAGGAAAGGTTCTTTTGAAATCCATGGTTTAAGGTGAAAACTTTATTATAAATCCATCATGATTTGTATGCCTATCTATATGTATACCTCATGAAAATATGGATATTCCCACATCCATGGAACACATATAAGGAATTTCATGAAAATTATCAAGGTTAAAGTTTGAGAATCATTTACACATGCATCAACCCATAAAAAGAAAGGAAACCACATATCAAGATCAATTACACAAGCCAACCAATTTCCAAGACCCAAACAAACCCAAACGCAAAACAAGCATACTTAATTTCACCATTAAAGGATAATTAGTACATTATCAAACACTTTATATATATACATATACAAGAAAAACCATATAAATCCCTTTAAAACCAATTTTTCATCGATTTTACAAAATGAAAATACCAAAAAAAAATTATACTAACACATCACAAGACATTGAATCATATTTAGAAATTATTTAGTAAATATCAAACATAAAATAGAATGTTTAGGAAAGGAAATGCATGGAAACACTTACCTCATTGATGTGAAGATGTGAAACAACTTTCGGAGAAGGAGGAACATGCCCCAAGAGACAATCCACACACCCTAGAATCAAAGGAACACAATCAAAACATCAAACCTCTATCTTAGGGTTCATCCAAGAGAGAAACCAACCAGGAAAGAACTAAGAACCAATATGTTAAGAGAAAAAGAGGATAAAATTGATCAAAAATAGAGAGAAACTTACCTAGGAACCTGAAGGAAGATTTAATGGAGGAAGGAGAGCAAGGGATGGGGGTCTTGAGATCTCCCGCAGTGCACTAAGGTTGAACAAGGGAGGAAAATATAGATTTGGGGTTAAACCATAAGAGGGGAAAGATTGGAATTCTTATTTTTTAAGAATATGGGAAATTCCCATGGTTTTCCAATCCATGTGCCAACCATGCCTACCCTACTAGAGATAAGGGAAACCACATGGTTTGGAATCATGGTTTGGGAAACCATGTTCTAACCATGTACCATGATTTTGTCAAAAATTATAGAACCCCCCACACTTTCCATATAGTTTCCTCTAACCTTGCACAAGACGTATTCCTTGACCCTAACACCAAAAAGGATCCAAATGTTCTCCGATTAATTACATGGTTTGTTCCAAAACATACCCAATACATGAAATTCAAACCATACAAGAAGAAATTGAACTGGAAACACCCTCATCTGTAATTGTCCACATGGTTAATCCCCAATCCATGCACATAAACTGTGCACAGATTTAGAGACTATACAGAGCCTAAAAAATTCAAAAATTATCATTGGGAACTCAACCCTAACCTCAACCAAAAGATACAACAATAAGAAAAGAATAAATTAAAAGGAAAAGCTATAGTCTGGATGTGACACAATCAATTGTTTATCTCCATAAAATTTCTTACTTACTGCACTTTAGTATTTGTTACCTTGTTGATATTTCCCTTATCAAGGAGTCATGGTATTATTAGAATCACCATGGATAGTTCGATTATGTTGAAGAGATGTATTCTTTCTCCTTCATTCCCTAAAATAATAAGAAATCTATGAAACATGAGATGTTTCCCATGAACTAAACCTTGGAGTACTGTGACAATAGTACTAAATATTCCCCATCTGGTTACAATTATGGCATGTTTTAGGTGGTTCTATACAATCTTTATTTTTGTGGTCGAATGGACCACATTGAAAACATCTAGGATTTCTTTTTGGTTTTGGAGGAAGATTCACAAATCCAATTGTATAATTATGATTCATTACACTACCTTGGAAATAGGGTTCCTTCTTTAGTTTATTCCCAACATTAGAGTTCCCACCATTTTTCATAGTTATCAACATGATTACTCCACCCATACTACCTGAGATGTACCTTTATTCCACCATTTCTCTATTAACCATCTTGATATAATCTATTATAAAAATCATGACAATATTTTAGAGAATATATTTCCTCAAACCTAATTAAAAATGAATTCCTTCTAGGAAACACTTTCAACAACTTCAAGTGCAAAACAGACTAAATTCATAAATTTAGCCGCATACTCGGTCACTAAGAGATCCCCCCCACTTCAAGCTAAAAAAGTCCATTGATATAAAATTTTTGAATGTGCGAGGATATAATTTTTTATTAAAAAAATTCCTTAAAATCCTCTCATGAAATGAATTTCTCTAATTTAGCTTAAACAACTAAATCCCACCATTAGTATGCAAGATCCACCAGCATCTACATTATCAACTTGGCTTTTAGCTCTAATGGTGTGCCTAAGAAATCTAAGACTCGATTCATCCTATCCAGCCACACTTTTTCTTTCTATAGTTCTAAATAACCTTGAAATATAGTTGGATTCCCCTCCTGAAATTAAATAGAATAATCAACTTTCCTTGATTCATCCCTCAAGTTCCCTCAATCCACAACTTGAAAAGATTAGACTATACTTTGAACTAGCTTTTGTTTAACCAGTGGATTAGGTGAAACCACATTCTCAGCAACATCTCTTGGTTGGTTTCTTCTATGCCTAACTGGTGCCATTTTCTATAACCAAACAAATTTCCATTTAGTATCAATCTCTATAAACTGAAGGTTTAGAAATTTCAAAATCACCATATCACACATATCACAAGAATTCCTTCCAAAATTCCACACTTGTCCACTTTCAAACTATTTTTTTAAAATTACAATATTCTTTTGAAAATCAAAACATTTTAAAAATATCACTATCATTCCTTTTTCAAACTCTCACATTTGAAAACAAATTCAATGGTTTTAAAAAATAAACTATTTTGTACCAAATCAGAAATCATTACTTAAAATGAAAAATTCACTCTTTAACACCTAGATATTTGTATGAAATATTTCTCTTTAAATAATTTTAATTTTTCAATAGCTTGCATTGTATGAAACTGTGAGTTTAAAAAAACTACTTGAGTCTATTTGTATAACCTAGAAATTAAATTGGTGAGAATAAATATGAATAACTAATTTATGAAATAAATATAAATCTCTAACTAAATATGAATGTATTGTTAAGTGCTTAGAAAATGATAACACAATATTTAGTAAAATAACTTTATTATTGAAAAATATGTTTTCTTCAAAAATGAGTTTTTATTATTTTTATTATGTTATAGAAAATTAATTTGAGAAAATTAATTTAAATTTTTAATTCATTAAGTCTAAATTATCTTAAAAGTATTTTTTTCTTGAATTTTTTTAATGAATAATGAAACTAATTTTTATCAAAAACTATATTTTATATTAAAGTATTTACAAGTTAAAATTATGTTTTTGATTAGTTTTAAATTTTTATTATTTCATTTTAATTTTAAATAACGCAATTATGATTTTTTAAAAGGATTTTATACATGACTTATTATAAAAACATTCTATGTTTAAAAAGGTCATTTTTCTGAAAAACTATTTTTATGGCGTTTATTAGTTTTATTTTAAGGTAAATTATGAAACTTCTATGTTTTTAATTTTGAAAAATAAATACCAAATTTATATTTAAAAGGTAAATATTTAGTGAATATTTCCCTTTTATTTTTTTTCTAATATGAATAGTAACCTTGGTAAATTTTGTTACCACAATAAAGGGAAAATTGGGTAATTTAGGTTAAAAATAAAATGATAATGACCCTAAAATGACCCTAACACACGAAAAAAATTTATTTTATGAAGTTAATTAGACCATTAATAACTAATTATCAAAATTAAGTTATTTAATGGACAGTTTTCCATGAAAATGACTTAAATATTATTTAAATCAAAGAAAGTCATAGGATTTCACTTTCTTTGCATTAAATATACCTTATGTGTCCACATAGGGAAAAAGGTATGTTCTGAATGAATATAAATATAAATTTTTAACTTAATAAACACATTTTCATGATATAAATTTATTTTTAAATTTTTTGGACACTTAAATGAGATTATGATATTTATAATATTTTATTTAATGAAAATTTAAAAATGTCACATTCATGTTTTAAATACCATATCATTTTTCATATAAGTTTACCCAAAGTATATATTTGACTATAAATATTATTATGAAATATAGAATATTTATATTCATAATGGTATTTTATTTTTAATTTTTAGTGAAAAAATAATTATATTAACTAATTATACAATGCTGCTATAGTAATTATTTTATTAATGGAAATACCAAATAAAAGTTATTAAAAATATTAAAATAAAAATAATCTAAGATACTTAATGTGGTAAATTTTTTTTATATGACCTTGATCTCTTATAGATATAATTAAATATTTTTTTGAAGTTAAATTATTATCTTGATATTTTTATAAGTCCAAGTAATGAATAGTATCAAACTGACACTAATGACATTTTATAAAAATAATATTTTATTAAATTATTTAAAAATCATAAAAAATATTTAAAAAAATAATAATTATAATATATTCTAAAATTTTATAACTTGTTCATTTATGATATAATTTAAATTGTATAAGTAAAAATTACAACCTTTTAATATTGAAAATATTTTTACCTTAGTTAAAATTAAAATATGTTAACTAAGGGTCAATCAAAATGATAAGGTTTAAAATAATTCCAAAACATGTCTAAAATATATTGGTTGATTGAATCAAAACCTTATATAATATTATATTTGATTCCATGTCATCTTGGTGGTATTTGGATTGAGATCTAATTTTTTATAAATTCATATTTTCAGAAATTCCAAAAGTGCCCCTCACCTCAATTATAAAAGGGAACCTCCTCCCTCACTTATTCATATCAAATTGAGCCTTTAATATTGAACATAACCTGAAAATTTATCTTATAAAATTACCTAGATACATTATATAGTTTTTTTCTTCTCAAAATACCAAATCTAGTATCACTAAGAGGGTATCTAAAAGAAGTTTGCGGAAGAAGAGGTAAACTTCTTTACCAACCCTTTCAAGATTTGTTTTTATTCTACTTACTAATCATGTTTTTTTTCTATTATAAATTAATAAATCTAGTATCACATATATTATGATATGTTATTATGATTATTTAACAACCATATTCTACCTTTTATCCATCATACAAAAAATAAAATCATTACGCATGCGTACGTACGACTTACCATCTCTACGTCGTGGTGTAATATTTTTTTCATCACCGCTTTATTTGGATGGGTATAATGATGGAAATAATATATATATATATATATATATATTTTATAATTATAACATTATTTTTATTTT
Organism: Viscum album; assembly: GCA_963277665.1. NCBI lineage: Eukaryota > Viridiplantae > Streptophyta > Magnoliopsida > Santalales > Viscaceae > Viscum > Viscum album. The sequence goes on along the minus strand of OY728151.1, from coordinate 1,439,536,508 downwards.
TTAAAAAAAATATACCATCCAATTCTCTACCTTTTCATCACTAATGGAATGATACCATCACTCATGCGTACGTACGACCTACCATCTCTACAACACGATGCAATTCATTTTTCACGTTCACCACTAAAGGGTAACTATATAAATGCATGTAATGAATAAATATTATATATATTTTCTTAAAATAATTATTTAAATGAATAAACTATATCCTATGCATAATAACCAAGACTTATATGAAAAAATATGTATATGAAAATAAAGCAGTTAACATCTAAAAGAAGGGTAATAATGAAATATTATTGAAAAATGTGTGATAATATGATATTATAGGATCATATATGATATCATAAATATGAATATAGTTTTTTAATAAATTAATAACATTATTTAAACCATTATATTAGAGTTTTATATATGTACGAAGGAAATTAGACCTAAGGTAAGGGTTAATTTCAAAATATCATTTTAATTCAGGATTGTTTATACGTAAGTATCTACTGGGGAAAATTTATCTTCTATATCCATATTTCTTAAAAAAAAAATTCAAAAAATTTTAACTATTATTATACAATTTTTAAATTCATTTTTACCCATGTTTGAAATTTTTCTAAATGGTTTGAAATGAATCTTTTTTTTTTGTTTTCCTAATGAGGTACTTTGTGACTTTTTCGAAAAAAGTATGAGAGGTATATTTTTTAACTTATATGGTTAATATATATAACACCCCAAGATCTTATGGAATTTATCATTAAAAATTTATCATCTTCGATAGTTTATTCTTCAAGCAATACCAAGTTTAAAACCATAATATACTATTAAACATGACCATTGGAATAGTAATGTCACCATTAAGAATAATAATATGTCCAATAGAATAGTAAATTAACTTATGAAATTGTAAATAAAATTTAGGTAACTGATAAATGAAAATATTTTATATTTATATTACGGAATAAGTAAATAAATGTTTCAAAAATGATAAATTAAGTGTTGGTATTTTTGTGAAACATAAATGTCTTTTACAATTTTATAATTAATATAATGATTTAAAAGAAAATTAATTTTCATAAAATAGATTCATAAATTAAAATTTTGTTTTATTATGATTATAATATAATTTTACGAGACTTTAATTATTTTTTCAAAGTGTCATAAAAATTGTTATAATTTTAAAATCGATATTTTTCTAGTAAAAGATTATTTTATTTAAAAATATATTTTATCATATTTAGAAAATTATTTTCATAAAATGGATTCCATTTTTAAATTATATTTATCAAAAAAAAAATTAGTTTGAATTTATAGGATTTTTCTAAAATAGTTGATTTTTTGGTGAATAGTGAAATACAGTAATTTTCGGTATTTAACAAATACATGAATTATTGATTCAAGGATGCTGTATGACTAATGTAATCCCATAATATTGAAATATCTTTCTATATTTACTTTATTAAGTCATTTAAATCAAAACTATTCATAATCTTGAGCCAAAATAATAAACTAATGAATAAAACAAAAAGAAAACACCCCTCTCCCCCACTATAAATACCACCTCTCACCACCTCTTCTCCTCACACCTCCAAAGCCTTTAATATTGTCCAATTTATTCCCAATCACTCCCCCAAACCTCTCCTACACGTTTTTGTCATTATGATCTCACCAAAAAGAGTATTTTAAATTTCCTTAAAGAGGTTCTCAAGGAGAGGAATTCAAGAGGTAAAATCCCCTTTTGTTATTTTAATTTTCTTTAATATTGTTTTCTTTTCATATCCTTTTCTTACCTATTATGTCCAAAAATGTATGATAAATCCAGTATCTTATATATACTATATTTTTATTATGTTAATGGAATATCAACCATCAATTCTCTTCTATTTCCCCTTTTATTCTAAAAACGAAACATCGTTCGTGATGTGTCGATTTACCACCTTCATGGATGATGAGTTTTTTTTCAATTTCACCTTCAAAGATGGTCATAAAACAATTTTTATGGTTAAAATAGACTTTAATATATGTAATAAAAATTATTTAATGTTTTTTAACTAGTATATATAAATAATATTGATACATAAGACAAAACTAGTTCATGATGATCAAAAAGATGCCAAAATAATCTAAATGGTTATCATTAACGATTTATATAATAAATCATAATCATATATGAAAAAATGATATATAAGGGCATTAAATATCCTATAATTTAATTAATAACATATCATTTTTATTCTGGATAACTATTCCCATTTAAAATTATCTTTCATACATGTATACAAGGGAACCAATCATGAAAACCAAGGAAACGAAAACTCCTGAATGAAAAAATTGAATCTCATAACTCATCAAAAAGGCCATAAATGAACTTAATAAAATTATAATAAATAAACTAAATGTTGAGTAGGTTATAAATTAAATTATTAATGAATCTAATTTCATTATCTAGGACATTAATCACAAGTGTAAAACACTTTCAAACATAAGGTAAAGGTTTCTTCCCAAACATCCATTTTTCATTTGGGTTACACTTTCTCTATATTTACCCAAAAGTAATTATTCATTATTTTTATATAATTTTTCAAATTATATTCATATGTTCTAAACTCATGTATCTAGATAATTTTATCTTTATTTTATGGGAGAATACATGTTTTATAAGGTTCCATTTTCAATTACTCCTAATAAGCAAGCCTAGTTAAAGGGTACTTCCCAATTTATTACCCATTTTAAAGTACAATAGATAATCTATTTTAAGGTACCAATATTTTTTATTTAATAATTTTTTTTCATAAAAAACTACATGAGTTCAATTATGGTTTTATGTAAACAATTAATCTTTTATCCGCTTTAAAGACTCTTATATTTTCTCTTAAACCTCACTGAAGTGGCCCATTTATAAAGTTTCATAAAAACTCTTTTTATATGTTTTCACTTCAGTTGGACATCATTTTTACCTGAAAGAAAATTTAATTTCTCTTCCCTTTTATTTTTTGGGATATACATATTTACAATATTATTTTATGAAAAATAAAAATGAACTTTCCAAAATAACTCTTCTTTGCAAAGTAAAAATGGTATTTCTATCAATAATTACTCAATGATTTTATTAGAGTATTTTCATATATTTCAATCTCCTATATTAAATATTATTCTTAATTATTTTTTATATTTTATGAAATTATCTACCATATTAAATGGTTTATGATCAGTTTGACTGTGGATGTGCTATCTTGATACCATTCACCATATTACTCAAAATGATTAGAGATTATATTTACTAATTTAGGAAAGTTATTTATATTTTTCATGTATATATTGTTTACGTTTCACCCCATTCATATGAGGAATTAATTAGACTTAGTAAGTTATGGTTGGGGCCCACTACAACCCCTAGATGAATCAGTAGGTCTCATGAGACAAAACATATATGGACTTGGCTGAAGCCTTGCCCATTTATTTTTAGATATGGATTTGGACGAGGCCTTAACCATTTATTTTCGTATGTCTTGGCCAAGGCCTTGATGATATGTTTCTGATGTCCAATATTATACATTGCATCATTATGATATTAGTAATTTATAATCCATGTGATTATTCGACTAGTGTATTATCCATGGTTAAGTTTCATTCTCATGTGATTATTTATCGGGCATTATTTATTTAGATTTTATTACTACCATAATATGCCCATGATTATGTTTTAATGGAATATATTTTTAGATATTAACCTTGCCTTATTTTTTATATTTATATTATCTTTAAATGTATTAATTACACTTATTGAGCATCTAACCTCACCCATTTCTTAAGATTTATTTTTCCAAAGGTTGTAAAGATGTATATTCTGAATGAATTATAGGGATAATATTGGAATTTAAGGGTTTTTACAATAGAGTTTCTATGTTGTTTTTCATTTCAAAGATGTAATTTAACAATTATGTTTGTATCTAGTTTTCTAAATATAATAAACTATTCAGTCCTTTCGGATGCAAACACTTTTTCTTAGTACCGATGTAATTAAGCAAGGCACCATATCTAGGCTACCAGGGTAGGGGTCTTTACATTCGACATCAGAGGAATTTTAGTAGAAAACTTGGAAACTAGAGTAGGGAACATAAACCTAAGATATAATTTAATGATAAGAATATAATAACATCCTAGAATTTTGTTAAGGTAGATATTATATAGGTCTTACTAGAAATACATCCATGTCTGGATACTACAAGTGGATGTGGTTCTGGCACAAATGTACCTAAGGGTAACAACTTCGACAAGGTGTGTCATGCCTAACTTGATATGACCTGGTACATGAAAATGAGCCTTACTATGCATCTAGTTTGACACTCCTGATGTATAATCTTAGGATAATTCAAATTTTTCTGACAAACCACTATGAAGGATTTAAAAGTTAAAGTGTCCCCAAAGAAACCATGTTTATTATTATGATATTATCTATGAATAAATTTAAAATTTATCATAAGTGTTTTTATAGTTTGAAAATAATGTATTATGATTGATAAGCAAATTTATTGTATTCCGTTGTTTAGAAATGGTACATAGTGAAAGGAATGGAATCCATATCAACACATGTATTCCATGTAGGAATTTCCCTCCTATGCAAGATAATGATGTTGGAGTGAGAGCTGCAACTGGAGTTAAGAAACTTATAACTATACTAGGAAAAATGACTCAAGTTATGAGAAATAAACTTACTCATATGGAGCACCCTAATCAACAATGTGGTGTAACAATGATATACCACTTTATGCGACACAAGTCTCCATCATTCAATGGGACTACAAATCTATTTGTAGTTGAGCAATGGATAAGTTCCTTTGAGAAGATATTTCTCACTTTGGGAAGTAATGAATAGGAGAAGGATATCATGGAAGTTTATCATATCTTAGGAGATGTTAATCAATGGTGTTCATTGATTCAAAACAAAAAGGAGGAAGAAATTTTAAATATGGAATGAAAGGATTTTAAGGAAATTTTCTTGGAAAAATATTTACCTCAAGAAGAATGAGAAGACATGGAGATACAATTATTGAGACTGAGACAAAAAGAGGATAAATTTTTTCCAAGTATGAATCCAACATTATAAGGTTATAAAGGAATTCTGTGGATTACATACATAGTTTAAATATCAATATTTATCAATTATTTGATGGATTAAAACCATTCCTCCGAAGGGAACTAGTCTCCTAAAATTTCTCATCATATAAATATATAGTATCATATGATATCAAGATAGAGAAATAATTCTCTAATTCTTATGACTTTAAGGGGAACAAGATAAAAATATAGTGGCATATAAAATAATGGATAAAGGGAATAATAAAAAAGGAAATTTTCTAATGTGTGATACTTGTGGAAGGAAAGGCCTTGGTTCCTTCTTAAAAAGAAAAGGATTTTTCTTCAAGTTTGGTGAGAAAGGACATCATGATCATGATTTTAAGGGAAATAAAGAACCTACCAATGTTAAATGATACAATTGTAGGGAGTTGGGACACTATGAAAATGATTATCCACAGGGTCAAAGAAACTTACCTCAAAAAAGGCCACAATGTTAAGGAAAATCATATGTGATCACAATAGCTGAGGCTGAAGTTCTTAATTATGTGGTGGTGGGTACTTTAATAATCTCATCAAATTTAGATAAAGCTATATTTGATTTTGGATCATCACATTCCTTTATATCATCCCAGTTTTCTTTAAAAATTATATATTCCTAATTCACCTTAATAAGGGAGTTGTCACTACAGACTCATAGTGGATACCTTATTACAACAAAGATATGTTGGGAGGTTCCTATTATGACACATAAATGTTCTATAATTGATTTTTTATCATCATAACTGTGGTTGATTTTGATATAATCCTTGGTATATACTGGAATTTAAAATATAATGAAAAACTTTATTACAAATAGAAGTAAATTATGATTCATAATTATGGTATGGAATTTCTCATCTTTAGAGGATAAGATTCATCATCTGATTCATATCTGGATCCACCTCTAGTAGCTCTTAATAATGAAATTCTTGGAAAAGAAGGGAAAACATCATATATGGATGATGAAATAAATATTCAAATTTATGATGTACCAATTGTACAAGAATACATTTTTGTATTTCGAAAGGATTTACCTGGACATCCTACAGAGTGGGAAGTTGAGTTTTCTATTGATTTAATCCCCGATGCAAGTCCAATATCAAAGTATCCTTATAGAATGGAAATTATTGAATTAATAGATATGAATAAAAAACTATAGGATTTTAGTAATAGTGGTTTTATTCATTCTAGTGTTTATCTATGGGGATCCCCTGTTCTCTCTATCAAGAAGAAAGATGGATCCATGGGGCTGTGCATCCACTATAGATAAATCAATACTATTACAATAAATAAAAAGTATCCTCTAACATGAATTGATGATTTATTTTATTATCTTCATGGATCTCAATATTTTTTTTGAATATTTACCTTTGATTTGGATATCAACAATTGTGTGTGAGGAAGGAAGATATTCCAAAGATAGCATTCCGAACCAGGTATGGACATTATGAGTTTACAGTAACTAAATTTGGAATAACTAATGAACACTCTATTTTTATGGATCTAATGAATATATTATTCAAGTAATATCTTGAATTTTGTATGCTATTTATTTATGATATCTTTATATACTCCAAAATCTATGAGGACCATGAGAACCACTTTACAATTGTTTTAGAGACTCTTTAAAGAAAATAGTTACATGGGAAGTTTATGAAGTGTGAATTATAGATTCAAACAATTTCTTTTCTTGGACATATTTTCACTAAGTATAGAATATAAGTTGATCCTATGAAGAAAAAGGCAGTTTAGTAATTCCCTACACCGATGAACATAACTGAGGTATGCAGTTTCATTAATTTAACTGGTAACTACCAGCATTTTTTTCAATTTTTTTTATTAGATAACCTATTAACCAATATTACTCATAAAGGGGTTAAGTTTATTTGGATAAAGAAATATAGAGAATGATTTTAAGAATTTAATAGGATATTAGTGAAATCTCCGATCTTGACTTCACCTTTTTGAAATGGTGTATTTTTAATTTATAGTGATACATCAAAGAAAGGACTTGGTTGTATCCTTATGGAGAATTATATAGTTATTACCTTGTCAAGGTAGTTAAGAAATCATGAATAGAACTAACAAACTCATGGTCCTGAGTTCGAAAATGTAATCTTTTATATGAAGATATGGAGATGCTATCTCTATGGTGAAAGATGTGAGATATATACAGATTATAATAGTTTCAAATATAACTTATCATAGAAATAACTCACTATGTGACAAATCTGATGGCTTGAGCTACTAAAGTATTATGATTATTCAATATACTATTACCTAGGGAAGGAAAATAATGTAGTAGATTCATTGAGCAAGAAGGATCATGGAGTTATAAACAAAATGAGGATTGGAATGGATCCTGTGTTCATGGATCTTGTGAAGATGGATATGAGAATTATCAAGAAAGGTGAAACATACATAATTTTTAATTTTTTTCCCAACCATATTTATTTGAAAGGATTAAAAGTTATCAATTTTAATATGAGAATTTTCAGAAAAAATTGAAGCGGTGAATGATGATAAGTTGAAAAACTTTATGTATAGGGATGGAATTCTAAAATTTTGGAAGAGGATTTGTGTTCCCTCTATACTCGAGATAAAAATGTAATTATTATATAATCCCCAAAGCTTTAATTTATATATACACCCTAGTAGAACTAAGATATATTGATATTTGAAGGAGTATTTCTAGTGGGATAATATGAAGCTAGAAATTGCTAATTATGTATCAAGATGTTTAGTCTGTCAACAAGTGAAGGCTGAAAGAAGACATCCAAGAGGAGTGGTGCAACCGATGCCTATTCATACATGGAAATGGGATGACATTACTATTGATTTTTTACTAGATTACCAAAAACTACAAGAAATAATGATGCAATATGGGTAATTGTTGATCAACTTACCAAATATTCACATTTCCTTACTATAATAGAGGATTTTCCACTGGATTTTCCAGACTCCTACAGTTTTGCCCCTTTTGATGTTTCCTTTGACGTAAAATACATTTAAAGCCTTATTTTAAGGGCTCTTAAGGCCGTTTAAAATGCCATAAATCCTATATTAATTATTCCTAAGGCTTGGAATGTTTTACTTGGTCAAACCGCGTGGGTTAATGCGATCCGTTTTTAATGGAGAATTAACCGGATCTTAAACCGTCGCCCCATTAAATCTTCAAAAAGGGACGAGATATCATTCTCCCTTGTTCTTTCCCTTTGTTCTCAACTAAGAGGCACTAGAACCTTTGAATCCTTTCTGTAGGAGTTGCACAATCAATCTTTACTCCTAGGATTGGTTCTGCTCTATTTTGGATGCAACTTAGCCGTGTCGATCAATCTTCGATATAAGGTATGTTGTATCGTCGTTCTTTTGGGGTTCATCTTCTCCTATCCTCTTTTCCATAATTATACCATGTATTCTCCAAGATTCTAATGGGTTTTTCTTGGGTTTGGTTGGTACTGTCATACCGTGGCATCCTCTGGTGAATGCAGTTGTCATGAGAGGAGGATTGTGACCCATTGTGTGGATAAAGGACGTCAAGAACTCTTCCAGGTAGGGGATTCATGGCTTCTCTAATTGTAAATGTGCAATCGTAGAATTAGCATGATTTATCCCTTTGGATCACAATGAAATTGACCTAATTAAATACTTGAACCGGATTAAAATAATTGTTTGATCACATGTTGTTGCTTTATACCGTGATAACGGTTTGCCTCATGTTTTCCTAGATATAGTGATATCTATGTTTTCTTTGATTTGTTGTTCGTTCATGATAGAAATTGATAATGAACGTAAATCAGGAATTAATTGTTAATTAATTGGATAAAGATAAAGAGGCATGTAAATTAATCTGGTTATTTCCGTTGTTGTTGTTGTTCTAATTTGAGGATAATAAAATTAGGGAAGGAAGCATGGTTATTTAATTGGGATAGCTTGCTGATTAGGTATCCGTGATTGGAACCTACGAATAACAAATCTGCCAATTCAATATGGATTAAAGAACATATTATGTGGGAATTTCTAAAGGGGTTCTGAGTTACCCTCTTGTTTGCTAAGGGGTCAAGAGCCCATGGTTGTGATTGTTGTTTTTTCTGCTTCTTGTGCTGTGATGTGAGCCTGGATGGCTATTGTGACATGTGGAGGCATGGAGGCCTTGTGGTTATGGCAGTGGATGACGCCTAGAGTGGCGATATGCATCAGTTATGCATGTGGGTGTCGGGGAGGACACCAGGGGTGATGGAATGGGATGGATGTGGTTGCTGGATGCTTGTGGTTTTCTTTGAATGTTAATCTGCTTTTCTTTTCCCCACTGCTCAAGGCAGCTGGTCTCGCTACCCTTCTTCCGAAGGAGGCGAAGACGCGCGGGGTATGCCACGTGCTTTCCGTGTTTAGCCTCTCAAGGGAAAATGGGTCTATGCTCTTTCTATAGGCGGAAAAGACTCGACGGGTAGTATATCTACTCACCGTGCTGAGCCTCCTTTGTGTTTAGAAGATTAGGATGCTTTTCTAGAATGCCTGGGAATATGGAAAAGTAATTTTGTAATGAATGTTTGATTAAATGGTGAAAATCCACGGGGATGGAGATACTAGAATTTAAAGGTGATGTGAATCTTACAAGGAGCAGTTGTTTTTGAATGTGATGCCAATTCAGTTTAATGTGTAATTGTTCATTCTTAATTAATGTTTAAAGAATTAATTAACATACAGTGGAACTGATAAAATGAGAATGGGGTAATCTAATAAAGCTCTTTAAATGTTTGTGTGCTTATAGGATACCTAGTCTTTGAAGTAGCAGCCTGGAGTCTGAGAGACGTTAGCTGCAGTTGTATCTAAGACTAGGTAATGCCCATAGTGTGGATGTGAGTTACATATATATTCTATACTTTTTGTGTTTCTATACGCTACTCCACCCTGTTGGTAAGGGCAACTGACACCTCGGGGATTCTGATCCTTGGGGGGGGGGGTGTTTTCCCCAAAATTCTGATGGGAGGTTGAATGGCTGACTACCCCCTTTGGACCCGCTCTCTTATCTTGGTAGATACTTGTGACATGAGGCACAACGGTTAGTTACCCCATATATGTGTGTAGAGGGATGTAATGGCATGTGGTTATTCACACACATATATTCTGGATATAGTATCCTATGGACTACTATAGGTGTAATGTGTATAGGCTATGATGGCTTGAGGATCCTTACTCGGAGTATGGGTTGTAATGGCTTGAGGTATTATACCCGACGTATGATACACATTATGCGGGCTGTGGTGGGTCCCAGAAACTACCTGGTTACTTTTGGTTATGAGGACGGTGTGGTGCTTCACCCAGGTGTCTGCGGGAAAGCCTATGTGGTGCACGAGGTGCAGATTGTGGAGCTTAGCCCAGGTGTCTTCGGGAAAGCCTTTGGAGAGAGATGCACAGGACGTATGTCGTTGGGGAAAAGCGTCAAACCAGTGGGGAAGTAGTAGCGGGGTACCCTTGATATTCTTTACTATATTCTATATTCTTGTATGCGTTACTTGGTGAGATTAGCCATGGTGAGGTTGGGAACATAGTATACCTGTTTAGGTGACGAGTTAATTTCACTTGTTGTTCACTGGGCTTTAGCATGCTTTCTTTACTTTTGCACAAGAGGCTTGGGGAGGATCCTACTGAGTATACTGTTATACACACCCTATGTACATATAAAATGTTTTTGAGGTCACTTGGACCAGGTTGGAGATCAAGCTGGTTACTACTAGCTTGCGGTTGGAGGAGGAGCTGTTCGGGCTTGTGGTCGCTGCCGTTTTACTTTCTTTTGGGTACTTTTAGTTTCCCCTTTCAGTTGTAGTACTTTTGCATGAAATTTCATATATGTACTCAGATTTCTTTTATATTTTAGTTATGAGATGGAGTTGTTTGGAGTCTATTCTATCTCTCTCTTCTGCATGTGTTCTCTTAGAGGGTAATGCCTCCCATCTTGTATGGTTATTATACCCTCGGTGCTAGTCACCAACCCGGGGCCTATTGGAGGCGGGAATCGGGGGTCATTATCTCCCTTCTCACATTGCCAGCCCAGGAGGGGTACACTTTGTGGGGAGGGGGTTGTGACAGAGTGGTATTAAAGGTCTGGTTGAGGGATAGGATGGAGTTTGGAGTTAGGCACAGGTGAGGATGCATGGGATGGTAGGGCAACGGTGTCATTCATGTTTATCAAGTGGGGTAAACACTAGAGACTAGCAGAGACATAGGCATTTAGGGCCCCCTATGATCTGTTGCACGGACCTTTAAGTTTTCGATGGCTACTAAACAAAGTGATACTGGTTGTAGGGTAGAGACCTAAGAAAGGATCATGCATCATTATTCTTTGCGCCTGTGTTTGAATGGGTAGACCTTGGGATAGGTAACCTAAACTTAATAAAACAAAACAATTAATTAATGTTGAGTCTTCCATATTCCAGGATTAGGAGCTCTAACAGTTGTTATTTTACAGGTATGGCTCCAGGTCAACGTCCTCGTCAGGTTTGCACAGAAGATGCCCAACAAGCTGTTCCAACAGGTCGCCGCCGGGTAGAGGTTGACGACGATGACACTTGGAGGAAGACACTCCGAGAGTTCTAGAGCCAGAGTCTACAGAAGTACGAGGGCTCCGTTTCAGATGCAGTCACAGAAGACTGGTTGGAGGAGGTCGAGATAGGCATCAGTTCGATTCGTGCTCGGAAGGAACACTGGGTGTCCTTGGTTGTGACGATGCTGTGTGGAGCAGCGAGGCAATTGTGGTTATTGTTCCTTGTGGATTGCGAGGAGTCAGCGATCTCATGGGAGGAGTTTCGAGACAGGTTTAGAGTCGAGTTTCTTTCATCGACTGTGAAGGAGTCCAGTCTCCAGGAGCTTCTTACCCTTTGATAGGGGAGCTCCAGTGTTCGGGAGTTTGGAATCCGTTTCAAGAACCTTCTACGATATGCTTCAGACCTGTTACCAGATGAGGAGGCCAGGGTGAGGCATTTCGAGGAGTATTTTCATCCAGAGATCCAGCGCCAGGTCACCCCATTTATGCTAAAGACATATCTTGAGGTGCTGGCGAGGGTAGAGGTTGTTGAGAGGACTTTTTCTAGGACCAGATCGTCACGATAGGGGAATCGTCATGATTCCTCACGAAGCAGAGCTGTGGAACGGGGTTCCCGGTTTTCAGGGCAGAAGAGTTTCCGTTCACCTGGGGATAGGTCCCAGCACTTCCCATCTCGTTTCTCTGGAGGCAGCAACTCTCAGGCCTATGCCAAGGGATCAGGCGCTTGTTTTTCTTATGGTGGTCGTGGTCATCAGCAGCGGGAGTGCCCGAATTTTCAGAGTAGTCATCGTGCACCGGGCACTCCGCTCCAGGTTCCTCTGCTGAGGCAGTTCTAGCCGAGGTAGCAGCAGTAGGTTGCACCTACTTTAGATCACCAGAGGGTAGATGGAATAGGCAGAGGACAGCCCCATGACGCTCCCCGTCCTCATAGAGCCAAGCGCGGCCGTGGTGGTGGTCGTCATCAGGGTCAGAGAGGCCGTGGAGGAGGTCGTGGTCAGCTTCATGCTCTAGCGTTGCCAGCCCCAGGCAAGCCATATGTCGTTCAAGGTACCATTTGCTTGTTTTCTACCTTGGTGTATGCCCTTTTTGATTCAAGATCAACACACTCCTTCATATCACCTACCCTTGTCCATGCTTTGGGACTTGAGGTAGAGAGGCTTCCAGTGCCCTTGGCGTTGACTATGCCAGTTGGAGGTTGAGCCGACTTGTTTGAAGTATGTAGAGACTGTGAGATAGTGTTGGGGAAACACCGCTCTTGGGGTGATTTCCTATGTTTACGAATACGACCATATGATGTCATACTCGACATGGATTGGTTGTATTCGGTGCAGGATATTGTGGATTGCTACAGGAAGAAGGTTTTTTTCTTTGATGAAGATGGAGAGGAAGTTGTGTTTGTTGGTGAGAGAGATCCTCGAATGAGTCATAGACGAGTTCCATCCTTATCATCCATGATGGCTGGGATGATGCTGAGTTCTTCAGAGGTTCAACAGTTGGCGTTTCCTAGGGTCATAGAAGAGTACCCTGACGTATTTCCAGAAGAGGTTGTATCCTTACCCCCTCAACGAGAGATCGAGTTTGGGATCAAGCTACAGCCAGGAGCGTCTTCTATCTCTATGTCTCCATATAGGATGGCCCCTTCTGAGTTGCGAGAGCTACGCATATAGCTTGAAGGTTTGTTGCAGTGCGGTTTTGTTCGGCCAAGTGTGTCACCGTGGGGTGCACCAGTTTTGTTTGTGAAAAAGGCTGATGGGAGTTTGCGGTTGTGCATTGATTATCATCGACTAAACAAAGTGACAATAAAGAACCGCTATCCTCTTCCGCGGATTGATGACCTATTCGATCAACTGATGGGTGAAAGTTGGTTCTCAAAGATCGACTTGCGGTTAGGATATCATCAGATGCGTGTAAAGGATGAGGATATCCCGAAGACTGCTTTCCATTATCGTCATGGGCATTATGAGTTTGTTGTAATGCCATTCGGCGTGACGAATGCTCCAGCTGTTTTCATGGGGTTGATGAATGCTGTGTTCCGTGAATTCCTGGACAAGTTTGTTGTGGTTTTCATCGATGACATCCTTGTGTACTCCACATCTGAAGTGGAGCATGCAGAGCATCTATGAGCCATTTTGGGAGTTCTTCGCCAACATCAGTTGTTTGGTAAGTTGTCCAAGTGTGAGTTTTGGGTCTGAGAAGTTCGTTTCTTGGGGCATGTTGTGTCCCAACAAGGAGTAGTTGTGGATCCGTCGAAGATAGAAGTAGTGGTGTCTTGGGTAGCCCCCTAGACCGTGTCAGAGGTGCGAAGTTTCCTTGGTCTCACAAGATATTATAGGAGGTTTGTAGCCAATTTCTCCCAAGTTGCGAATCCTCTGACAGCTTTGACTAGGAAGGATCAAGCGTTCATATGGACTGATCAGTGTCAGGAAGATTTCGAGTATCTAAAGGAGAAGTTGATAAGTGCTCCAGTCCTTTTTCTTCTAGCGGAGGGAGTCCAGTTTGATGTTTTCTGTGATTCTTCACATCTGGGGCTAGGCTGTGTTCTCATGCAGTAGAGGTCAGTTGTTTCTTATGGGTCTCGGCAGTTGCGTCCCCATGAATGCAACTATGCCACCCATGATCTTGAGTTAGTAGCCGTGGTGTTTGATCTAAAGTTGTGGAGACATTACCTCATTGGTGAGCACTTTGTGGTTTTCACCGATCATAAGAGTTTGAGGTATGTTTTCTCCCAACATGACTTGAACTTGAGGCAGCGTCGGTGGATGGAGTTCTTGCAGGAATATGAATTTGAAATATCGTATACACCTGGAAAAGGGAATGTTTTAGCTGATGAACTAAGCCGAAAGTCACGTAATGATGTTGTTCATGAATCTGGTGATTCCTGGAGAGTGATAGAAGAGCTATCAGCTTTGCATCTTGATATGGGAGAAGTTGGGGGTAGAGGTTGTCTTTTCCAGATGACGGTGCAGTCATCCCTGATGCAGGAGGTGGAAGAGTCTCAGTTTGGTGATCTAGAGGTGGAAGTTTGGAGAGACATAGTTGTTTGTGGTGAGGCCCCTGATGGTTGGTCGGAGGATGAACAACACCGAGTGTTGTATCATGGCAGGATTTTTGTTCCCTTGGCGATGCGCGAGATGGTTCTCCGAGAGTTCCATAGTTCACCCTTAGCGGTACATCCTGGTGTGACGAAGATGTACTGATCCTTGAGGAGTCAGTTTTGGTGGCCTGGGCTGAAGCGTATAGTTGCAGAATGTGTGTCTCGATGTTTAGTCTTCCAGAAGGTGAAGGCCGAACACCGTGTTCCTGGTGGTCTTCTCCAGCACTTAGAGATTCCTCAGTGGAAGTGGGAGGACATCTCAATGGACTTTGTTATAGGTTTACCTCGAGCTCCGGGAGGACATGATGCTATATGGGTGGTAGTGGATCGTTTAACAAATTCGTCCCACTTCATAGCGATCAAGGAGTCAAGATCGGTGGAAGTTTTGTCGAGACAGTATCTAGAGGAGGTGGTGAGACTTCATAGAGTACCTAGGACGATCATTTCTGATAGAGATCCTCATTTTACCTCTAGGGTTTGGAGAGGTATCCAACATGCTTTTGGCTCTCAACTGTGCCTTAGCACTGCTTTTAATCCTCAAATGGATGGTCAGACAGAGCGAACCATCCAGACTCTTGAAGACATGTTGCGCTCTTGTGTTCTTGATTTTGGAGGTTCATGGACAAAGCACTTACCCTTGGTAGAGTTCACTTACAATAATAGTTTTCACTCTACCATCGGTATGGCGCCATTTGAAGCCTTGTATGGTCGGCCATGCCGTTCTCCGTTGTGCTGGACTGGGGTCGGAGAGTCAGCAATTCTCGGACCAGAACTAGTGTAGAATACAACAGAGATGGTTCAGGTGATTCGTGAGAGGATGAAGACAACACAAGATCGTCAGAAATCGTATGATGATCAAAGAAGGAGACCCTTAGAGTTTAATGTTGGGGATCATGTGTTTCTGAAGGTGAATCCCCGTCGTGGGCAGCGAAGGTTTGGTCATGGAAGTAAGCTTTCTCCCCGGTTTGTTGGGCCTTTCGAGGTGTTAGATCGTGTTGGAGCTGTGGCATATTGAGTAGCACTTCCCCCTCAGATGAGTCAGATACATGATGTTTTCCATGTATCATAGCTCCGTCATTATCTTCATGATGAATCTCATGTTATCGATTGGGGAGAGATCGATATTGATGATGATGCAACCTTCGAGGAGTGACCTGTGGAGATCCATGACCGCAAGGAGAAGGTGTTGCGTGGGAATTATATTCCCTTAGTTCATGTCTTATGGCGACACGGTGGCATGGAGGAGAGTACCTGGGAACGTGAGTCACAGATACATGCTCAGTACCCAGAGTTGTTTAATGTTTAACTCCTTTTTTTGTAATGATATTTCCTTTATGGTTAGACCTTTCATGTTTTATTTATATACCTTTGATGTGATGTTGTGAATGAATTATTTGGGTATGGATTGTTTGTTCCCAGATGTCGTAGTTTTGTTCCAGCTTTCGAACAACTCATGGTGGTTTTCCCCTGAGAGGTATCTTATGGGGTGGTTGTTCGGACCCCTCTTTTCTTCTGGGTTGGTTTTTAATTCTTGAGGATGAGAATGTTTTGAGAGGTATCTAATCTAATGGCCCGGACCTCTCCGGTCCATTAATTTGTGTATTTTGGTGTTGGAGGTGTTCCGGGAGGTCAAGGGGACTTATCCCCAACACTTTGCCAATTTTTTTCCAGTTCCGTGAACAATGTTTCCAGTTTTATGAACAATAACAGATCGGTCTCACCGATCGGTCTGACAGATCGGTCTCACAGATCAGTTTCACAGATCGGTCTGACAGATCGGTTTCAGAGATCAGTCTGACAGATCGGTTTCACAGATCGGTGTGATAGATCGGTTTCACAGATCGGTGTGACAGATCGGTTTCACAGATCGGTGTGACAGATCGGTTTCACAGATCGATCTGACAGATCGGTTTCATAGATCGGTGTGATAGATCGGTTTCACAGATCGGTTTCACATATCGGTGTGACAGATCAGTTTCACAAATCGGTGTGACAGATCGGTTTCACAGATCGGTCTGACAGATCAGTTTCACAGATCGGTGTGACAGATCGGTTTCACAGATCGGTGTGACAGATCGGTTTCACAGATCGGTGTGTCAGATCAGTTTCACAGATCGGTGTGACAGATCGGTTTAACAGATCGGTCTGACAGATCAGTTTCACAGATCGGTGTGATAGATCGATTTCACAGATCGGTGTGATAGATCGGTTTCACAGATCGGTGTGACAGATTGGTTTCACAGATCGGTTTCACAGATCTCTTTCACAGATCGGTTTCACAGATCGCTTTCACAGATCAGTGTGACAGATCGGTTTCACAGATCAGTTTCATAGATCGGTTTCATAGATCGGTTTCATGTACAGTAACAGTGGGTGAACAGTGTTTCCAGACTACTACAGTTTTTCCCCTTTTGACGTTTCCTTTGACGTAAAATAAATTTAAAGCCTTATTTTAAGGGCTCTTAAGGCCGTTTAAAATTCCATAAATCCTATATTAATTATTCCTAAGGCTTGGAATGTTTTACTTGGTCAAACCACGTGGGTTAATGCAATCTGTTTTTAATGGAGAATTAACCGGATCTTAAACCGTCGCCCCATTAAATCTTCAAAAAGGGACAAGATATCATTCTACCTTGTTCTTTCCCTTTGTTCTCAAATAAGAGGCACTAGAACCTTTCATTCATTTCCGTAGGAGTTTCACAATCAATCTTTACTCCTAGGATTGGTTCTGCTCTTTTTTGGATGCAACTGAGCCGTGTCGATCAATCTGCGATATAAGGTATGTTGTATCGTCGTTCTTTTGGGGTTCATCTTCTCCTATCCTCTTTTCCATAATTATACCATGTATTCTCCAAGATTCTAATGGGGTTTTCTTGGGTTTGGTTGGTACTGTCGTACCGTGGCATCCTCTAGTGGATGCAGTTGTCGTGAGAGGAGGATTGTGACCCGTTGTGTGGATAAAGGATGTCAAGAACTCTTCCAGGTAGGGGATTCAGGGCTTCTCTAATTGTATATGTGCAATCGTAGAATTAGCATGATTTATCCCTTTGGATCACAATGAAATTGACCTAATTAAATACTTGAACTGGATTAAAAGAATTAGTTGATCGCATGTTTTTGCTTTATACCGTGATAACGGTTTTCCTCATGTTTTCTTAGATATAATGATATCTATGTTTTCTTTGATTTGTTGTTCGTTCATGATAGAAATTGATAATGAACGTAAAGCCGGAATTAATTGTTAATTAATTGGATAATGATAAAGAGGCATGTAAATTAATCTGGTTATTGCTGTTGTTGTAGTTGTTCTAATTTTAGGATAATCAAATTAGGGAAGGAAGCATGGTTATTTAATTGTGATAGCTTGCTGATTAGGTATCCATGATTGGAACCTACGAATAACAAATCTTCCAATTCAATATGGATTAAAGAACAAATTATGCGGGAATTTCTAAAGGGGTTCTGAGTTACCCTCTTGTTTGCTAAGGGGTCAAGAGCCCATGGTTGTGATTGTTGTTTTTCTGCTTCTTGTGCTGTGATGTGAGCCTGGATGGCTATTGTGATATGTGGAGGCGTGGAGGCCTTGTGGTTATGGAAGTGGATGACGCCTAGAGTGGCGATATGCATCAGTTATGCATGTGGGTGTCGGGGAGGACACCAGGGGTGATGGAATGGGATAGATGCGGTTGCTAGATGCTTGTGGTTTTCTTTGAATGTTAATCTACTTTTCTTTTCCCCACTGCTCAAGGTAGCTGGTCTCGCTACCCTTCTTCCGAAGGAGGCGAAGATGCGCGGGGTATGCCACGTGCTTTCCGTGTTTAGACTCTTGAGAGAAAATGGGTCTATGCTCTTTCTATAGGCGGCAAAGACTCGACGGGTAGTATATCTACTCACCGTGTTGAGCCTCCTTTGTGTTTAGAAGCTTAGGATGCTTTTCTAGAATGCCTGGGAATATGGAAAAGTAATTTTTTAATGAATGTTTGATTAAATGGTGAAAATCCACTGGGATGGAGATACTAGAATTTAAAGGTGATGTGAATCTTAAAAGGAGCAGTTGTTTTTGAATGTGATGCCAATTCAGTTTAATGTGGAATTGTTCATTCTTAATTAATGTTTAAATAATTAATTAACGTACAGTGGAACTAATAAAATGAGAATGGGGTAATCTAATAAATCTCTTCAAATGTTTGTGTGCTTATAGGATACCTAGTCTTTGAAGTAGCAGCCTGGAGTCTGAGAGACGTTAGCTGCAGTTTTATCTAAGACTAGGTAATGCCCATAGTGTGGATGTGAGTTACATATATATTCTATACTTTTTGTGTTTCTATACGCTACTCCACCCTGTTGGTAAGGGCAACTGACACCTCGGGAATTCGGATCCTTGGGGGGGGGGGGGGGGTGTTTTCCCCAAAATTCTGATGGGAGGTTGAATGGCTGACTACCCCCTTTGGACCCGCTCTCTTCTCTTGGTAGATACTTGTGACATGAGGCACAACGGTTAGTTACCCCATATATGTGTGTAGAGGGATGTAATGGCATGTGGTTATTCACACACATATATTCTGGATATAGTATCCTATGGACTACTATAGGTGTAATGTGTATAGGCTATGATGGCTTGAGGATCCTTACTCGGAGTATGGGTTGTAATGGCCTGAGGTATTATACCCGACGTATGATACACATTATGCGGGCTGTGGTGGCTCCCGGAAACTACCTGGTTACTTTTGGTTATGAGGATAGTGTGGTGCTTCACCCAGGTGTCTACGGGCAAGCCTATGTGGTGCATGAGGTGCATATTGTAGAGCTTAGCCCAAGTGTCTGCGGGCAAGCCTTTGGAGAGAGATGCACAGGACGTATGTCGTTGGGGAAAAGCGGCAAACCAGTGGGGAAGTAGTAGCGGGGTACCCTTGATATTCTTTACTATATGCTATATTCTTGTATGCGTTACTTGGTGAGAGTATCCATGGTGAGGTTTTGAACATAGTATACCTTTTTAGGTGATGAGTTAGTTTCACTTGTTGGTCACTGGGCTTTAGCATGCTTTCTTTACTTTTGCATGAGAGGCTTGGGGAGGATCCTACTGAGTATACTGTTATAGTCACCCTATGTACATATAAACTGTTTTTCAGGTCACTTGGAGCAGGTTGGAGATCCAGCTGGTTACTACTAGCTTGCGGTTGGAGGAGGAGCTGTTCGGGCTTGTGGTCGCTTCCGTTTTACGTTCTTTTGGGTACTTTTAGTTTCCCCTTTCAGTTGTAGTACTTTTGCATGACATTTCATATATGTACTCAGATTTATTTTATATTTCAGTTATGATATGGAGTTGGTTGGAGTCTATTCTATCTCTCTCTTCTGCATGTGTTCTCTTAGAGGGTAATTCCTCCCATTTTGTATGGTTATTATACCCTCAGTGCTAGTCACCAACCTGGGGCCTACTGGAGGCGGGACTCGGGGGTCATTATCTCCCTTCTCACATTTCCAGCCCAGGAGGGGTACACTTTGTGGGGAGGGGGTCGTGACAGTATGTCTCTATTAAAATTTAGCATATTCGATAGTTTATTTTTCACGCAACACCAAGTTTAAAACCATAATATACTATTAAATATGACCATTGGAATTGTAATATGACCACTAGGAATAGTAATATGATCAATAGAATAGTAACTTCACCTATTAAATTATAAATAAATTTTGGGTAACTAATAAATGGGAATATTTTATATTTATATCATGGAATAAGAAAATAAATATTTTGAAAATGATAAATTAAGTGTCGGTATTTTTGTGACACATAAATGTTTAATTACAATTTTATAATAAATATAATTATTTAAAATAAAATTTATTTTCATAAAATATATTCATAAAATTATATTTTGTTTTCATATGATTATAATATAATTTTATTAGTCCTTAATTATTTTTTTAATGTGTCATAAAAACAGTGATAATATTAAAATCAGTATTTTTTGAGTAAATGATGATTTTAATTAAAAATTAAATATATTATATTTAGAAAATCATTTTCATAAAATGGACTCCATTTCTAAATTCTACATGTCGAAAAATGGGTGGGGCGATTTTTTGGGATTTTTCTTAAATAGTTGAATTTTTAGTGAATATTGAAATACAATAATTTATAGTATTTGACAAATACATGAATTATTGAGTCATGATTGATGTATGGATGATGTAAGCACATAATATCGATCCCTCATTCTCTATTTAATATTTTTAGTCATGGGAATTAAAATTTTTTATAGACTTGAGCCAAAATAATAAACTAATGAATAAGATAATCAAAAAACACCCATCTCCTCCACTATAAATACCACCCCGCACCACCTCTTATCATCACAGCTCCAAAGCCTTGATTCTTGTCCAATTTCTACCCAATAAATCTCCAAAACTTCTCCTACATATTCTATTCCTAATTTTTTTACCCAAAATATTATTTCAAAGTTCTTTAAGGAGGTTCTTAAGGAGTGGAATTCAAGAGGTAAAATCCCCTTTCGTTCTTTTAATTTTCTTTATTTTTATATTATATTATTATAATTCACTTACCCCCTCTGTCAAAAAATTAATTATAACTCTAGTATATTATATATACTATAATTATATTATTTTAATGGAATATCAACCATCATTTCTCT
Organism: Viscum album; assembly: GCA_963277665.1. NCBI lineage: Eukaryota > Viridiplantae > Streptophyta > Magnoliopsida > Santalales > Viscaceae > Viscum > Viscum album. The sequence goes on along the minus strand of OY728151.1, from coordinate 1,439,515,105 downwards.
TATCTTCTACTTTTTCCACTAAAAATGAAACATTGTCTGTGAGGTATTGATTTACCACCTTCATGGATGATGAGTTTTTTTCAATTATACTTTCAAGTATGGTCATAAAACTATTTTTATAGTTAATATATACTTTAATATATATAAAAAATCTTATTTAATGACCTGGAACCAGTATATATACATAATATTAACACATAAGACAAACCTAGTTCATGATGATCGAAAAAATGCCAAAATAATCTAAATGGTTATCATTAACGCTTTATCTAATTAATCATCCTCATATCTAGAAAAAATGATGTATAAGACCATTAAAAATCATATAAGTTCAATAATAACATATAATTTTAATTCTATATTTCTATTCCCATTTAACATTATCTTTAATACATGTATACATGTGAACCAATCATGAAAACCAAGGAAACGAACAGTCCTAAATGATGAAATTGAATCTCATACGCCTCAAAAAGACCATAAATGAACTTAATAAAATTATAATAATTCAAATACATATTTAATAGTTTAATAATTAAATTATTAATGAATATAATTACATTATCCATGACATTAAGTGCAAGTGAAGAACACTTTCAGACATAATGTAATGGTTTCTTCCTAAACCTATATTTTTCATTCAGGTTATTCTTTCTCTCTCTTTACCCCAATGTAATTATTAATTATTTTTATATAATTATTCTAAATTATGTGTATCTATTCCAAAATAATGTATCCAGATTATTTTATCTTTCTTTTATGGTAGAATACATATTTTATACGGACCCCTTTTCAATTCCTCCTAATAAGAAAGCTCAGTTAAAGGGTACTTTCCAATTTTTACCCATTTTCAAGTACACTACATAATATATTTTAATCCACAAATATTTTTTCTAAAGCCAATATTTTTTATAATTAAATAATATATTTTTTTATTTCTTGTTTTATGTAGAAATTTAAGCCTTTTTCCCTTTTAAAACACTCTTATATTTTCTCTTAAACTGCACTGAAGTGGCCCATTTCTAAAGTTTCTTAAAAACCATTTTTATATGTTTCCACTTTAGTTGGACATCATTTGTAACTAAAACATAATTTCATTCTCCTTCCATTTTATTTTCTAGGATATAAAATTTATAATATGATTTTATGATAAATAAAAATGATTTTTCGAAAAGAACCCTTCTTTTCAAAGTAAAAAGGATATTTCTCTCAAGAATTCGTTGAATATTTTATTAGAGTTTTTTTTCTATTTCAAAAACCTATGTTAAATATTATGCTTAATTGAAATTGATATTTTATGATATCATATACCATATTTAATTAAATGGTTTATGATCAGTTTTACTATGGATGTTCTATCTTGATACCATTCACCATATTACTCAGAATGGTTTGTGATTATGTTTACTGATTGGGGAAAGTTATTTACATTTCATATATATATGTTGTTTTTATCTCACCCAATTAATATAAGGAATAAATTGTACTTATTAAGTAATGGGTGGGGTCCTCTATATCCCCTCAATGCATTGGTAGGTCTCATGATACAAACAAATTTGGATTTTTTGAGGCCTTGATAATTTATTTTCTGATATGGATTTGGATGAGGCCTTAGAAATTTATTTTAAGATTTGTTGGCCAAGGCCTTTATGGTATATTTCAGATATCCATAATTATGCATTCCATAATTATGATATTATTAATTGAGAATCCATGTGATTATTTAACTAGTGTAATATCCATGGTTATGTTTCATTATCATGTGATTATTTATAGGGAATTATTTCTTTAGCATTTATTCCTACCATAATATGATTAAGATTTTGTTTAAATGGAATGTGTTTTTTAGTCATTCACTATATATTATTTTTTATGTTTATATTATCTTCCACTATATTACTTAATTTTACAGAGCATCTAAACTCACCCCTTATGTTTTATTTTTCCCTAGGACAAGAAGATGTATATTATGAATGACTTTCAAGGATAATCTAGGATTTTATGTGTGTTTCCAATATAATTTCTATGTTTTTTTCCTTTAAAAGTTTTAATATAACAATTATGTTTATATCTATTTTTTAAATATACTAAAATATTTAGTCCTTTAGGATGGGAATGCTTGTTTTTGGTACTAATGTAATTAAGTAGGGCACCAACTACATGATACTTGGTTCGAGTTCATTACAAAAAATTTATCTAATTTAATGAAACCTTTATTCCTTGAATATTCCATTAAATATTTGAAAGTTTTTTTCAAATAAAATGTTTTCTTTTAAAATTTCAAATAATTTTAATAAAAGAAAATGTTTTCAAAGCAGAAAGGACATTTTCCTTAATAATTATCTTCAAGTGATCTCCCAAAATTATTTTCTATCTATGATAAAATTCTTTGATGTTACTTATGATTTAATCGGGATATTTTTCAAGGATACTATCTCTATTATTCCTATTATTGGTTTATGTTTATTATGGAATGATATTTATGAAACCCATTTCTTTTCCATGGGTTATGATTTAATTAAGTCTATGAAACCCATTTCATTTTATGGGTTATTATATGATGAATGATTTATGATTTTTTGGAACACATATGTACGGTTTTCATTATGTGATGGGTGGGACCAATATATCCCTCTAATTCATTATGTAAGTATTTATATCTCATGATACATATAAGAATGGAATGAGGAGTGAAATCATTTCAGTAACATAGGGATGGAACAAGGAGTGAACCTGGTTTAGTAAAGGACCTTTTCCACTATGATGGTCTGTGAAATGATGATTGACTAATATAAAAATTATTTTCCATTATTATATGTATGCCACAATTCCATTTCTTATTTTATGATCTCATGGAATACATTCTTTGATTCTTTATGGGATCCTATAATTTATCCCATGACATGATATCATGACCTTTGATATGGAGGATATAATTCTAAAATGTTTTGTTTATGTTCTTATGTCTTATGATTATGATATGATTTATATCACCCTTTTTTACCCTTACTAAGAATATGATATCACCCTTTATTATGTTTCTTTTCCCCAATATATGAAGAAATATATAAAGTAAGATGTGTCAAAAATGGTTCCAATTATGAAAAAAATATGTGGGAGATGATGTAGATGTTTTATGAATCAATTATTTATGTTTCCTAGTTTCCAAAGACACTAAAACCATATAGTTTTGTGTGTGGTTTTGTTATATTATGTAATGAATATTATTATAATTTAGATTTCATATCTATGTATGAAAAGTATGGGTTGTTATAGTTGGTATTAGAGATAGGTTTAGTTAACATTTGGAGACTTGGATGAGAAAACCTTAATAAGAACCCTTAGGATAAGTATAAGTATAGGATACAATCCTAGAGTTTTGGTGATGATCATAAATAAACTAGGATAAAACCTAATGTGTTATTAATTGATATTTTATAAGTAATTTTATTTTATTATGTGGTTATCCCATTATTATTAGTGTTAATGACACTATGACTTTTTTAGTAAATGGCTAGAACCTGAAGGAACCATGTTAATGCTGAATGCAACAGACAATGAGATAATTGTCTTCCTGAGAAATCAAATGTTATGGGAGAGGGAATGAAAAACCTTGTTTCTATTCTCACACAACTTTCTATACCTATGAATCATACACTACTTATAAATGAGAAAAGGAGGGAAAAACATTCTATTAAGTCCTTCATGAGGAAGCATCCAACTTCTTTAAGTGGTTATTCTGATCCACTACTTGCTGAGCAATGAAAGAATACAACTAAAAAGATATTTTCAGTTTTAAAATGTTCAGAACACAAGAAATTAATTTTGGAAGTTTATAATTTGGAAGGTGAAGCAGATAAATGGGGGAACCTCATCAAGAATATGAGGCAATGATATGAAATTGACTCCATGGAATGATATTAGTTCCAAAACTTATTTTTCAATAAATACTTTCCTTAACTATATAAAGATAGAGAAGGAGTTCCTTGAGATTAAGAAAAATAATGATGAATCTGTTGGTACCTACGAAGAAAATTTTACAAGACTTTCATGGTATTCTTATGGAAATAAATATGGAGAAAACTATCTTAAAAGTGACGGAAAAAATAAATCTAATGATGCGAATAGAGAAAAGGCTACACATAATGGGCCTCCCACACTTCAATGATTCAAGTTCTTGGAAAATGGACATTATGCTAACCAATTCAAAAATATGAGGGTTATCTATGATGATTGATTTTAGTAACCTCTTAATTCCAAAGATAAAGGAAAATCACATGTGATCACTACTGGTGATGTGGAGTATGAAAATGAAGTGGTCAAAGGTACACTTACCATCCACTCTAAAGTAGCTAATGTTTTATTTAATTCTAGATCCACCCAATATTTTATATCTAAATAATTTTGTAAGGTTATTTTCATATTGACTCAATAATTAGATATTGAGTTAGCTGTGAAATCTCATAATGGAACAATAGTCACATTACAAGTTTGTCATTCTTCTTCAGTTGATGTTTTTTGGAAAGTCCTTGCTATAAATCTTGTGGTCCATATTTTAGTTGAAGTCGATGTGATTCTTAGCATGGATTGTATATATTTATATGGATCTCATATAAATTATTGAGGAAAGGAAGTCACATTTTATATTCCGAATGAATCTATGATCATATATCGATGAAAGGATGAATATGAACTTCCAGTGGAAATCACATCCATATTTAGGGTCTTAATTTCTACAATTGAAGGTTATCTATCTCATATGTTTGGGGAGAAACTCACCACTAAGGATACACTTATTATGCTATATTTTGTTGTAATTTTTTATGGAACAATTTCCATGTCTTCCACCAAATCGTGAATTTGAGTTTTCAATAGAACTCATACTAGGTGATATTCCTATTTTAAAGAATCCTTATATAATGAACCTAATTGAGTACTGGAATTGAAGAAGAGAATATAAGAGAATATTGAAAAGGGATTCATATTCCATAGTGCATCACCTTGGGGTGAACCAGTTCTATTTATTAAGAATAAATATGGATCAATGAGACTCTCCATTGATTATCAATAACTTAACAAGATCACTATCAAGAAAAAATATCCTCTCCCCTATATTGATAACTTATTTGATCAACTATATGGAGCTCAATACTTTTCTAATATTGATCTTTGTTCTAGATATCATCTATTAAGGGTCATAAAGGAGGATATATCCAAGACAACATTCCATACACTGTATGGACACTATGAATTTATAGTGATGCCTTTTGGTCTTATTAATGATACCTCCTTCTTCATAGGTTTAATGAATAGAGTCTTTAGAGACTATATTGATCTTTTTTTGGTAGTCTTTATTCTATAATGATTCGTCTAATAATGGTATGAGATGTTTTATCATGAAAAATGACAGGGTGATAGCTTATTCCTCATGAAAATTGAAAATAAATTTGAAAATTTACCTATCTCATGATTTGGAGTTAGCTGTGGTAATATTTGCATTAAAGATATGGAGGAAATATATTTATGGATAATGGTGTGATATATTGACTGATTATAAAAGTTTAAAGTATATTTTCACTCAAAAGGATATGAATATAAATTGACTAAGATAGTTATAGTTGATTAAAGATTACAACTGCTCAATAAATTACCACCCTAGGAAAGCCAATAAGGCGGAAGATACTTTTAGTCGAAAGGACCATGATATCCTATATATGATGGGGATCATAAAAGATCAAATATTTTTGTATTTATAAATTATGGATCTAGAAATTTTAAAGGAATGGGAGAAATATTTCCTGGATAAAAATTAATGTTCAAACATATATACAAGTGAAGATTAAGGTGGAGTAGAAAGAAGATGTAGAGCTAAAAAAGAAGGTGAGAAATGTTCCTAAGTTAAACTTTGATTGTGATTGAATAATACGGTCCAAGAACCATGTTTTTTCCCCACTCATACCAGATTTAATGAAGGATATGTTAGATGAGGCTCATTGTTCATTATTCTTATATTTATCATGAAATAACCAAGATGTATAGATACCTAAAAGAGTATTTATGGTGGGATGTAATGAAGAGAGATATTGCAGAATATGTTTCTTGGTGCTCAGTTTGTTAGTAAGTTAAGGCTGAGAGATAGACATTTAAGGGGATGTTGTAACCATTACCCATACTAGAATGGAAATGGGAAAACATCACCATTGTTTTTATTATCGGACTTACCAAAACATCTAAAGTCCATAATGCTATATGGGTTATAGTTTTTTCCTTACATAGTTGGAACACTTCATTGTTATCAAAGAATATTTCTCCCTTGATCATCTTGCTAAAATATATATTAAGGAAGTGGTGAGATTTCATAGAGTACCAATTTACATTATATCTTATCAGGATTTGTGGTTTACCTCAAAGTTCTAGAGAAGTCTTCACCAATATCTAGATACATAGTTAAGTTTCAGTACTGCTTATCATCCTCAGATAGATGTTCAGTCTGAGAGGACAATTAAAAATCTATAAGACATGTTGATTTCTTTCTCTATGTATTTCAAAGGTGGTTGTGATCAAAACCTATATTTGGTAGAATTTTCTTACCAAAATTTATTTTACTCTAGTATTTAGGTGGCTCTTTATGAAGACCTTAATGATAAGAAGTATAGAAATCTAACATGATGGAATGAAGTTGGGGAAAGAAAGTTACTGGGATCTGATCTAGTAGAGTAATTGGTAGAGAAGGTTATATTCATTCAATAGCACAAAAGAGCAGCTTAGAGTCGATGAAAAAGTTATGCTGATAATCGATGAAAAGACTTAGAGTTTTAAGTGGGTGACAAGGAATTTATATTAATATATCCTTGGGAGAGTGTAATGAGATTTGGAAATAAGGGAAAAATAATCCCTAGTTATATCATTCTTTTTGAAATTCCTGATTGTGTTGGGAAGGTAGATTATAGATTGGCGCTTCCACTAAATATCTCTCAAGTTCATAATTATTTCCATGCATCTCTCTTGAGAAAGTGCATACTTGATCCTTTACATGTACTAAACTCAAAATTCATACTACTAGAGTAAGATAGTTCTTATGAAGAATAACTGATTGAGATTCTAGGTCATAGAGAGAAAGTTCTACGAAACAAGACTACTCGCTTGGTTAATGTTTTATGGAAGAATCACCAATTTGAGTAAGCTACATAAAAAAACTAAGGTTCTATTGAGCTAGAGGTATCCTCAACTGGTTTTATCTAATTGAAGAATTTCAAGGGAGAAATTTATTCTAATGGGGGTAGAATGTGACACCCTAATATTTTTATGAAATATTTCGCTTTAAATAATTTTAAATATTTAATATCTTACATTGCATGAAACCGTGAGTAAAAAAATAGAAATACACCATTATTATAAACTAGATATTAAATTTTAAGGAATAAATTTTAATAACTAATTTATGAAATAAATATAAATCTCCAACTCAATATGTATGAACTGGTAAGTTCTTAGAAAACGATCACACAATTTTTAGTAAAATCACTTTATTCTTCAAAAATATGTTTTCTTAAAAAATTAGTTATTATTATTTTTATTAAGTTATAGAAAATTAATTTGAAAAAATGAATTTAATTTTTGAATTTATCATGTCAAAATTATCTTAATACAATTTTTTTTTTCTGAAAACATTTTTTTACGGGAAAATGAAAATACTACTTTTTAATAAAAAATGTATTTTCATTTAAAGTCATTACAAGGTAAAATTATGTGTTTGATTAGTTTTAAATTTTAATTAGTTCATTTTAATTTAAAATAATTCACTTATTATTTTTTGAGTGGATTTTATACACTAATTTAATATAAAAACATTTTATGTTTTAAAAATGAATTTTTTCAAAAATTCATCTTTCATGGTGTTTATTAGTTTTATTTTAAATTAAATTATGAAACTTTTATGTTTTACATTTTGAAAAATGGAAACCAAATTTATATTCATAATTTTAAAATTTAGTTAATAGTTCCCTTTTAGTTTTGGTCAATATGAATAGTAACGTTGGTAAATTTTGTTACCACGGTAAAGGGTAAATTTCATAATTTAGGTTCAAAATAAAATAACAATGACCTTAAAATGACCCTAACACATGCCCAAATTTTATTGGATGAATATAATTCAACCATAAAACCTAAGGATATAAATTAAGTTGTTTAGTTGACACTTGTACGTGAAAATGACTTATATAATATTTAAATCAAAGAAATCCATGAAATGTCACTTTCTTTGTCTTAAATATCCATTATGTGTAAACATGAAAAAAATATGTTATAAATTAATATAAATGTAAATTTTAACTTAATAAACATATTTTCAGGATATAAACTTATTTTTTACTTTTTGGGCCACTTAGATGAGATTATGATATTTATAATAGTTTATTTAATTAAAATTTAAAGATGTCACATTCTTGTTTTAAATACTATATCATTATTAATATAGGGTTACCCAAAATATATATTAAAATTTTGATATTATTCCAAAATCTAGAAAATTTATATTAATCATGGTATTTTTTTAATTCTTAGTGAACAAATACGTATATTAAATAATTATACAACGTTGCTATAGTACTTATTTTATTAATGAAATTATCAAATTAAATTTATTAATTTTTTTAAAATAAATATAATTTGAGATTATTAATGTGATAAATTAATTTCCTAGATTAACTTGACCTCTTAAGGATATAATTAAATATTTTTTTGAAGTTAAATTGTAATATTTATATTTTTTAAAGTCCAAGTATTGAATAGTTTCAAATTCACACTAATAATATTTTATTAAATTATTTGAAAATAATAAAACATATTTAAAAGTACAAATAATTATAATATAGTCTAAAATATTATAAATTTTTAATTTATGGTATAATTTATATCACATAAGTAAAAATTACAACCTTTTATATTGAAAAAGTTGTTACCTTTGTTAAAATTAAAATAAGTTAACTAAGGGTTAATCAAAATGATAAGGTTTAAAATAATACCAAAACTTGTCTAAAAAATATTGGCTTATGATATTACAGCATTAAATAATCTTATATTCGAATACATATAGCTTTTGAGTTATTTTTATTGATATTGAATTTGTTATAAATTATTTTTTTCAGAAATTCCAAAAGTACCCCTCACCTCAATTATAAAAGGGAAGCTCCTCCCTCACTTATTCACATCACATTGAGCCTTAAATATCGACCATAAACTTCCAATTTCTCCTATAAACTTCCCTAGACACATGATAGTGTTTTTTTATTCTTAAAATACCTACTCTAGTGTCCCTAATAGGAGACCTAAAGTAAGTTTGTCAAAGAAGAGGTAATCTTCTTTACTGACTCTTTCAAGATTATTTGTTCTTATACTTCCTATTAATGTGTTTTTCCCATTATAATTTAATAAATACAATATATTATATATGATTATTTTTTATTAAGATTATGTAACAACCATATTTTACCTTTTATTCATCCTATGGAAAATGAAAGCGCTATGCATGCGTACTTACGACTTACTGTCTCCACAACGTGGTATAATATGTTTTTCATCACTGATTTATTTGGATGGGTATAATTATTAAAATAATATATATATATATATATATGATAATTATAACATTATTTTGATTCCAGAAAAAAATTCCATCTACTTATTTACCATTTCATGATTAAGGGAATGATACCATCACTCATGTGTACGTATGACCTATCGTCTCCACAGCATGATGTGATTAATTTTTTATGTTCACCATTCAAGAATGATTATATAAATTTATATAATTAATAATATGATATATAATACCTTAATATAATTCTATAGATGATGGAAATATATCCTATGCATAATAACTAAGACTTATACAACAAAACATGCATACGGAAATTAAATAATTAACATCCGAAGGAAGGGTAATAATGAAATATTGTTAACAAATGAGTGATAAATTGATATAAGAGGATACTATATGATATTATAAATATTATTATAGTTATTTAATAAGTTAATAACATCCTTTAAACCTTTATATATGAGTTTTGGATACATATGAAGGAAATCAGACCTATGGTAAGGGTTAATTTCAAAATCTCATTTTTATTTGGGATTATTTATAAATAAGTATCTGTTGGATAATATTTATCTTCCACGTCTATGTTTCTTAAAAAAAATTAACTTTTTTTAATATTATTCTACAATTATTAAATTCATTTATACCCATGTGTGAAATTTTACTAAACTGATTGAAATGAATCTTTTTTTTTCATTTTCTTAACGAGGTACTTTGTGACTTTTCTGGAAAAAGTATAAGAGGAATGTTTTTTATCTTAAGGAAATAAATATATTTTTATGATTTCATGATGCCTTAATGTCTTGAATCTTACCATAAAATATTATAAGGTTATTTTCAACTGAAATTTTTTCTTTTAAAATTTCATGGAATTTTAAGAAAAGAAAACATTTTCAAAGAAGAAAGGATATTTTCCTCAAGAATTATTTTCATGTAATCTCTCAAAATTATTTTCTATCTATGATGAAATTATTTTAAATTAATTATGATTTAATTGGTATATTTTTAAAGGATAATACTCCTATTATTATTATGATTAAATTATGTTTATGATATAATGATATTTATGAAACCCATTTATTTTCTATGGGTTATGATTGAATGATTTTTATGGAACCCATTTCGTTCCATGGGTTCTGATATAATTAATGATTTATGTTTTTGTAGCACTCATATGTATGATTTTAATTATGTGATGGATGGGACATATACCTCCCTTAAATTCATTTGGTAAAGATTTATATCTCATGAGATATATAAGATTGTAATGAGGAGTGAGGTCGGTTAAATAACGTAGGGTTAGAATGGGGAGTGAACCCAATTTAGTAAAGGAGATTTTCCACTATGATAGTCTTGGAAATGAAACTTGAATAATATGTAAATAATTTTCTATGCTTATTTATATAACAAAATTCCATGTCTTAATTTTATTATCTCATGGAATAAGTTCTTTGATTCTTTATAAACTTCTATGATTTATCTTATGACATAATATCACGATCTTTGATATGTAGGATATAATTTTCAAATATTTTGTTTATATTCTTATAAATTATGATTATGATGTGATTGATATCTACCATTTTTACCCTTACTGATCATTTAAGACCAACCTTTATTATGTTTATTTTCCCTAGGATATGAAGAAATATATTAAGTAATATGTGTCAAAAGAGGTTCTATTTTTGAAGAAATAAATGGTGGATGATGTAGATGTTTTATGAATCATTTTTTTATGTTTCGATGTTTCTAAGGACACTAAACCTATATATTTTTAGAATGTTTTTTTATGTTATTTTATTAATATTCCTCTATTTTATATGTAATATCTATTTATGAAAACTATGGACCGTTATACACTCCTAGTGGGAAGTCATTTCTATCAATGCATGTCGTGATCTTCTTATTAGAAAAACCCATGAAAATAAGGTAACAAATCTTAAAAGTGTATCAGATAAATCATGTTCCCAACTCCTTAGTAACTTGAGTTTCAACACAAATAAGTTATCTATGCCTCTTTATGCTCTATTTTCAAGTTCTAACAATGTTACTACTTTCCAACATCTTAACTCAAAGAATAATAAAGAATGATTTTCCAACTCAAAAACAAAAAACCAATACCATTGTCCCAAAATAAAAGATAGACCAGAAAATACTGATACCATTTGTAACATCCCACCACTCCTCATTATCTTGAGAAGTGATGGGTGAGATATTAGGCCTTATGTGGAATCCCCAAGTAACCAAAGACTAGAAACAAATACAAATTGCTTCATAAATAGTTGGGGGATTATTTTCCATTTGAGAATAAGACAACCATAACCATCCTAACCATAACCAAGAATCACTATATGATGCATGAGAAAAATGTAATAAAACTCAAATTAATACCAACTGATAATAATACCAAACCAAAAACAAAACCATATTAGAGTACTTAGTGAAAATTAAACTAAAAAAACTCAAAGAAAACCAAATACATAACTCTATATCTCTCAACATGATCTAAGATCAAACTCCGCAATCCATGCCCAATGTATCATAAAGCATCACTAAATAAATAAGATACATTTTATTTAACAGTATATTGATAAATAATATATACAAATACACCAAAGTTACCAAGAAAGGAGTGAGTATAAAACTCATTAGGATTTCCCAAATGACTTCCATACTCATGCCTCTAGGATAAAACATGTTAGAACATTTATTAAAAAAATTTATATAAAACAATTTAATTTTTTTTATCTAAATACCAAACCATTTTCCAAACCAATAAATTTCCAAGGAAAGAAACCAAGCAATTATTTAAAACCATTTCCCAAATTCCATTTTGGAATTACCCATTCCATTCCACAAGTCCACACATCTAACCATGCATTCAACCATAGAACTTCATATACTCATGAGTGTTGATTAATCCTTTCAGAAAGTTGTCACTTGGTGAACCATTCAAATGGGGGGAACTTTACGCACTTATCCATAGCATTCTTTTTATTGGGGAAAATATCACACCCTTATCTATCCTAAATTGATATGAACACATTCTAACTATTTATGAAAAAAACCAAGCCAAACCAATTGTTCATAACCATTTCAATTAAACAATCATTTTATTGAAAACAATTTACATCCAACCATTTTAAAATCATCATTTTAAAATCATTTAATAATTTAACATTCCACTGTTTCACAAAACATCACTAAAGTGGGGTTTTAACATGCTTTGAAAAACAATTTCACAATTAATTTCAATAAATTTAATAAATTTGAAACCAATACTTCATATTATAATAATATAAGTAGAGAGTGAAACCAACAACCTCACAAACTTAGGAAAAAAGAATAATGACACAAAAACATCAAAAAATTGGGTTAAAACTCCAAATCCCACCTTAGATCTTGTTCCATATCACCAAAACAATAAAATATAAAAATTATTATCATAGAACAATATATATATATATATCCTTGAAATATTAGATCTGTGAATCTAAGAGAGGGAAGAAGATGAAATATAAGGAAAACAACTAATAATAGAAACTAACCAAGGAATTTCTTCCCCCAATTCACAAAGAATCACTAACAAATTTCTCATGAATCAAGAGGAAGGGTCTCCAAAACCTTTTAGAGGATATGAAGTCATTTTAGGGATAGACTAAGGAAAAAATGAGGGTTTAAGGGGATAAAACAATTTAGATCCACAAAATACAGATATAATTTTTAATATTGCACAATTTAGGTGAACGGTTAGGAAAACTATGCATAAAAAGTGTGCTGACCACTACCTCTAAACACCCCTTACATGGTTGGATCTCATAGTTAAAGAAATGGTGAGCCAACCATGATTATCCCCTTTATTCAACTTTTCATGGTTACTCTTGGGTGGACGCTTTATTTGTCTAGATCAGGCACCTGACTGCACACCTACCAAAAAACCACTATCTCCTCTTACACAGTTTCTCAAAGACATTTCACAGTTTCTAATGATTGTGGTCAAACATTTTGCCTCTAGAAAATCCCAAAAAACATAGAAAAACTCCTCCAACCCCCAAACTTAACTCAATTACCTTATATACTTAAAATATATATAAAAAGGGATAATTACCTTAAACTTGGGGTGCTACAAAAATGGATCCATATGAGGCATTATATAAAAAGAGGTGTTATACTACAAATTTTTGGGTAGCATTTGGTGAAAGGAAGTTTGTAGGCCCAGATCTCATGGAGGAGACAACAATAAAAGTGAAGACTATTCATAATCACATTAATAAATCATAAAGTAGGAAAAAGTGTTATGTTGATAACTAAAGGAAGGATTTTGAATTTCAAGTGGGGGATTATGTTTTCATGAAATTATATTCATGTAAAGGTTTTAAAATATTTTTAAATAAAGGTACACTAAGTCCTAGGTACATCATGCCTTTTGAAATACTAAAAAGAATAGATATCATGGCTTACATTTTTCTAATAACACATAGCCTCCCCAAAGTTCATGATGTGTTCTATATATTTTTATGGAGAAATTATATTATAGAACCAATTCATGTTCTAACCTATGAGGAAATATAATTAGAACATGATTTATCTTAATACGAAGAACCTATCCAGATTCTTAACACCAGAGAACAAGTGTTGAGAAATCATATGACTCAATTGGTAAATTTACTTTTGAGAAATCATAAGATATAATAGGTGATGTGGTAAATAGAATATTTTATGATGAATTAATACCCAAATATATTCATGAAGATACATTATATAAATTTAATATATGAAACACTAGAAGGAGTGAGGAATTTAATGCCCTATATTTAATTATAGTAAGCCTTTATTTCTAGAGAAACAATAGCATAATACACATAAATTTATTCAAGAATGTGATTTAAACAAAAATTACTATTTTTTATAAATTTAATTTTATGAAATGAGTTTATTTTTTGAAATTATCTTGTCAAAATCATCAATGGATGAATTATTTATATTTTTTATAAATAGTTGATTTTTGGGTGAATAGTGAAGAATTTCAATTTTACAAAAACATTCACTTTTATGAAATTATAATGTTTTGAGAATAATTTGAAATTTCATGAATCATTTTTTATTTACCAAATAAAATTTCAAGATGTAATATAATTCATATAAAAATATTATCTTGAACTTATAAATATATGGTTCATATTTTGGAATTCTAAGTAATTTGTTTGTACAAATAAAAATTATTTTTTAGTTATTCTATTTTAATCAAGTATATGCAAGGTTACTTTTGGTATTAATTTTATTGTAATAAAAAATAAATATCATTTTATTTAAAATAATACAATTAATTCCATTAGACTAAAAAGTATACTTTATTTTTCTATAAAAATAGTTTCGTACTTAAAACTAAATTTTTTTAAAAGCATTTTTTATTGCATTTTTTCACACTTATATTAAAAATAATTTCTTCCAATTTTATAAATTTAATTTTTTAAAAGGTTTTAAATATCTATAAAAATAATAATTAATAATTGGTATTAATTTGAAGTTATTTTTTTGTTGTAATTAATACTAAAAATAGTAAACAATTGTTACCACGATTATGGTTAAAATGGGTTTACCGGGGGGGGGGGGTTAATTTAAGAGATAAAGGTAAAAATGACACTTAAAATTTTATAAATATTATTTTATTAATATATTAAGACCTTATATTAACTTACCTTTGAGTTACTGGTCATTTTTTTGATACTTTCTCAAGAAAAAAACATTATATTATTTAAATCTTTCAAGTAATTCCATATATGTCCCTCCTCTCACTTATAAAAGGGAACCTGTTATCCTCACTTATTCAAAAAAATTGAGCACCATATATCTGAAAAAAATGTAAAAAAATTATTCGCATATTATATCCTTTCATTATTTAGATTTTTTTCTTCTACTAAGACTATCCTAAGAAGGTTTAAGGTGTAATCCAAAGGAGGTCTCTCAAAGAAGAGTTGCTCGTATTTACCAAATATTTAAAAGTTTATTTATTATTATAATTCTTATAAATATGTTGTAAATATACTAAAATAATTAATAAATTATCATCAATATACTTATATTTTATTTTGATCTTGGAAAAATCATTTTACACCTCTTTTCCATCCTATGGAAAATGAAATTATTGCTTCTGCGTAGTAAAACCTACCATCTCCACATAGAAGTGTAATTAATTTTTCATTACCAATTTAATTGTGTAGTTATAAATATATAACTAATTAATAAATATGATATTTATGACATAATTATTTTTATATAAATATTATATATCATTTACCTTCTTACCCTTCCACTCCTTAAAAAATGATAACGTTGCTTGTGCGTATATGTGGACTACCACCTCCATGACACTATGTGATTCATTTTACATGTATACATTTCATGGATGATAATAAATATGTATATAATGAATATATATATTATTTATATCATTATTAACATTATGTAAGTGATTTCATGATGATCAATATGCAAGGACCATAACTCCTGAATGAAAACATAAATAAAAAACGAAGCAGTTTGCACCCGAAATGATGATGATAGTGAAATATTGTTAATGAATGGGTCCTATGATGTCTTAAGAAAAATATTTATGGTATTATAATTATGAATATTATTCTAGTATATAATTTTTATAAATTTTAATTTGTTATATAGGAGGCTAAAATCACTTATAAAGTAATTTAGACCAGAGGTAGGGGTTTATTTCACAATCTCATCCTTATCCAGGATTTTTTATATTTAAGTTTATACTTAGGTGGTTATATTATATTTCTATATTGAACCCTAAATATTTTATTATCATATGGTTATTTTTATAGATTAAAATTTTTTCTTTCATTGTCATCTTTCTAACAACTCAGAAGTCCAAAAGAATGTTTTTAAGAAAAAACAACTTTGTTTTTTAATTCAGTCAAGAATATTTTTCTTCAATATCCATGTTTTCTTTTTAATATTTTCAAGAATTTTCTTAATATTATCCAATGATTAAATAAATTAATTTTTAATGATGTTTTAATTTCTATAAAATGTTTTAAAAGGAATCTTCTTGTTGTTTTCCAAACGATATACTTTTTACCGAAGGTGTGAATAAAATATTTTCTTTAATTCTTACTGCACAAATAGATTTTCCTACAACAATTAAAATTATTTATCTTGAATATTGTTGGGCAAAAATCCCTCAAGGTATCATTGAAGCATTTTTGAGGTGATTGTGTTTGTTGACAAAGCAGACATCTATGTTGTGTTTGTTGACAAAGCAAACCATGGTGGATGAGTGTGTTGACAAAGGGGGTTTAAATGGTGATTTTTTGGGTTCAAGGGATGCTTTCAACAATCCATGATTGATTGAAGAACCTTGAAAAAGGAATGGATGATCTGGAGGCGGTACAAAAAGAGCAGATACAAGGTGGCATCGTTTTCCAGTGTTTGCCAAATTTATGGGCCTGAAAATCGCCAATGAAAAATGGAGTGATATGTTTTTGGAAAATGTTGAGGAGATAGAAATGAAAGAGGTGCGTGGAAAAATTAAGCATGGCACGCAAAATTAGCGGTTTGCGCGAAATCTTGAAGTGTGGCGCGCAAAACAGCGGGTTGCGTGAAATTGTATTTCGCGCAAAAGATGTTTCAAGGCCGAAAGCTTGAAAATCGGTAAAGGAATGAGGCGCGCGAAATTTTGGATGCATGCGTGAAAAATTGAAGTGGCGCGTGAAATAGTGGATGAAGTATTTCGCGCAAAAGATGTTTCAAGGCCGGAAGCTTAAAAATCGGCAAAGGCATTAGGCGCGCGCAATTTTGGAGACCTGCGCGAAATAATTACGCGGTGCGCGAAATTCGTGCGGATGGCGCGAAATAAAGGGATGAAGTTTTTCACGCAAAAGGTGTTTCGAGGTCCGAAGCTCAGAAAATGGCAAATGCATGAGGTGCGTGAAATTATGGAGCAGTGTGCGGAAAATGGTTGTGCGTGGAAGATTTGTATTTCGCGATCAAAGCGGATTACGCGCTCAAGGAGGGTTTTTCGCGTGGGGTTGATTTTGCCTATAAATATGAAGTGACCCTCCTCCATTAAGGAGAGTTCAAGAAATAGAAAATACCCGAGCTCTGGTGCGCGAAATTGAAGTTAGAAAGGGTGTTGCGCGTAAACTTAAAGTTTGCGTGTAAAGTCAGCTGTTGCGCGAAAAGCTAAGGCTGCGAAGAAAGTTGGCATTGGCGCGTAAAAGGAAGGTTGCGCGAAAAGTGGATTTCACGCAAAAGCAGTGAATTGCGTGCAAGGAAGTTTCCAGGCTACACGTAATATTTGGAGGTTGCGTGAAAAGTGGATATCGCGCAAAAGCAGTGAATTGCGCGCAAGGCAGTTTCCAGGCTGCGCGTAATATTTGGATGTTGTGCAAAAAAGGAATTTCGTGCAAATCATAGAAATTGCGTGCAACACACCATAAGGGTTGCGCGTAAAAATTGAGGTTGCCCGGTACATCCGGTGCAAAGTGAGATTCATCTGCGGGTGAAAGTTGGACTTCAACAGAGCATCTACATACAGAGGAAGATGCATTCCTTCATGAAAATGAAGAGACCTACAGGTCTATAAACTGTGAGTGGATTCATTCCAAGAGCAGTGAGTTTAGGAAAAGGAAGAAGGTGATCCTCTCCACCGGTAGTGAGACAGAGAGAGAGAGACATGGAGTGACCCTTGAGAAAGCAGTGAGCTGACCCTAAACATTGTAAAGGCAGTGAGCCTGGGCATAGAAGTGATCTAGCCCGAACCTTGTAATCCACACCTAGTGAAGATTAGTGGAATTTGGTACGACCGGCAACCTGTCAGCGTATGCTCCTTGGACGTAGCCCTTAGCAGTGAACCAAGTAAAATTGCTGTGTCATGTGCTTGCTTTACTTTCTGTTTATATCGTGCAGCAGGAAAAAGAGAGAAGAGTGTTTTGCTTAACAGCGAAACAAGAACAGAACGGGCATTAATTTTTAATTAGCCATACCCTGATTCACCCCCCCTCTCAGGGTATCCAGCCTAGTGGACCTAACAAGTGGTATCAGAGTGAAAGGTTGAAAGTTGTTCTTCTCTCAATGGAGGTAACCAATCATAAAGGGATTCCGATCTTCGATGGATATAATTTTCAGATATGGAAGAATCAGATGCAACACTATTTCCGATCCTTGGGAATGAATGTGTTTTCAGCAGCTATGCATGGTATCACAGCTGATATTAATAGTGGCGCTTTATCAGAAGCTGAGCATAGAGAGTTGGATGCTAATTCCAAAGCAATCAATGCCTTAGGGGGATCCCTTTCCAATCCTATCTACACAAAGGTGATGTCATGCAAAACGTCACATTCCATGTGGGAAAAGCTTTTGAATATATATGAAGGGGACACAAAAGTCAGAGAGGCAAAGCTGCAGGTGTTGTGGAACAAATATGAAGATCTGAAAATGAACCCGAATGAGTCTGTTGACGCATTCTTTGACAGGGTAAACATTGTTGTGGAAGATATGCGAGGTCTTGGAGAAGTCATTGAAGACATAAAGATTGTAAAGCACATCTTGAGGAAACTTCCACCTCGGTTCAATCCGAAAGTTTCAGTACTAGAAGATAAAGATCCAAAAGAGATGACATTGGACAATTTGCACAGTACCTTGGTTGCATATGAAATGAGGAACGATGATAATGAGGCTTTGGAAAAGGGGAAGTCTAAATAGGTGGAATTTAAGGCCATGAAGAAGCTCACCATTGAAGATTCTAATGAAGAAGAAGAGACAGATGAGGTGATGTCATTCCTTTCTTCAAATCTACAAAGAGGAAGAGGAAAGTTTAAAGGTAAACTTCCACTATCATGCTTTAGATGTGGAAAGGTTGGTCATCTTGCGGCAAGATGCCCCAAGAAGTTTCAAGAAGATGATGATGATGATGACGTTGAAATTCCCAAAAAGAAGACTTCGGCTTTTGTAAAAGGGAAGAAACAATTCAAGAGAAATTTCTTCAAGAAAAAGAATCTTCTTTCACAAGAATTTGAAAGTTCAGATGAGTCTGAGGATGCAGAAGTTGAGGAAATAGAAAATTGCAGAGATCATGGGGTAAATGCCTTGGTGGAAATTATTGGTAGTTCTCAAAAGGTAGAAGAATCTGATGCTAAAGAAGAAGAAGAAATTGAAGGGAGAATTGATATGCAAGCCGAATTGGAAGCATCTCTTGAGGAGATAGATGTTTGGAGAGCCAAAACGAAGAAAGACAATAAAGTGGTTCGTGATGCCAAACTCTATATGCAACAACATGATAAAGAAAAGTCTGAGCTTTTAGAAGAAATTGAAAGACTAAAATCTTCAACACCATAGAGCTCAGAAAATATTATTGAGTATAAGCTTAAAATTGAGGAAAAAAAGAAGGAAATTGATTGTTTGACTAACACAGGAAAGGAGCAGGTTAGATGTATCAAAGAGCTTGAAGAAGAAGTGGTCAGTCTGCGAAAAAAACTTAAGGATCAAGATAAACTCTTGACCCCCAATGTGATATCCGAAAAGTAGGCCATTCAGAAGACAGAGAAGATGAAAGCGGAGCCTAGAAGTTCAGTAGGGAAGAAGCATCAATTGAGCTCAGATGTTAAGGTTGTTTCTGGGCTTAGTCAAGAACAAAAATTTGCGACAATTGCAGTCAGACCGCAAGCACTCATCCCGAAAGTGAAGGTTGATTTGGGCACAAAACAGAATCAGAATATCCAGAGATCCCAAAGGGGAAATCATAGTGCTGAAATATCATGAGTGAATGCATCATATATCAGGTGTTATTGCTGTGGGAAAATGGGACATTCACAGTATGTGTGTTCCATAGCCAAGAGATACAGAAGGGAACACGAACAGAGATGGCAGCCAAACAGAGAACGGTTTTCCTGAACACATTTTGAAGGACACTGTTTTTGGTGCGGAGGCTTTGGACACATGGCTAGGTATTGCACTTCAACCATTCAAAGAAATGTGTCAAAGCATAATCAAAATGTTCGCAAGCAGCAGATCAATAAACCAACAAGTGAGTTAAAAGTTCAGAACAGATTTGCAGCTCTGCAAGATGAGGGTGGTCCATCATACTCTGAGAAAGAACAGAAGCCTCAATCCATGCCGAGTGTGAAAGAAAAAGTATGGACCAAGAAGAAGAAAAATGAAAAGGCTGTGGTGGCGGAGATTTCCCTTAAAGCATTAGATCGATCTGGTGTTTGGATCCTTGATAGTGGCTGCACATCCCACATGATGGGTAATAAGGATCTTGTTACAGGCATAAAATATGACAAAGAAGGAGTTGTCAAATTTGGAAATGATGAAGGCCTGAATATTGTTGGCTCAGGGAAAGCCAAGTTTGGGGGCAAAGAGATGAGACGTGCTGATGTCTTGGTAGTAGAGGGTCTCAGTCATAACCTACTCAGTGTCAGTCATCTATGTGACTCTGGGCACTCTATCCAATTTACCAAGAAGATGTGTGTTGTGAAAGGAAAAGATGGAGCAGCTGTTCTGCAGGGAAAAAGGTCAAAGGGAAATCTCTATCTTGTAGGTGGGAAAGAAGATACTTGTCTTTTATCCAGAGAGGAAGAAAACCAGCTGTGGCATAAGCGACTTGGTCATCTATGCCAACCATTTATGGAGGATCTCGTTAAATGTGATGCTGCTAGAGACTTTCCCAAACTATCACGTGATCACACTCATACATGTGATGCTTGTCAACAAGGGAAAATCATCAGAAAGACATACAATCCAAAGGAACAGAAATCAACTAGAGTACTTGAATTGGTGCATGCTGATGTATGTGGACCTATCTCACCACGAGCTATAAATGGGAAAAGGTACTATGTTCTTTTCATTGATGACTATAGCAGAATGGCCTGGGTATTCATCATAACTCATAAGACAGAGGTGTTAGGTTGCATAAAGCAGTACAGGAGGGAATCAGAAAAGATTCTTGGGAAGAAAATTCTAAAGTTTCGTACTGATAACGGTATGGAATTTACAAACAGTCAGGTTGAAAACTATCTCGAGAAACATGGGATAAGGCATCAAGTTTCATCAGTAAGAACTCCCCAATAGAATGGAGTAGTTGAAAGGAGAAATCGGATCATCAACAACATGGCCAGAACAATGCTTATTGATAAGGACCTGCCAGAGAAATTTTGGAAGGAAGCAGTTTTGACATCGGTCTATGTTTCAAACAGGTCCCTGTTATGTCCGAAGCAAGGGAAGACTCCATATGAACTGTGGTACGGAAAGAAGCCAACGTTGAAGTACTTTCGAATCTTTGGAAGTAAGTGTTTCATTCTCAACAAAGAACATCATAGGAAGTTTGAGGCACGGGGAGATGAAGGGATATTCCTTGGCTATTCTGGGAAAAGGAAAGCGTATAAATGTTTCAACAAAAGGCTGGGAAAAATCATTGAAAGCAATGATGTCACTATAGTTGAAAATGAGTAGAATACTCAACGATCCAGTGAACAGTTCCTGGATGAAAGTGATGATGAGGTAAGCAACCCAGGGGGAGCAGAAGTGGCAGAAGCTGACTCAGAAGAAGATACTGATGATGAAGTAGAAAGTGTCAAGTCGGTGTCTGCGAGAAAGCCAAAGAGTCGAGCTGAAATTGATAGGCAGAATATCATTGGTGATCAAACAACTCCAGTTCAGACTCGAAGAATGAAATCATCACAACAAGCATCGTTTTTGTCTCAAGTGGAGCCGAAATGTTTTTTTGATGCAGATGAAGATGAAAACTGGGTTCAGGCCATGAATGAAGAGCTTGATCAGATTGAGAAGAACCAGACATGGGAGATTGTCTCGAGGGCATCAGACAAGAATGTCATCGGGAATAAATGGGTCTATCGCAACAAGATGAATGAAGATGGAATAGTGATTCAGAACAAAGCACGACTAGTGTGCAAGGTATACTCCCAGATAGAGGGAATAGATGTTGATGAGACATTTGCACCGGTTGCAAGACTGGAGAAAATCAGATTATTTTTGGCCATAGTAGTGCAAAGAAAGTTCAAAGTGTTCCAGATGGATGTCAAATCCGCATTCTTGAATGGGGTTCTGGAAGAAGAGTTGTATATTGAGAATCCAGATGGTTTTCTCATTCATGAGGATGAGAACAAAGTTTGCAGGCTGAAGAAGGCGTTGTATGGGCTGAAACAAGCACCAAGGGCATGGTACTCAAGGCTTGATCAGTACTTGAAGAAGCTTGGTTTCTAGCGTGGAGGAGTTGACTACAACCTCTATTTCAGCAATGACAGTAATCAAAGGATGATGGTGCTAGTGTATGTCGATGACATAATT
Organism: Viscum album; assembly: GCA_963277665.1. NCBI lineage: Eukaryota > Viridiplantae > Streptophyta > Magnoliopsida > Santalales > Viscaceae > Viscum > Viscum album. The sequence goes on along the minus strand of OY728151.1, from coordinate 1,439,492,184 downwards.
TTTGGCGGATCAGATGAAGCTCAGTGCAGACAGTTTTCCAAATTCATGAAAAATGAGTTTGAAATGTCAATGATTGGAGAGCTAACATTTTTCCTTGGTCTACAGGTGACACAAGGAAGTAATGACACTTTTATTTCCCAATCCAAATATGCCAAGGAGGTTCTAAGAAGGTTTGGAATGGATAATTCCAAGGAGATGAAGACTCCGGTTTCTACCCGGATGAGATTATCAAAAGATGAGGATGACAAGGCAGTTAATATCACAGAATATAGGCAAATTATCGGAAGTCTGTTGTACTTGACCGTGACAAGGCCTGATATTGTTTTCGCCACATGCCAAGCAGCGAGATATCAAAGTAATCCCAAGGAAAGTCACATGCTTGCAGTGAAAAGAATACTTCGGTATATCAAGGGCACGGTGGACTTCGACTTGACATACAACGACAAATCTCAGACAGAGTTATTGGGATATACTGATGCAGACTGGGCCAGTTCAGCAGATGATAGAAAATCAACGTCAGGTGGTGCATTCTATCTTGGTGGATTGTGTATTTCTTGGCTAAGCAAGAAACAAGATTGCATTTCATTGAGCACCGCAGAAGCTGAGTATATTGCGGCCACTCAAGCATGCACACAGTTATTGTGGATGAAGCAGCAGCTTGAAGATATGGGAGTTGAAGTGAAGTCTCCGATCGGAATCCAGTGTGATAACTCAAGTGCTATAAATCTCAGAAAAAATCCCGTCCATCACTCAAGGACAAAGCACATTGAGATCAAGTATCATTTCATCAAGGAGAAGGTTGAGCAGGGAATCGTGAAGTTGGAGTATGTGCCTACAGAGCTACAGGTTGCAGACATTCTGACAAAGGCCTTACCCAAGGAAGCTTTTGAGAGGCATCGACTGGCTCTGGGAGTTCAGTCGATTCCCCGCACTTGAAATAGTGTGGATGTGGAATTCCCCCCATCTCCCCGAGGTATGATGTGTTTTTCCCTAATCTACTGATATGTGTTCTCTACTATGTTACAGACTACAAAGGAGTGTCCTTGGGGTTCGTTGACAAAGGGGGAGAAAATAGTGATTGTTCAAGGGGGAGACAATGTGGAGATTTGATCAATCTTGACTGATATGGGGAGAAGCTGATAGGTGGAGTAGCCAGAAAGGGTGAGCAATGAGAAAGGGGGCGTGTATTAAATCTGACGATGCTAGAAGTGATCAATCAAAGAATAGATATCACGATAGCTGAGGATCATGATAAAAGCAGAAGAGAGGTGTTGGAAAGTGGTAAGAATACTTCCAAACCAAACATTGGTCTTCCAACAAGTCCATCGACAATTGGTATCAGTTTAGTACAAATTGGTATTAGTGTGGTGTCAACAGTGGATGTCAGAGATGAAGTGATTCATTGATGAACTTCTCATTTACTCTTGTTTATCACGACGAGCATTGCTCATTTGGGCTTAGAGTATGTGTTGAGTAAATCCTTGATCGCTATCAGAATCGCAATGAGGTGAATTGTGGATGAAGAATTAATGATGTATCTTTCCATAGAATAGTTGTCAACAAACCCAAAGGGGGAGATTGTTGGGAAAAAATCCCTCAAGGTATCATTGAACCATTTTTGAGGTGATTGTGTTTGTTGACAAAGCAGACATCTATGTTGTGTTTGTTGACAAAGAAAACCATGGTGAATGAGTGTGTTGACAAAGGGGGTTTAAATGGTGATTTTTCGGGTTCAAGGGATGCTTTCAACAATCCATGATTGATTGAAGAACCTTGACAAAGGAATTGATGATCTGGAGGCGGTACAAAAAGAGCAGATACAAGGTGGCGTCGTTTTCCAGTGTTTTCCAAATTTATGGGCCTGAAAATCGCCAATGGAAAATGGAGTGATATGTTTTTGGAAAAGGTTTAGGAGAGACAAATGAAAGAGGTGCGCGGAAAAATTAAGCGTGGCGTGCAAAATTAGCGGGTTGTGCGAAATCTTGAAGTGTGGCGCGCAAAACAGCGGGTTGCGCGAAATTGTATTTCGCGCAAAAGATGTTTCAAGGCCGAAAGCTTGAAAATCGGTAAAGGCATGAGGCGCGCGAAATTTTGGAGGCGTGCGTGAAAAATTGAAGTGGCGCGTGAAATAGTGGATGAAGTATTTCGCGCAAAAGATGTTTCAAGGCCGGAAGCTTGAAAATCGGCAAAGGCATTAGGCGCGCGCAATTTTGGAGTCCTGCGCGAAATAATTACGCGGTGCGCGAAATTCGTGCGGATGGTGCGAAATAAAGGGATGAAGTTTTTCGCGCAAGAGGTTTTTCGAGGTCCGAAGCTCGGAAAATGGAAAAGGCATGAGGTGCGCGAAATTATGGAGCAGTGCGCGGAAAATGGTTGTGCGCGGAAGATTTGTATTTCGCGATCAAAGCGGATTACGCTCTCAAGGAGGGTTTTTCGCGTGGGGTCGATTTTGCCTATAAATATGAAGTGACCCTCCTCCATTCATGAGAGTTCAAGTCATAGAAAATACCCGAGCTCTGGTGCGCGAAATTGAAGTTAGAAAGGGTGTTGCGCGTAAACTTAAAGTTTGCGCGTAAAGTCAGCTGTTGCGCGAAAAGCTAAGGCTGCGCAGAAAGTTGGCGTTGGTGCGTAAAAGGAAGGTTGTGCGAAAAGTGGATTTCGCGAAAAAGCAGTGAATTGCGCACAAGGCAGTTTCCAGGCTGCGCGTAATATTTGGAGGTTGCGCGAAAAGTGGATATCGCGCAAAAGCAGTGAATTGCGCGCAAGGTAGTTTCCAGGCTGCGCGTAATATTTTGAGGTTGCGCAAAAAAGGAATTTCACGAAAATCATATAAATTGCGCACAACACACCGTAAGGGTTGCGCGTAAAAATTGAGGTTGCCCGGTACATCCGGTGCAAAGTGAGATTCATCTGCGGGTGAAATTTGGACTTCAACAGAGAATCTACATACAGAGGAAGATGCATTCCTTCATGAAAATGAAGAGACCTACAGGTCTATAAACTGTGAGTGGATTCCTTCCAAGAGCAGTGAGCTTAGGAAACGGAAGAAGGTGATCCTCTCCACCGGCAGTGAGCCGGAGAGAGAGAGAGACAGGGAGTGACCCTTGGGAAAGTAGTGAGCTGACCCTAAACATTGTAAAGGCAGTGAGCCTGGGCATAGAAGTGATCTAGCCCGAACCTTGTAATCCACACCTAGTGAAGATTAGTGGAATTTGGTACGACCGGCAACCTGTCGGCGTATGCTCCTTGGACGTAGCCCTTAGCGGTGAACCAAGTAAAATTGATGTGTCTTGTGTTTGCTTTACTTTCTGTTTATATCGTACAACAGGAAAAAGAGAGAAGAGTGTTTTGCTTAACAGCGAAACAAGATCAGAACGAGCATTAATTTTTAATTAGCCATACCCTGATTCACCCCCCCTCTCAGGGTATCCAGCCTAGTGGACCTAAAAAATATTAATTTAAAAATTTCCATGGTTATTTTCAAATAAAATATTTTTCATACTATTCTAGAAATTTTTATATTTTAAATAAGTGATTTCAAAATAAAAAGGTAATTTTCTTCGAGAAATGTTCTCATGATATTTAAAAAGTTGTATAAACTTTGTTAACATAATTTTATGAATATTATGATTTAATAGGGATATAATAAAGTGATTATGTCTACTATATTACTCTAGATGTCTTGTGATCACTTTTTTCTATTTATTGATAGAAGAAAATATTAACATTTCGTGTACTAGTTTTTTAATACAAATGTTAATGTTGATTAGATATTGAATTATTATTAATTTATTTCTTATAATTAATGAATTTTACATATTAAGTGAGGTACAAGGCCCGTTATAGTCCCTCTATGGATCTAAAGGTCTCATGAGGGAAACTAGTTTGGGTATTTATTGTACACCTTCCTATTTGTGTATGATGTCTTGGAATAAGCCCTTAACAATAAGATTTATTATGTCTAAAATTATGAATTATATAATTATGAATCTAGTTCTTATTATCCATGTGATTAATTATGTTATTATTTCATCCATGGATATATTCTCCTTTTTGATATTAGTTATATGGAATATTTTCTATTGTTTATGTCTATCATACTATTTATTATTTATTTAATATATGACAACTTCTATTGTAAACTTTATATTAATAAGAATCTAATATCTCCCTTTATTATTTTTTCCTTTTCTTTGGTTACCAAGAAGGGATATAAAAATTATTTCATGGATATTATAGAAGAAACAATAAAGTTCTCACTAGAATTTTTAAGTTGTATTTTATGTTTTCAGATATAATGTGAGAATCATTTATATATCTAGTCTCACAAGACTACTAAACTATTCAACCATTCATGTTTTTATCCCTTGTATAATGTGACAATGTAGTAAAATGACCACCATTTCTTGGTTATTGGAATTTATGTGTTATAATAAAACAAGACTTTAGAATCTAAGATTACTTTGTTTCACTTTAAAAGCTGATTTAACACAAAAGTCATTATAAATTATAAATAATTTAATTTTAGAAAATATAGTTATCCAATTAAAAATAAAATAATTAAAAATAATTTTAGAGTAATTTTTTTAACAAACCTATATTTAAAAATACAATTTATCCATAATATTATGAAAACAATAAAAATAAAGGAATTTAAGGAAATTTTACTAATTACTCATGAATTACCCAATGTATTGTGATGAAGAATGTTGTTTTATTATAAATAGGATGAAAAGTGATTAAAAATGAATTAAATATGAGGAGTGAAGTTGAAATTAATGATAAAGAATGAGTTTTAAGAACCTAATGAAATAATAGGTTCATCCTTATGTTACTATCATGAAGAAAATGAATAGAGTAGAAGCCTCACTTGAAATATATTAATAAGTTGAGTTAAAATAAAAGGGGACTATTTTTGAAGGAGAATACATAAGGTAATTCTAAACCAAATTTTGAGTCTATATGATTAATTTGAATTATGTAAGAGATTTTTTTTTCAAATATAATGAAGTTGAGAAAAAATTAAAGCTATAACTATTTATATTTTGATAAAGTAGAATATATATCTAATGATTATTGATCTTTAATTTAATATATATAAATAAAAAATATTGGTGGTTAATGAATGAATTGTATACAACATGATCTTAATGATTTTAAGAATCATGTTGTGAGTTGATGAAGTTATGAATCTGGCAATGATTTGAAGTGAGAATAGATATTTATATACAAAGATAATTTTGGAAATATTATTTTCAAAATAGGAATATTACTTGGAGGATGATGATGTTTAATGATTTTAAAGAAATATTAAATGTGTTCTTGTGATTTTAGGATTAAAAATTTGGAAGCTATAATTACGGAAGATTAAAAATACCAATGTTCTCGAAATACTATTTCTAGAATGTAGAAATACTTGATAATGAGATAAAGATATCACATTAAATTTTTTGAAGAATTCATGATGATAAATTTCTTAAAGTTGATTTTCGGATACATAATTGTGTGTGTCTAGAAGAAAAAAGTTATCAGAAGACATGTTGATTAATGATATTGAGTTGATTTAATTGATAAAGGCATACATCAAGGCATTTATAAAAAAAATACTATTTTAGAATATGGAATACAAGACCAATTAATGAGAAATCCAAAATAAAGTTTGAATAATGTTGAGAATAAATAAAGGATCACATAGTATCAATATTTGTTTACTTTGTTTTATAATATTAAACATGTTTTTCACTATAAGAAATTTGAAGAAGTCCTGAGTTTGAAGAACATAGAAAAATTCTATAATTAGAACAAAGAAACCTGAATATTGATCTCGAAGGTAAGTTCAAAGGATGAAAGTGAAAAATGAAAGTAATTCTCTTGAGTCATCATAATGTAGAAGGAAATACTAGAAGTAAATGAATCTAAATATTTTGGATGATGATGAATATAGAAAATAGAATTTTAAGTAAAAGAGTTTTTAAGAAGAATGATGTTGTAGTCTAGAAGAAGAAAGATGAGTGAAATATATATATGAATTCTAGAAGATATATTTATGTGAAATACTAATCCTTATAGATTTATAGTTATCAAAGATTAGGGTTGTCTTCAGCTAGAATGAGTTTTAATTGATATCTAACTAAGTATAAAAGTTTTTAAGTGTGGAATTTAAAGTACTACTATGCTAGATAAAGAATAGAAGATATATTAGCCTACATTAGAACAATATAGAGTTTAGAAGATATATTGATGTTATAGAATATAGCTTTATAATATCACAAATCTATATATTATTAACTCAAAAGATGAAAATTCTATATAAGAATAACCCAAGATTTTGGATGGGCAACTAAAAGATATGATATAACAATTTATGGAGTTAATGAAATAATTGTGATGATGTTATGAAGTACTTCAATATATAATATCATAATTCCTAATTCATGTTTCAAGAATAATTTTTAGTGAAGTTAATGGGGTGAGACCAATAATTTATTGAGAATATTTCCTATCCAAGAATAGTTTAGAGGAATTATTAAAGAATATTTTATGAATTTTGAATGAAATATTTACTATTTAAGAAAGCCAAAAATTCCAATATTACCCCATGTTTCTATTTTTATGGGAGGTTTCAAGGCTCAATGATATGTATAAAAGGATATGTTTTGAGTTAAATAGAATATTTATGTGACCAAGAGAATATAGAAAAGTAGAGAGTTTGAATTGTATATTCTAGAAGAAATTTTAAAGTTGAGGAATAAGTGAGTTTAAAATGTATATACCAAAATATAAATTGATTTGAAGATAAAAAAGCAAAATTTATGTTAGTTTGTAGTGCTAAGTAAAAATTATTTGAAGTTATAGATGTTTAGTGTATAAGAATAATGTCTAACTAGAACCATCCCATCATATATACATTGAATTAACTTAATAAATTTATATGATTCAAAAAAATTATAACAAATTCGGAAATATAAAAGTTATTTCAAATAATAAAAAAGAATAAAACTTTGATATACTTTCTTATTTTGAGTCGATAATTTTGAATATTGTGAGTATAAGGCTTATGTTCATTCTATTGAATTTTTTCATTAACTAGTGGTTGAATACCTATTTTTGAGGAAGAATATCACACATTGTGAAATAGATACATCATGGATATTACTAAATATATTTTTCATTAGTGAGGATTATAAGACCAATGATGACCAAGGGGATCTATTATAAATATATTCAGAAGAAAACTATTGGTATATATAATTGTTTCAAGGATGATTTATTCCTAAGGGTTATGGATGATACGTTCGCACAACCTCAAGATAGGGATGATAATTTCCCACCAAGTGTAAGTGTTGAGACAATGATGATACATTATCACCTATTGAGATCATATTTTTTATACTAGTAATAAAACAAGTGTCTTAGACTTTAGATGAAAACTATAAGGATGTAGTCACCCACATTGGGGATGAACCTTGTAAAAATATCATGTATTTTTACCTATTTAGTTTCTATCTTGTAAGCAATGTGAATGTTTTGGATGATTCATATGAGATGAATCCATCCTAATAGGATTATAGTTTTGAATAATTAAATTGAAAAATAATTTGGTAAATAATATATCACATTGATTTACCCCCCTCTTAGTGCAACAAACTTGATTACCAGACACTTCAATTGGTATCATATCATAAGGTTACACCTCCAATTGGATCATTTTTCTTATCTATTTTTAAATATTATACATTTACTTTAGATTTTAATAAACTAGTGATATGCCTATGTTGGAGAATAATTAATTCATTCCTATCAACGTGGATGTTTTATAAAACATTGAAAAACATAAGGAAAGAATATAACAAATTAATGAACAAAACTCTCATTAAAAAGAAGAAAGGGGATAAGAAACTAATTTAAGGTAATCAAAGTTATAATATTTTTTTCATATCAATTGGTAATTTTCCTATTGAAAAATCAAATTTAGGTTTTAAAGAGTATGTTAAAATTGATTCTCTTGGTGATTTTCACTCTGAAGTTAAGGACTATTTGAAAATTATCCATTTTTAATTCATCACATATATAATTATTTTGTTAAGGTTATACCTGAATAAATAACATATATGTAGTTGGAAGTATATTCTACGGAAAAGGAATTATATGAGAAGGTGAAAAAGTGAAACACTCTCATCAAACTAGTAGAATCCAAAGATAAGAATTCATTGATATATAAGAAAAAATTATCCTTTTATGAAGAATTATTATATAATATCATTAATAAGAAAGATAATAAAATAAAATAATATGTATAAATGATCTATGCATTATAATAAACTTTGAAATATTCTATGTATGCCAAAAATGATCAATTGTAAATTAAGGCTAAAATGATAAAGGGTCTTGGAAATTCCTTATGAGAAATGTGTAAGTAACTTGATGTTCAATTTGAGAATATGTCAAATGAATGTAAAGACAGATTAAATTATCTAAAATATCATAAGAATACTCTAAATTTATTTTTTCTTGAGATGGATGTAAATACTAGAAATATGGTAGTATCCATAGATGAATTTTTACATAAAGCTGAAAAAATAGTTGCTTATAGTAATGTTTTTGATAATATTATTACTTTAAAAAAGGATTATTCTAGTGGAAAAACATCTGGAAATAATTTATGGATAAATCCACTACAATCTCATAGAAAAAGGTAACCCTTGATCTATAAAATTTTGAGTGTACTAATAACATTTCCTTGAAAAGTGTAATTTAAAACTCAAATCATTTACACATATGGATGGGGAATTGTTTTTAGAAACCCACCACTTCATCAAGTTTGGATGTTAACAAGAGAAGAAAAATTAGTTCCCTAAAATGATCTCAAAATAAATGTTTATTTATACAAAATGAGTAAGGTAATCATATTGGACAAATTGTTTCACAAAGGAAGAAATCAATGTTTATTGTATATTATTGGTGTTGTGAAAAGTTTGGGAATAAAGATATAGATTCTTGTCATAAAATAACAATTATTGAAAGAAAAATAATGCCAACATTAATGGGGATAAAATCTAAAGCTAAGAAAAATCCTACTGGAATGAGGAAATGTATATAGAAAAAGGAAAATCTTTTACTTTCAAATAGATTTGAATATCTTGAGTATTTTTATATAATTTGTAACAAAATTGTCCATTATGATTATGTATGTTGGTTTAAACCTATATAAAATTATTTACACACTATTTAAATAACATGACCCCAAAATTTGATAAATCAAAGGAATAAAGGTGATGGGTTTACGTTGATGTGTAAATAAAGGAGAAGGTTAAAAGAAACACACCCAAGAATAATGTTTTGAAATATGATACACATAATAAGATATTATTATATTACATAAGTAAATGTAACATCATGGATATTTTTAATAAATCTATGATCATTAATTTTTTTGGAAATACACTACAACAACAAAGAAAATAAATCTAATAAAGAAACAAAAGATTTTTTTGGTGAAATAAATTTATGAAGAAGAATAAAAATTTCATTCTAGGTTGAAAAAGAAGGATGGCATAAGAATTCATGAGAAATCATGTATAAAATAAAATTTATTTGTGTGTATTCCTAAATAATTCATGATTATTTGGATATCATAGTTATAATTAGTAAGGAAGATGGAAAAAAATAAGACAATGAAAGTTCCTTTATAGATGATGTTGAAAGATAAATTATACATAGAATAAAGTTCAAGAAAGGAAAAAAACCATGCTTAATAAAGAATTATAAATAATATAGTTCAATTGAAAAATGTTTCTTGGTTTAAAAATAACTCTAAACCCTATTTCTCTCACTAAGAAGAAATATTCTCATATATGTTGTGTTTATTTTGATTGTGCTAGGAATTAAAGGTGAGGAAATTATGGGTGAGAACTTAAAGAGAACAAAAAATATAATAACACTTCACAACTAGATGATAAATCCATTATGGAGTGATTTTATTAGTATCATGTTACCTCCTCGAAACACTTCAATTAGTTTTAGACATGATGAAATATATAAATAGTTTACCCCTTGAGTGGGAGTTGAGATTTAATATCTACTAATTATTAATATCTCAAGAAAACATTAAAATATAAAATGTAATATAATTTATCATTATATAAATTTATTATGAATTTATGAAAGTGATGAGATTCTAAAAAATCATAGAGTTCCGATTCTAGAAGTTATAATTAAAAAATTTGAGATTCAAGAGGTTGAAATTATGTAAATTTAAGTTTACCATTGAAGAGAAATTATAATCATATTCTCTGAACCTATTATTAAAATATCGAATCTTATTATTAAGGGGGATAAATTTATTATTTAAGGGAAAAGTGTTTTGGTTTTAATTAATTTAATATTTTTATTTATTTATGTGCAATAGATTACATGAAAATGTTTTTGAAAATACCTTAAAAGAATATTTTTGAGTTAGAATCACTTGTTGGATTAGTTATGGATAACTTTTATGTCTAGATTAATTTTTATTGTTTTATATACTAAACATTTATCACATAGACATAGAGTTGATTAATTATGACTCATTGAATTAAGAAAAATGATTCCACCCTAGTCTTAAGTGAACCAGGTTTTTCATTTAATAAGGAGAAGAATATGAAATCTCAATCTTGATTAGAGAATTAAATGAGTATAACTTCCTTTTCTTTTGAACCATTATATTTATTTTCAATAACGGGGAGAGAAAATAAGAATGATATTGGCTTTATAATTGAAATAGGATTTGAAAAAAAAATGGGGATATTGAAGTACCTAATAGATTGTGATGAAGTGTATTATGTTTGTTTCTAATCAGAAGTAAAGTAAATATGTGCTGATGTAAAGATGAATAATGAAGTTTAGAAAACCAATGAATCATAAGGTCCATCCTTTTGTTATTAGCATGGAGAAATATATATGGAGTGGAACCCTCACTTAGATATGAAAATATATTTATTTGAATATAAATGAGAGTTTTTGTAATTGGCATTTAGAAGGTAACACTAAAGGATATTGTGATTTTAGATGATTAATTAGATCTATGTAAGAGAATGTGTTTTCTAAAATAATGAATTTGTGTAAATATTAAAGATGGAGTTTTCACTACTTCTTTGATGAAGAAACTTATATATATGATGATTTTTGGGATGTAATTTAGTATGAATCAATTAAAATCATTGATGTTTGATGAAATAAATATCTACAACATAATCTTGATGAGTTTTAAAAGACGGATAAATTAAAAAAGTTAAGAAATTTTCTATGAGTTTATGTGAGAATCTATTCTTGAATATTGAAGTAATTCCTAAAGCACTATTTCTAGAAGGGGAACATTAATTAGTGGATGAATATGTTTGATGAGTTAGATGAAAGGTGAAATGGGTGGTTGGGGATTCTAGAAGCCAAATCCAAAATCTATACTTAATGAGGATTTAATAATCCCAATGGTCTAGAATTATTATTTTTGGAAGAAAATCATACTTGAGAATAAGATAAAGATTTAATAGTAGTAGTTCCAAAAGAAGTATTGTTGATACATTACTAGAAGATGTGTTATGCATATTGACTGATGTGTTCTCAGAAGAAAAAGGTACTGAGAATATAAATTGAGTAATGATATTGAGTTGAGTTACTTGGTAAAGGAATACACCAAGGTAGTTTCAGATATATACTATTCCATAATATGACATGAAGAACCAGTTTATAAGAAGGAACAAATTGAGTTTGAAGAATATTGATAATTGAAAAATGATCATGTAGAATTAACTTGCATTATACCTTTTTATATAATATTAAATATGTTCTTTGTCATAATAAATTTTAAAAAGTCATGATTTTGAAGATCATTGAAAAATTATTGATGTGTAATAATGAAAGAGGAAGCTTGATCTAGAAGTTTAGTATAGAGGAAAAAATTAATGGATGTTAATGATGCTCTTAAAGAATCCTAGTTCAAATGGTCAGATTAGAATTAGAAGAATCTATATGTTTTGGATGATGATAAAGACCAAAAGTAGAAGTTAAAGTAGAATAGTTATTGATAGGGATGATGTTATAGTTGAAAAGTGGAAGCATGAGTGAAATAAACATGAGAAGTATAGAAGATGTACTAATGTGAAAGGAAACCTCTAGAAGACCCAAAGTTATGGAAGATAAATCTCAAGTCATGTTGGATGATTTTTAATTGATATTAACCTAATTCTAGAAGTTTATAAACATAAGATGAGGAATTCAATAAGTTAAAGCACTGTTGTAGAAGATAAAGACTTAAAGAATAAGTATCCTTTGCAAGAATAATCTAGATTTTGTAAAATATAAGGATGATATGGGATATAATCCTGAAAGATCATAGAGACATGTGAGATTAATCCATAAGATCAAATGTCTATGTAAGAATAACCTAAAGTTTTCAAAAGGTTAACTAGAAGATATGAGAGAACAATATATTGAGTTGATTAAATTGTTGTGATGATGTTGAACTGTTCTCCAAGATATAAATATCATGATTCTTAAGTCATGATTCAAATGAGGGTTTTCAGAGAAGTTAAAGGGGGAAGACTAAGAATTGATTGGGAAGATTCCCTAGTGAAGTTGAGTTTTTTAAAAGCATTAAAAAAGATCTACTATGTTTTGAATGTGATGTTTGACAGATTGAGAAAAAAGGAAATTCAAATATTAGCTTGCACTATCATTTTTCTTGGAGGTTTCAAGGATCAATGCCAAGTATAAGAGGAGAAGTGTTGAGTTGAAGAAGTGATTGATGAGTACATTCCTAAATGTCATTTGAAGTCAAGGAAGAAATGCTTCTGAACTGCATCTATAGAAAGATTAATTGAGTTGAAGAAGAAGAATTAAAAGTTTTAGAAGTTCATAGAATTGATTAGAAAGTATTTAAGTTATAGAATTTTAGCGAGGAAGACCAATATCTGGATGGAATTAGTCCAATTAAAACATTAAAGTTCTTGAGGGGACTCAAAAGCTTTAGAAGAAGCAGTGATGATCCTGAAATTTGATAGTCTATTCAAAAGTTGAGATAGAAAACATCTTGGAAATACATGTATATTCTTTAGTTGACTATTATACAGATTGAGAGTATAAGGTTGATGTATATTCTATTATTATTGTTCATTAATTGGTTGTATAAGACCTAATATTGAGGAAGAATATCTTACATTGTGATGTAGTGATATCCTGGAGATTACTGAAGATCTTGTTCATTAGTGAGGATTAGAGGGCCAATGGAAACTGGAGTGATCCAGTATCACTATGTGAAAAATGGTTATTTTCAATGAGGTGGGATCCCATCACAAATATTATAGAAAACCTTCTTCTTTATGACGAGTTTAATTTACTATCACAAATATGTTTTTTATTTTTGGTTATTTTTGACAGAAATATATTTTTATCGTAAATAATTTTAGCATAGATGTGCACCATACGACGAGATGGACTATTTCCAATGGGAATTATATTCCCGTTGCAAACACCTTTGGAGGGAGAATTATTTATGATGAAAGTATTCCCATCGCAAATACCATTTTTATATCTTTTCAATATATATAGTTATTTGCGACATAAGTGAGTTCCTATTGAAAATAATTTTTTATATCTCTGCAGTACCTATATTTATTTGTGACATAAGTGATTTTCCATTGGAAATAGTATGTTGGAAGAAAACATTTTCAACGGAACCTATCAGAAATTCTCTTATACCACTACCATCATTATTTATGGTGGGAATCATTTGCGTCACAACTCATCACAAATACTTTTATATCGTCGTTATCCTTATTTATAGTGGGAGCTATTTACGATGGAACCCATTGTAAATGCTACCATTGGCAATGGAATTCCATCTCAAATGCTCCTGTTGCAAGTAATTTAACACATATATATGGTTCCCTGTAGAACTTTTCCAGCACAACTTCTCCACTCATCTCCTTGCACTTTATTTGGTTTCCCTTTACAAAAGTTTTGTTTTTCCCCAGGATCTTACGCTTTCAGCATCAAATCACTATTTTAATTCTAGTAAAACATCCTTTTTGAGGTTTTTATATTGTTTTATTTTATATTAGAAATTATTAGCAGTAATTCGAAATAAGTAGTTGTAATTAGCAGTAATTAGTTTCAATTGATATTAATTATAGATGATTTATAAATAATTAGTAATGATTATAATAATTAGAAAATAATTATTGATAATTAGTAAATAATTATTGGTAATTAGTAAACAATTATCGCTAATCAGTAAATATTTACTGGTAATTAGAAATAAAAAACAATAATTAGTAACCATTAATAATAATTTGTAAATAGTTAGTAATATGATCAATAATTAATAAAAAATAGCCAAAATTATCGATAATTAACAAAAATTACCAATAATTAGTTAAAATTAGCGAACATAATTTAAAAACAGTAAACAATACAAGCAACTATTTGAAATTTGCAATAATTACCCATAATTAATAAGAAACACCGATAATTACCGATAATTATTAAAAATTATCGGTAATTACTGATAATTAGTAATAGTTACCGAAAATTAACCACAATTAGTAAAAATCACTGATAATTAATAAAAATCATCGATAATTAGCAATAATTAGAAATAATTAACAATAATTAGTAACTAATTAACAATAATTAGTAAGTAATTATTAATAAATAATGACAATTATTAATAATTAATGATAATTAGTAATAATTAATGATAATTAGTAATAATTAATGATAATTAGTAAAAATTAATGATAATTAGTAATAATTAACAATAATTAGTAATAATTAGTAATAATTAACGATAATTAGTAATAATTAACAGTAATTAGAATAATTAGTAAGTAATTATAAATAATTAATGATAATTATAAATAATTAACGATAATTAGTTATAATTAATGATAATTAGACTAATTAGTAAGTAATTAGTAATAAATAATGATAATTAGTAATAATTAATGATAATTAGCAGTAATTGGTGATAATTTGTAATAATTAACGATAATTGACAATAATTAGTGATAATTAGTAATAATTAACGATAATTAATAATAATTGGTGACAATTAGAAATAAATAATTTTAATTTGTAATAATTAGTGATAACTAATAATAATCAGAGACAATTAGTAATAATTAGTGGCAATTAGTAATAATTAGTAATAATTAGTAATAGTTAGCACTAATTTGTAATAATTTGTTGTAATTAGTGACAATCAGTGTTAATTAGTAATAATTAGTAGAAATTAGTAATAATTACCAGCAATTAGTAATAATTAGCAGTGATTAGTATTAATTATCAAGTAATTAGAAATAATTAACAGTAATAAGTAATAATTAGCTGTAATTAGTAATAATTGGCGATAATAAGTAATAATTAGTGGTAATTAGTAATAATATGTGATAATTCGTAACAATTAATAGTAATTAGTAATAATTAATGTTAATTTTTAAAAATTAGCGGTAATTAGCACTAATTTGTGGTAATTAGCAATAATTAGTAGCAATTAACAATAATTACCTAGTAATTAACAATAATTAGTGGTAATTATTAATAATTAGTGGTAATTATTAATAATTAGTAGTAATTAGTAATAATTAGAAATAATTAATAATAATTAGTGGTAATTAATAATAATTACTAGTAATTAGTAATAAATAGAGGTAATTAGTAATAATTAGCGCTAATTAAGAATAATTAGTGGTAATTAACAATATTTATCATTGATTAGAAATAAATAGTGATAATTAGATATAATTAGCAAGAAAAAAAGAAATAATTAGTGATAATTAGCAATAAATAACAAGTAATTAGAAATAATTAGCAGTAATTAGAAATAATTAGCAGTAATTAGAAATAATTAGAGGTAATTAGCAACAATTTGTGGCAATCATTAATAATTAGCTATAATTAGTAATAATTAGTGATAATTAGTGATAATTAGTGATAATTAGTGATAATTAGTGATAATTAGTGATAATTAGCAATAATTAGTGATAATTAGTAATAATTAGCGATACTTATTAATAATTAGTGATAATTATCATTAATTAGTAGGTAATTAGTAATAATTAGTTTTAATTAGAAATAATTAGTTGTAATTAGTTATAATTAGTATTAATTAATGATAATTTGTGGTAATTATTAATAATTAGCAATAATCAGTGATAATTACCAGTAATCAGTGATAAATGGTGATAACTAGAATAATTGGTGATAATCGGTGATAATTGACCAAAATTACAAATAATTGGAAAAAATTAGCATAATTGGAAATAATGGAAAAAATGGGAAATAATTGGCAATAATGGGAAAAAATTGGAAATTATTGGAAATAATTAAAAATAATTGGATATAATTAAGAATAATTGTTAATAATTACTAATAATTGGAAATAATTATATATAATTGACAATAATTAGCAACAATGGGCATTGATTGACAATAATTGGTAGTAATTAAGAATAATTGACAATAATTAAGACAAATTGGAAATAACTAAGAATAATTGGAAACAATTAAGAATAATTTGAAATAATTGGTAATAATTGGAAATAATTGGTAATCATTAGAAATTATTGGTAATATTTGGTAATAATTATTGGTAATTTTTAATTTTTGATATTCTAATTTTTTAGATCATCTATTCCTTATATCATATCAATCTTACATAATTTTGTTTATTTTTCATTTTTATAAAATTAATAAGAAATTATACAACTATTTTTATTACAAGATTATGATTTGATAAATTATCACATGAATCCGAATGATATATGTATAAATATTATATATATTGGGAGTGTTGAAACCATTTTATCATTTTCATCATCAAAAATAATTTTTCTTCCAGAAGGGGTAATTAAGTGTCCATTTAAGAAATGTGATCTAAGGAGATTAGAAAAATTTGATAGTGTTTGGGGCCATCTGTTATATTTCACTTTTTAGAAAGATTTTGTTTTTTTGGTATCAACATGGTGAATACACTTTAAGAGAATATAATAATAATTTGATTCGAGGTCTATCACGATTTCAAAATTTAGTACATATGGTTGCAGGTTTGTATTTATAACAAATAAAAATTCATAATGATGATTCAACAACTACGTTAGGACCATCTTGATTTTATTAGTTACTGAAGTTTGGTGAGGATGAATTATATCCTTCTTACAAGAGAAGAAAATTTGAAGATTTTACTAAATTTATAGATATTAAATTAGATAATGGAATTTCAAATAACTATTTTGATCAATTTTTTAATTTGGTTAAATCACCATTACTTAAAGGAAATGTGTTGCCTATAATTTTTATGAGAGAAAGTTTCTGGTCTAAAATTTATGTCTTGGTTATCATAAGATTCATGCATGATCAAATGATTACATCCTATATTATGGTAAAAACGAGTCATTGGTTAGTTACACTATATTTGGTCAATAAAGGCACAAAGAGGCACAAAAAGTGAATTTAAGATTTGTTCCTATTAAACAGTTGAGGTATTTCCATCTTACACCCGGATTACAACATTTATTTATGTCTTAGAAGATGATTTCATTTATGTCATGGCACAAATACAATATTTCAACTAGTAAAATCTTAAATCATTTTTTAAGGTGATTTATGGAAACATTTTGATCAAGTGCATAAATATTTTTCTTTATAATCCCATAAAATGTGACTGGTTTTTTCTATTAATGGGTTTTATAGATTTGATTCTTAAAGTAGTCAATATTCTTATTAGCCCATATTTATATCTCTATAAAAATTTTCTCCTTGAATTTTGATGAATGGACCATATTTTTTTGACATTATTAATTCCAAGACATAAAAAAAATAATATTGATTTTTATTTTAATCCATTGATTGATGAGTTAAATTTATTATGGAGTAATGATGTTAGTATATATGATGTGGTTGTGATGTAAAATTTCCTAATGAAACCTGCAATAATGTGGACAATCAATGACTTTTTATCATACAAAATGTTATCTAGATGGAGTACACATGGTTCAAAACCATGTCCATACTATATGAGTGAAAAAAATTTATTCTTTTTAATTGAAGAAAATATTATTTTTTGACAACACTTTCAGATCTCTTCCTACTGACCATCCTTTTCGAAGGTTCAAGAATAATTTCTAAAAAGGTATAATAGAAAGATATAGACCTCCAATAATGATACCAAGTAGTTATTTAAAATATATTGTCTATTTATTACCTCTCATTACCTTTAGACCAATTATAAACCAAAAAAATTATATGGATTTAGGAATGATCATAATTATATAAAATGGAGTATTTTTTGGGATATTTTATTTTGGTTTGATTTTTTGGTCTATCACATGGTAGATGTCTTTCATATTGAGAAAAAATATTTTGATAATATATTTTAGACACTTTTAGATACTCATGGTAGGTCTAAATATAATGTAAAGGCATGAGTAGATCTTTCAAAAAATTTACAGGTGACCAAAAATTGAGTTATTTGAAAATGAAATATCACAGAAGTTATTAAAGCCAAAAGTGTCTTATATGGTTTCTAAATAAAATCATTTATTATCCTTTTAGTGGATTGATTATTTTAGGTTACTAGATGATTATGTTTCCAATTTGGCTAGATATGTTAGAAATAGTCATATTACCATATTAAAAATTCATGATTTCCATGCTATAATGGAAATAATTCAACCGATTGAATTTACAGGTTTTTTGAATTATTTGATTTGGGATGATCTAATAGAAATATCATATTCTTTCTAATAAATTTATGTGATGATAAAATACTATGATTCACTGAATAGGCTATAAAAATATGTTTTAATTTTATGTAAACTATATTTTTTACCAACTTTATTTGATTCAATGGAACATTTAATATTACATTTTTTTCTTGAAAAAAATGTTGAGGGTCAGTACAATTTCAATAGTTGTTCCAATATGAGAGAAACATGAATAAATTGAAGAAAAAGATACAAATAAATCATCAATTGTAGGTTCAATTGCAGAAATGTGTGTTCAAGAAGAAATTAATTTTTTTGATCCCATTATTTTCAACCTGAATATCATTCAAAACATAACCAAATGGGTCATAATGAGTAAAATGTTTTGATGTAATGAATAATATATTATTAGTTTTATTTTATCTTAAACTTGTATTTAGTGGAGTTCATGAATCATGGATTTTAGATGATAAACCACACAAGGCTCATACATATGTTTTACTCAACTGTGAAGAAATAAAACGATTTGTATAGTGAGTGATACTTTCACATTTTATTTATATATATTTTAAAGTAAATTAATATTATTTTATTTTTATATTATAAGATGATTATACTTGTAATCATTTTCCAAAAATTACACCAACTACTCTTGAATAATGTCAAAAGTGTAATATTTCTTACTAGTTTAAAATATTGGTAAAGTAAATTATTTATGGTTTAATATATGAAATCAATATATATTTTTTAATATTTCTAGTTGATTTTTTTATTTTTTAGGTATCATAATATTCTGATAAAATTCATAATCAATTGTGTATATTGAGTAACCCACCATAAAAAATGATTAAATCTTATAATACAGATGTGGTGAATGGTTTTCAAGTTCACACACATGCATATGGTCAATAAAAAATAACTAATAGTGGTTTTTTATTGAGAGGAACTCATTATAGAGAGTGAAATTAATTTTTTTGAGATGATGGATGAAATAATTGAGCTGTGTTATTTGGGATAGAATTATGTTACAATGTTTAAATTCTATTTAGTTGATATTGATAGAGTATTATGTGCTCATATATGACATAAATTCATTTAAGTTATATATAAAATCCTTATTAAAGTAAATAAACTATTTATGATGGATCATCAAGAAAATAAAATGTATTATGAAAATTATTATACTACTTAAATAGAGTTAATTAACTAGTGGAACATTTTAAAAATGAAATCCCATGAAAATAAGTTTATGAAAAGTGAAATTGGTTTTTATGAAGGGAAAGGAATAGAAAATTTTCAAGATACAACTCTAAATACATATTTTATAGGAATAAAGAAAAATATTAATGATGAAATACCATAGTTAGAGATTGAAAATGATGATGATTTTGATGATTCAACAAATGAATATGGAATAAAAAGTGAAGATAAAGGTAAAAAATCTATGAAAATTAATGATAATGAGGAGGAATGTGAAGATATTGAAACTGTCGAATAAAAAGATAAGGATGAAGATGAATAATGACACAATTACATGATAGTTATAGTCATAATTAATATATATTACCCATTTTCAATTATTTTTATACATCATTGTTTTTATGTTTCATATGGATAGATACAATTATGATGAGATGTTCCATATCTCTGAAGAGGATATTCTTTATAGTGATCATATTGATGCTTCATCATCCAAACAGTAGGTTAGTGGAAGTTCATCGTTGGGAAATATTTATCACGACCCTATTCCCAAGCAATGTCCACATTTTTTATTTCGATCTATGCATGAAGAGGTATGTTTAATTGTGAATTTTATTTAATTTTCCTTAATTATATTAATTTCCATTAAATTATTTTTGTGTTAATGTTTGTCTATTTGTTCCTTTTTCCCATAGTTTTTCACATATAGTTGTTGTACATGAGAGTTTAATTATATATAATTATTTCTATATACCATGAGTGATGTGGGATCATATTCCCTATGATGTTCATCATTAGATGTTTGATAATTGAGTTATACATAAATAAATATTACTTATTTTAAAATTTATTTAATTATTAACTTTCTATTATTAATTATTTGTAGGGTTTATGGTATCCCATAGTATATAGTTTGAGATAACCTATCTAAGAGTCCTAGAAGATATGTATGTGTGAGCAGTATCATTAGTTTTTACAAAATTTTATTAAGAGAGACATGGAGAAATCTGGAGCCATAGTTTTTGATCAATCTTGCTGCACCCATCAACCTGATTAAATATCATCTCATTTTTTGGATGGATTAAGCTCTTACTAGATGCTAGATAGTTTTCCAAGGTGGTTATCATTATTTTGGATAAACTGGGGGTGGAAATAGGCCACACATAGTGCTGGTAGTCGTACATTTAGTACTAATCGACAATATATGTTAAGTAATTTTATTTAAATATATATGATTTAAATATAATTTTTTTATTTTATATTCATATAGGAATTTGAGAGTATATATGTTAGTAAGTTTGATGTTTCTAAGAGGATGTACGTAGATCATACCACAAAAGATATTACTAGTGTCCTGCAATGATAAATTATAGCCG
Organism: Viscum album; assembly: GCA_963277665.1. Classification (NCBI taxonomy): domain Eukaryota; kingdom Viridiplantae; phylum Streptophyta; class Magnoliopsida; order Santalales; family Viscaceae; genus Viscum; species Viscum album. The sequence goes on along the minus strand of OY728151.1, from coordinate 1,439,470,868 downwards.
ATATAATTTTTATTTATTTTTAAAATTAATTAAAAGAATAGTTTAACAATTTTAATTTCAAATTTCATTTGAAGGAGGAATATGAGGTCGTAACATCTCACACATATGATTAGAGTCTGGACGATACTGAGGGTTTGAAGACCAGTGCGTGGGGATTTGATGTTATAGCATGGGTATGTGAGACTCAACATTCCATTGAGAAAGGCCAAGTGGTTGGTATCAATTCTTGATTGATGCCTACTAGTTATTACGGTACAACTACATGGTCATCATCTAGCTTGAGGGGAGCTTGTATAAATTCATCATCATCATTTGTAGAGTATGAGGATAAGCTGCGAGCTAAGTATGAGGTTACAGAGACCCTATGTATGGAACTTGAGGATATTTGTAGACACTATTAGTAGTAGGAGAAAAAATTTTGATGGATGGAGAAACTATAACATCAGATAATGAAGTACATACGATGACTGACACATGGTATATGGATGGAGTTCCCTCCACCTAGTCATTCAGATAACCCACCACCTCCATAATGATTAATTTGTTTTTGTTGGAAAACATATTATGATAAATTTTGAATGAAAATATCATGCATACTATTTTTATTAATTCATATGTATACAATTTTATATATTTGGTTTTTTAAAATTTGGCAGATTTTTTTATTTTTTATTTTATTTAATTTTATTTTTTTAATTTTCAGCTTATTTGTAAAAAAATTAAGAATATATCACAATAGGTTATTTGTGATGGATATTTAATTTCATCACAAATAATTTATTGCACTGAAATTAAATTCTTTCATATATAAGCAATTATATTATATAGCCAAAAAACATTTGTGATGAATGAGTATCCCATTGTAAAAGGATTTTATTATGTGATGGGACATCACAATTTTTTTTGATTTTATTTACTACCATAGGGAAATAGTGATGGGATCCCATCACTATTTTCCCATTATAAATAATTGAATTTCTTGTCACTTATAATCATAGTCAAAATACAACTATAAGAATATAACATTAGTTCATGGATGATACATTCCCAAGGGTTAAGGATGTTACTTTCCCACCACTTAGGGTTAAAAATGATACCTTCTCTCCTCATGTAAGTGTTGAGTTAAGGATGATACCTTCTCACCTATTGTAATCAATTTTTCAATACTAGTGATAAAATATATGTATCATACTTAACCCAAACACAAAAAGGATCAAGTCACTCACATTGAGGATGAACCTTAGAAAAATACCTTTCATTTTATTTTGTTAATTTATATCTTCTATGTAGAGTGAATGTGTTGGTTCATGTGTTAGAGATCCATTCATCCTAATAGGGTTAGAGAGTTGAATAAGTAAATTGAAAAAGGATTCAGTAAACCATAGATCATAATGATTCACCCCCAATCAGTTTGACTACACTTGTGTACTGGGAACTTCAACTCATAGAAAAACTCCCTCAAACCAATTACATCAAACATAATTATAAAAAGAATACAGTAACCTTAAAATGAAGATACAAACCCATTCCAAATAGGAATCCATAGTATCTTATTGTTCAACCTAATTTATGTTCTTATTTAATGAAATTTAAATTTTTTAATGACCATACCATTTTTCACTATCCAAAACACCCAAAGCAAGGCTCCCCAAAACAAAAAATATCTTAACCGATACATTATACTACTCAAAATAAATAAAGTTTCAATTTATTAAATTTAAATAATTCTTATTCCAAAACATATCTATAAAATATATATCCTAGATTTTTATATTTCTATATTAGGAATATATTTGTATGGTTTCTCCATTTTAAATCATATTACCAAAACATTTATTCTATCATTATATATATATCACCAAGTGAAAATTAATTTATTCATACCAAAACGAGATTAAAATCACTATATATATATATATTTCATTTTATATCATTAAAAATATAACCATTTATAATCATTTGGTTTATCATAAAACCTAGTTTAAGTAATGTTTTAGAATCTAATGTTCCAAAATAGTTCTTTCAAAAAATATTTATAAATATTTTAAAATTAATTTAGAATAATTATCATGAATGTAACATCCTCTCTTTATTTTATGTATGAGATAATTCAATCTTATAAATTTCTTTTTTTCTCTTTAGTTTCATCTCTAATATGGGATGTTTAGAAGCCAATTTTATGTGGCTAAGGGACACTTGCTAGATGATGTCACTAGAAGAATCTTGATGGTTATTCTAAGAACACCAACTAACCATGGGAACCTAAAACCTTGATTTAGTAATGTTTTAAAATACAATATTCCAAAACACTTATTTCAAGAAATATTTATAAATATTTTAAAATGGATTGAAAATAATTATCACTAATGTAACATAGTTGCTTTATTTGATGTATGATATGTTTCAAGTTTATAAATTTCCCCTTTTATCTCTTGTTTCATCTCTATATAGGCTATTTAGAGGTAATTTTTAAGTTGATAAGGGTCATTAGCATGTTAATGGAACTAGAAGAACCTAGGAGGCTCTTCCAAGCACACTGAGCAGCTGGTTGTGCCAATTACTTACCAGTGTGTATAACTGGGTAACAGTTCTGTCCTGTTCGAAGGTGAGATTAAAAACCCAATGTGTTTTAATTCCACATTTTTTAAAACTTATTAATTACCCAAATTTAAAACTATACAATCCATTTCAAATTTAAAACCTCCTCACTAGTTACTAGAGTTCTCTTATACATCTCCCCTGGCTCCCCTTTGTTGGAACGATCTACTGTTGCTTAAATGTTGAATTTTCTATAGATCCATGAAAAATAATTCTTCCTATTTGAGAGATTATCATGGATCTATATCAGATATGTGAATTCCATGAAGAAAAAATTATGATTTCTCCCTGTATTTATAGATAGTGGAATATCTAGCGTGTTGACAACATTTCTTGATCAAATCAAGATCTACCATTGAAAAAAGATGTTCTATGGGCATGTGTTTATAAATAATACACATACACATCTTCTCAATTGTAGATTGATAATATAACCACATCCTGTTGATGATTTTTTAGTAAATTGGTGGAGGTATTGATGTGTCAATGATAACCCTCTTGACCAGGGTTAGAACTATGAAGAACGTCGAAAATTTTCAGGTATGTTTATTTAGAATAATAATCACGAGACCTTATTCTTCTTGATTATAATATTGAATCTCTTTTCCACTAATGTATTGATGACGGATCAATGATATTTTCTAGACTTGAGGGTCTATCTAGAATTGGTAATGAATTTATAATTCGTTCTTCGATTGACTGTGGATCCGATGAATTATAACACTTCCATCAATATACATAAAAAATAATTCCTTTGATGGTCTCTATAAGGTATGTGATTATAGAATCACCTTATTGAAATGGAATATTCATGAGTCCTTGTTCTAAACCTCTTAATAATTTATAACTCATGTTAAGCATCATTTATGTGTAAGCTCATTCTCTATGGGTGTCTGATGTGTTCGGTCTTTGATCCTTTGACAAACATTGATGTTCTTCATCAACATACTTGATTTAAAAAGTTCATTATCATTTTAGTCCCTCATATACCCTTTTTTACTTGATTCATGATTTGTTGGTATGGCTTGTTGTTCTTGATTAATATGGTTTCTTGTGGGTGTGTGTATTGCTATGACACCCATATATGACCCTTGTTTCCATGAGTATTGCTAAAGTAGATTGTTACCATGATTGATGTTTAACACATGTCATTATATGTTTTCTTATATTTTCTCAGGATAATTTTATATTATCTTCTTATTATGATTTTCCTTATTATGCATTTTACCATGCCTTAAGAGGTTATTCTTGGTATTCATGACAGGTGACCATCATTGTAAAATTACTCCTTACAAGGGTAGTGTGAATGATGTGGAATAATGAAAACAATGGATTATAACACATGATAAGATCATGATTTCCCAATGGCCTAATTAGAACTTGATGCCTTGAGGATACTGGGTAGACATACTAAAACTCAATTCCTTATGGTACCAAGTACCTCTTCAATAGTAGATATTGTGGCCTGAATTAAGACTTGATTCCTTGAGGATAACAAGTATCATTTAAACAACCTTATATCTAGTTCTATATTAATTTTGAAATATTAGATCATTCATCAGATATAAATACAAAGAAAATAAAACTAAATCTCATGGTGGATTAGTTAACACACATGTTCATGGTATGTGATTATTATGATTGCTTGTTCATTTATTATTATTATAAAATACACATGTTATACATGTTAACTTTTTTAAGGATGCATTGGTGGTGTATTACTAGGTTTTATTACTCACATAATGTAAGGGAATTTTGATGCATGTGAAGACTTCATATATAGGGATCCATGAAATAGAAAAGGACATGTGGAATATGGTTAAGCCGAGGAGTATATAGTTAAGAGAGATATCATGAAAGACTTTGGGGGATACCACTGTTTTATTTATTTATCTACTTAAACTATTATATTGGTTTGGATTGAAACTTTAAGATCTTGTTTATTTATGAATTATGTAGCATGTGCGCCATATGACATTATATTCTTCCACCTTGTTTACTTTGTATTATTTATTTTTGATTTATTACTATTATTATTTGTACAATGAAGTGATACTGAGGGTATAGTATCCCCAATTACGGATATTAGACCCTCACTGCCATTAAATAGTCTCATGCATATAGGGAGGCATATATAAAGTCATGTGGGTCTCCAGATTAGACCATATGGTTTGGGTTGGTGTGTTATAACTAAATATTTTTATAATAAATAATTCATTACAACCACGTATTTTAAAAAATAATTCATATATTAAAAAATATCCCACAAATCAATTATATTACTACTAATAACCATTCAAAAAAATTTAATACTTATCAAGGGTATATAATTTACGAAAATAATTCAAAAAGAACGAAACTTTAAATAAAATTTCATTTCTTAAATATAAATGTTCAACACACCTCATCATGATAGAATTAAATAATAAAAAACTGATTTAAGGCTTGGATGACACTAAAAAATATTCAAACTCCTAGTAAATTGAGAGTTTCCACTAAAAATAGGCTTATTAGTTCTATTTATAGGTTAATTATCAAGTTTCAATGATCCTACATCCATATACCATTTATCTAATTACCTTATCATTATTTATTAAAAATTTTTAATATATCATTCTATAAATACAACACATGGGTTTTTTAGTTCATTTAATGATGTGAAATTTGACTTTAGGTTATTTATAGAATTACGGTTGACATATAAATATGATTAATTTTTTTATTTGAATTATAATTTTTTTATATGTCATGTGATTATGGGATTTAGATTATTGTGTAACTTGGATAATTAGTTTATGGTAATTAATTTATAGGTATTAATTTTAATAAAATATCATTTACATGTAATGTTAAAACTATATTGTATATATGTTGTTGAAAAGAGTTATTGGATTTGATGGATACCAATTTATTGGAATCATATAATTTAATATAATTGGTCTAGTAAAATTATTTTTGTGTCATGAAGTTTTAATAGTGTACTCTAGGCTTTATTATAGAGTTTTCTAGGGATTATGGCTAAGAGAAATAAGGGGATTTTATTATGTTAACCAAATTGGTTAAATTAATTGGAAAAGTTTACATGTAAATAAGATCTTTAAGAAGTGATATATTGAATCATTAAACATGGTTTCCATGTTTTATATATGAAGTAATTATATGAGAAGGTATATAAATATGAGGGATGATAATTTTATTCCCTTGTTTTGAGAGACCTATCTAGTGCATATGGTGAAGTTGGAATTTGGATGGTGAGATAAATATAAGGTCAAAGGAAGCTTGGAGTTTTGTAACATTATTAAGGTAAGTAAAATATATCATTATATCTATTTTATTTTAATCATTTAAAGTATATATAGGTGTTTATATTCCATGAAACCCTTATTTTTTATATTCTATTGAATGATTCAATGAATTCATGTTTTATAAAATTTTACATGGTCCATTAAAAGTTTTCATAGGGTTCATGATACTCACTAAAATGTTTTCCCAATAACTATAATCCTTCTAGACTTCATAACTAGAGAGTTAGCTGGGGTTGTTCCAAGTGGCACATGGTTTTTGCAACTCACTTGGTGTCGTATAACTCATATGGGCCATGAAATCTTGAATATAGAGTGAGAAGATTCCATTACAACATGAAATGAGTCCATTATAAATATCCATAAAATAGTAAATCCATCTTTAAATAGAGTATTTTGAACTTTATTTTAAGAATAAATATTTAAAGGGAATTTAGATGATTAGAATGGATGATTTTCTTTAAAAGGACCATCAATTTGATAATTCATAGTGAATCATGGAAATCTCATATAGGTAGGAGGATTTGACAATTTCTATGATATTGGATAATTAATTTATTCTTTATTGATTTATTTTGATCATGAATTGATTTGGTTATATATGTTTTATAAGAAATAAGTTTTTTTAAAATCTAAATTTATGATAATTTTTTAGAAAAAAATATATTACAGAATAGATGGGTTTTTTAAATAATTTTAATGATCTTTATAAAATATTCTTATATTGTGTGTCCATATGAATGAAAATGGTTAGGGTGAGACCTATTTTAAAAAACCTTAATCTCATTCCATGGTAAATCAATGATTTAGAGAGCCTGTGTTAAGGAAAAAAATAGTTTAAATTATCTATGATTAAAGGAAACACCTTACTCATTGTCATAGTAAAGTAGAGGGTTTGAGATTTTGATGTGTGGATAAGTGAGGAATTAGTTTATTTATAATCAATATATCTAGTGATTATTTGAATTTATTTAATTATTCTCTATTATAGCTTAAAATGATTTAATTTTAAGGAAATTGGAAGATTTTGATGATACTCAAGAAGCATGGAGTTTATGGTGATTCTAAAAAAACAAGAAGTTTTTGGTGGTTTTCAGGGAATGTTGATTTTCTAGTTTTTTGGGAAAATAGGTAGTTTTTTTTCTATTTTAATTGATAAAATATAGAGTTTTATAAAAGTTTGTTTTCAATGGAAAAACATTCTTTATAAACCATTTTATTAAATATAAAAATAAATTTTTGTTTTATAGAAATTAAGGATTTTGATAAAATGGTTTTGATATATCATATTTTTTTATATTTATTTTCAAATTATTTTAGTAAATATATGTTTAAGATAAACATATTTAGATTTATCTTTGTTGGTTATCATTGTACTTATTAAATTTTCTCATGCATGTATATTTTTTAGTGTCATTGGGGAAATCTAATCGAGTTCATACTCCCTCCCTAAATGTGTACTTTGGTGGAAATGTATACCTGATTGGTTAAAATGTATGGAAAGGAATTATCTCTTAAATTTTTTAATAGAGAGTCGTAGATACACTATGGATACATAGAGGATGGAGAAAATTTGTTGGACTTAGGTCAACATTTTTTATTTGTATTTATCATGTGACTTTACAACTTTATATCGGGTTTAAAAAAATTAATTTATTTTCCACTGTTCTATTTAAATTTTTTTTAGTAAAATAATTTTACTTTCACATAAATTTTTTATCAATTCAATTTATTTCTATTTAGGGAAAATAATCCCCCAATGGTTCACTTATTACCTTGGAACTATTTTCCAACCTTTGGTGATAAGGAGAGAATTATTGATTCCATGTAGAACTTCAATTTGTGTCATAGGATTCAAATCCTAGGGTCTACTTCTTACAAAATCACATTAGATTAGGTTTTTTTAAATTTATTCTTGGTTATTATGATTGGTATGGAGAATATCATGTTCAAAAAATTAAATACACCCATAAAAATATTCATCAAACCTTTTTATGGAGAACTTCATATTACTAGGAATTATAGGTAAATTAAAGTTTAATGCTGACCTTATATGATACTGTTATTTATTACATGTTAACCCATGATGGGGTAAAATTGGTATGAGTTGGTGTATATCAATATAATTGTCTTATAAAAATTGATTTACTTTTTTTAATAATATTCCTAAAGGTTTTTGTAGGGTTGGTTAATATATTTTTTTCATCATAGGCCTTCTAATAATATATATTTTAAATATTATATTATTTTTATACACACACATTTGAACATTAAATAACTCTTAAATGGATTTCTAGATTTAAAAATATAACTACAAGATTGTGTTCGAATGAGGGTTTTCCCTAAGAGTGGTGCAATTTTTTGGTATATCTTTGAACCCTGCAACTAAGATTTGGATTTTATCTAAATAAAAATAAATTATTATATTTATTAGGTTTTATGTGGAGATGAGGCAGTGACATGTCATAGTGACATGAAAATTAAATACCATGTGGTGATGATATGGAACATTAGATGATTTATGGGATGATATATATTTTTATATGGTTGACTAGGTTTAATTTAAGGATTTAATTAATGGACTTGTGAGGGGAATTTATTGGTGGGTTTATGATGGGACTTAATGAAAGAAATAATTCATTACCTCTCCTCTATAATACATTAAATTGATGGAAATTAATAAGAAAACTCCCCACCCCTATCCCTTTTTATTATTATAAGAAGACTAAAAGGAGTCCATCTCTCTCCCTCTCCCTCCCTCTCTTTCACTCCTTATACAATAAAGAACATGTTATTCATGAAATTGGTGTTATTCAAAGTGGGTGTGATAATGAAATCTAAGTTTCATGATGTGGTCATCAAGATTCGAGTAATATCTAATGAGGTAGGACTCATCATTTCAATATTCACCTCATTTATCATAAAAAACTAAAAGTCTCTTCTTTTAAAGAAAAAATTTACCAATGATGAGAATTATAGAGATTTTAAAAAATAATATTAAGATAATCATAAAGAATAATATTCAAATATATTATTCTTTATATTCTTTGACATTTGGAATGAAAATTATTTTCTTATTTCAAGCATTCTTGTTGTTCTTCACAATTTATTTCATGGATTATAAATGACATCAATAGTGATAAGGATTTTAAAAAGAAAAGATGCACATTAAATACTAATATTTATTATTCCACCCCATTCATGAAGAATTTATTTTTGAATAACCAATAATTTATCTTCTTTGATTATGAATTAAATGATTATTTAATTTTGTAAGGGATGAACATGGGGATGGAGCCTCTATATTCATCATGGATTTTTATCATAAGGAATTTCTATAGTTTTTATGCTAAATATATTTGTTCATTAATGGATATGATTATTAATAGAGTTATTTATTTATTATTAAAATAATTAGTCTATAATAGATTAAAAGTTTCCAATAATTAATATTCCCATGGAACTTTCATTCATTAGTTATAAAAACTTTATCATCTCATTAATTATATATTGTTAATTATGAACACATCCTTGTATGGTAATGTATTCCACTAACCAACACTCTACTAATTATAAATCTTCCATTATTCTCTTTGTTATTCAATCAGAATCCAAAATCCTATAATAAATAATGGTAATAGAAACATTGGTTCAGGAGTATCACATTGATAGTGTGAAGGGTTTTCAGAAACTTTTGATGAATGAAGATATGAAAATGACCAGGTGAAGAAGGATATATAAAAATAACCTTGGTGAGGTGTGATGATTATATATGGGGTGACATAAGAAGTAGATAGTGAAGGCATGGCCAAATATTGAGTTTGAAACATAATTTATGGAGAGAAGATGAAGGTTTTTACATTTTGGGTATTTTACTACTACATGTTTTATAATAATTGGTCACATGATATTTGTATTTATAGCTCAATTTTTTGCATTGAAATACTTTCAACATGAAATTTAACCTCATGAAAATCTCTTAGTGTGACTCAAACTTAGTGGAATTAAGGTTATGTGAATTTTTAAACATCACAATTTTTGTAACTCAATGTTACAAACCATGTATCATGGTAAAGGTAACTTGATATTTATAGATTTTACACCCTCAAAAGCTATATAATACCCACACACCATGTAACTACTAGGAAATGTTGTGAAATCTATATTCACATGTGTTGGGTGATAGAAATACATGAATAGACTACCCGAGTGATCACACACACTATGTACCTTACTAGGACAGACATTTTATTTTTTAGGATATAGTACTCTTGGTATCTTTCTAAAAAAGTACCAGTTTTTATATAAGATTTGTCCATTATAAGTATTTTCCACTTATAACATGGTGGTGTGTATATATTAATAACTTTTAGTATATGTTTCATGTGTTTTAGAATCTATATTTTTATATATTTCTATAGACAATGAAGGGAGTGGGTGGGTAATCAGAGTTGACACAGGGTTGGTAGCCCCTATGGTATCATAGAATCCCCATGACATGGGTCTTCTAGACACTTATTGGATTAGGTAACTCCCAATAGTTATGGATAATGTAATATATAGTTTTGGAATCATTAACCCTCTTATATACTGCTCATTACACACAATAAGTCACATGTCAATCATAGGGGCCAGTATCCCCTCGACTAACATCAAACCATTAATGAAGCATGATTACCCCATTACCACTACTACCGAGGGATGATGTGGAAGTAAAGGTTATGAAATATTTTAGGGTTTTTATGTTCTATATTGATCTAGACACTTTAGATTCCTTTTCAATGTTTTACCATAATAGATATATGAGTTGATGAATGGTGACCCTCTTGACAATGGTTACTTAATATATCAAATTGGAAACTGGGTTTATTCTACTAAGATTAATTTCCCTACAACTTTATTATTATGTTATCAGGGTTTCCTACTATGTATATTTATACCTAACTATATATGGAACTCATACCCACATTTGTTTTCTTTCTTCCATACAATGGATAGTTTTGTAGTGGTTTCAATGGAAGTAGATCTAGTGAAGATAGTGCTTAGAGGATCTTAAAGGTGTTCATTGATAGTGGTTCTTATGTCCATGTTAATTTTATGTGGAGTACATATGTTTCTTTTTTAATGTTGGTATTTTTCAAGGGATATTGGGATTTTTACTTTGACTTATTTATGTATTTATTTTATATTTCACTATATAGATATTTTCCATAGCCACATGTATGATATACTGAATATGGTTTATCTATATATAAATTTTAATTATTTTTTATTCTAAAATTAAGATATGTGTATGTTACAATTTTATTAGTCAAGGACTCTAATAAAAGAGAAATTATTTATTAATTATCATCTTTATCCCTTAGCCTATTGGTGGTGGTATTAAGGTTGTACACCATTCTTATTATTGTCCCATGAGAGGTCTTAGTGGGTTGGATCATTTTAGAATACTATTAGATTAGATCGTGTATTAGGGATGGATTTTAGAGTTAGTGGTCATGAGATGTACCAAACCCACACTCCTAGGTTTGGCACTAATAACACATTCTTTAAAAAATATATTTGATAACAAATGATATATCCTAAAAAAACTTACATAATTTTACACACAATATACGTATTTACACATTACATCTCACAAATAAATTTACAATACCATAACTTAAAGTTTTTGTGTCTTTAGAGATGAACTAAAACAATATCTTATTACACATTATTTCTCTAACACCTCCAACAAAAAAACTATATACAAGAATTCATTCTATACATAATCTTGTATTTAATTTCATATGTAAATATGGAAACATAGTTAGGGGTGAGGTTAAGTGATTAGAAATGGAACAACTACTTGTCCACATGTCATAAAATTTAGATCATAATCATGTGATAAAATATGATCTTGAGAGAAATATCTCACTAAAATAACATGAAACATAAGAGTTATATAAAAGGAATAATAAAAGGAGATATAACCTCAATTGTTAAAGTATATAACATAGTGAAATAGAATGAAATCATGACTGAATAATCATAATATAGGGAGTACAATATAGTTATATAACATAAACATGAGGAAAAATCATAAACATAGGGAATCATAACATTATAAACATATATACCCATAATAAAGTATACAGATGGTCTTATGAACATAGATAATAAAAATAATGTCCATATTTTTTTTAAACATATCTAATCATAATCATGTGAATTCAAAATCTTGTGAACATAGATAATTTCAATATTTTACACCCAAAATATTTTGTACATAGAAAACCACAATCATTTCCACACACAGTATCATTATCTCATGAGATATGAAGATTTACCCAATTCATTTAAGTGATATAACAGAAACCCATCACATAATGATAATACATACACATGTGTGATACATGTAATCAATAATAACATGAAATACACATGGAAATAAAATGGGGTTCATAACATTTTCAAATGGTATCACATAAAAATTAAATTAAGAATTAAATCAGTAGATACAAAAACTTAAATCACCCAGAAGAAGTATTTAATAAGGGAATTTAGGGCATTATTTATCAAAAATAACTCTATAATAGATAACTATTTTAGGGAAGGTGAATAAAAATAGTATCATAAATCCATTAAAGAGTTCTTAGAAAACATTTCTTAACATTATCATAAAAATACAATGCCATGAGTAACTCTCAAAAACCATTTTCTAGAAGGTGAAATGTATACCTTTTTTTTAAAACACCACTTTAAAATAAATACAAATAATTGTTCCTTGAAAATGAATAAGGTTCTAGTAAATAAACATGTAGTGGAAGATAAATGAAATGAAAATGATATGAAGTGCGTTTTTTAATATTTTAAAATATAATTATTAAAACCCACACCATCAAAAGAGTAATTAGGATTCATTTTTAAAATAGGTAATGATAAGTATTAATATCATAAGAGATAATAAATATTTTGGTTTCAAAATAAGAAAGGTTAAAATTGGTGAAAACAATGAATATATACATGGAAGATAAAATACTATTAGAGATGATCAGAATTATTTTTTACAATAATATTTTTTTTATTAAAGAAAGAAATAAAATAAAGAATAAATTTTGAATTAAAGAAGTAATTTTACTAGAGAGATAATTGGTAATATCATATTAAATAGGGAAATTTAATAACATAGGAAACATAGAAGAACATATTTAATGGTGAAATTATATGTCTCATCAAAATGGATTTGATCAGATAAAAGCCCTCACCCTAGATTACTGCTTAGTTAGAGAGATCCTAACTCATGTATGATAAACATGATCATTTTAATTAATTTATTTCATAAAATTATCCAAATATATTAACATTTACTCATTTTATTATAATAATTCATTATAAACTTTATTGCTAGTTACTGTTCATTTTCATCATCAGATGTTAATAAATGTGTCTATTTCATAGATGTTTTGCAATGGCCATGTTGATCCCCATTATTTGAAACAAAGTTCATCATTCAAAAATTATTAAATTAAATAGAATAGAAGTTCCATAATTATTTTTAATGTTTTAATTTCATTCCAGAATAGTTTTAGTTTTTATTCCTAAAGATGGAATTTACGATGAGCTTGTTTCTTTTATTTTTAACGAACAAAAGGTGGTATACTAATAACAAGTTAAATTTTCTTATTTTTTTTATGAAAAAAACAAGAAATTATTTACCAATTAATATGTAATGTTACTAATAACCATGTATCCCTTTCTATCCATGATATAAATTTTTTACATTATTCATGTAACTGGTTAAACCGACATAGATAAGAACATGCATTAATCTATTGGTGAGTATGGCTATGAAAGTAATTATTTTATTATAATATAAATATTAAAGAATCATAATGATACTGTTTAGTTTTTATTATGGTTATGAATATAATTTAAGGATAGGTGTATTAAAATATATCAAATAAAAGGGTAGGGAGTGGAAAATACTCTCATTCGGGGCTTAATTATTCCCTTAGAGGGACTCTTGAAAATAGAGGAATTGCGAAACCTTATTGTGGTTATATAATTCCAAAAATAGAATAGGGATATAAGATAGAAAAAATTAGTAGATATTTAATGAAAATTTTATGTATAAGTGTGGCTTGGATTGGGTGAAAGTGAGCTCCATTTTTAAGTGAAAATGAGGGACATTTCCCAAGAAACTTGGTTATATTAATAGAAAAAATGGAGTCACATAAGAGTTAAGTAAGGAAATTTTTATGATAAATGTGCATATGAATTAAACACCTATAAATGGTCAAATGTATTATATAAGTTTCATTTTTATTTAATAAAAATCAATCCATGGTAGATTACCTCCTTTTACACAATGTTAACTTGTTTAATTATTTACCCTATTAATTATTTTTTTACTAAAAATATAAGACAACCCATAAAAATTAAAAAATGATAATTTTTAATTTTAACAATATTTAATCCAATTAAACCTCTAAATATGATAAAAATATCTTTAAAATTAAAACATATAATATATAGTAAAACTGTTTTTATAGAAAAATGTCATTTTAAAACATTAAGTGTTCAAATTATTTTTTCATATCAATCAATAATTAAAATTAGTATTAATATATAAATATATATAAATATAAAATTATATTCATTATTTAAAATATAAAAAATTAATCTATTTATATAAAAGTACAAAAAACTTATAAAAAAATTCTTTTGAAATAATCCCTTTACTTTCACTGTGGTAACTTACTTTTACCTAGGTAACTTATTTTTATGCCCTAATATAAAATTTAATACATAACCTAATTAGATTTTTATAATTAAAAATATCGAATACATTTTATTTTATTTTACATCTAAAAGTGCTAAAAAAATTTATTATTCACCTAATTAGATTATTATAATTAAAAAAAGAAAATAATTTTTATTTATTTTATATCTAAAAGTGCTAAAAATAAATTTTAATATAAAAACACATAACGTATAATTTTTTTAGAAAGATTCATTTTTAAGCACAAAATAATTTATTCTTATTAATTTTCATACAAAATATTTTGAAATGAATAATAATTTTTTTATATATTATAATATTTTTTAACTAATATCATTTTTCAATACTAATTAATTTAATTTATTAAGATAAAAATAAAAAATACTTAAAAAAATAGTTCTTCGAAAAAAATATCATTTCATTAAATAATTTTGAAAACATCCTATTAAAATTAATTATTCATCTTTTAACCATTTAATTTTATATATACATTGGTATTGAAATATTTAATTAATACATTAAATCATTATTTAATAATAATAATAGTAATAATGAAAATAATAACAATAATACATAACGTATAAAAATATATTATTTTTTATAATTTTTTAATTAAATATTATATTTTTTGTTTCATTCTAAAATTATATTAATTTCAATCTGTTACTAAAAATTACACAAAATTAATATACCACTTGGATACATGCATAACCAACTATAATATATCTAATGACCATATACCCATAAATAATGAATATATTTACCCCATCACCTCTTATAAATTCATTCCATTCTTACCAATTAAATCACACTTCTTATTCACTTCATTTTTATTATATATTTCACAACATAATTTTTTCCTTTGATTATATTTTATTTTTAATTATAGGTTTAGTTTCCTAATGGTGATCCTCAATAGTAAATATGATCTGGAGGATTTCCTAGTTGTAAATATATCATTCTTTTATGTTTATTCTTCCTTTTTAATTTTTAACCTTTAAGAGATATAATCATTCATGGTATATAATAATCCATGTATTATAATATATAGTTTCATGTAATTTTGTTGTAATTTTCCACTATGATTGAATAAAGTGTTGTTAGTTCGATTAATATCATGTATGGATAATTTAATAATCAATTATAATTTATTCAAAAGAATAAAAAATCTTTCTTTTGAGTTACATACATATATTTATGGAAGGAAAATGGGTCTTAAAAGTTGGTGTGTTACATTCCCTCCATTTATTAAATCTAATACTCACAATTTTAATTATTACTCTATAGTATAAATAGATAAGGACATCCATAAACTGATCATGACATAAGATATAATTTTTAATGAGATATCAACCTCATATATTTGGGTAAGATTAAGAAACTCATATTTTACTTCATAATTATGATTTTTTCATAGTTTGTTATAGGACTTAGTAGTTCCTTTATACATACCATTCACAATGTAATTTTCATGATACTATATCCAACCAAACAATATAACTAAATAGATATAATAATATCCAATAAAATCAAAGAAAATGAATCCTATGATTATTTATCTAATGACACATTTGAAATTCCATCAACGTTTAAATCTACTCTAACTGTTTGGGATGAGTATCCGTCATTTTTGGGTATCAAGACACATATTAATGAAGATGTATCCAAAAGGATTTGATAATCACCCTTGCATTGATATGGGATGATTTGGGATAGAAAATGATATTTACTTATCCTGAAAATTGATGTGAGCTTGATATAGGGATAACCAATCCATACCTAATATCACATCAAATTCAAAAAGGTAAGAATAACTAGACATGAAAGGAGTATCTCCCTATGAATATTTATTGGAGAGTATTTATATACATTGGATGCGATCAACGCACCACTTAGTGTTTTTACCAGAAATACAATATCCAATGTTTTAGGTGGTTAATCACGATTCTTATAAATATTGTATGATATGAAGGAATCTGAAAAATTATAATAAAATATGAAATTGGTAGATCAAGAGTGGAGAATAAGTATACCTTTAACCACCACATTATTATAGACCACATCAAAATTATAGTTTTCATAGAATATTTATTATTCCTTTGTTCTTGGAGGTTGTTGATTACTAATATCCTCTTTAAGCCTTGTATTGGGGAATTGATTTGAAGAATTTCCAAACTCTTCACATTTAAAAAATTTAATTGACTGGGATACCTTATAAATAAATTTATTTCTATCCATCATGGTAACAAAAATAATCATTTTTCGTCAGCATGTTATTGTTTTATTCTCTCCTTTTTTAAACTTTAAACATATTCTTACAACTTTGAGAAATTTCCTTAGGAATTTCTTCCCAAATTATTGACACATAGGAAGTTGAATCTTTTTTCCTTCATTGTCTTTATCACCTGAAATTCTATGAAACTTTGTTTTAAACTTATTTGGTGTGTTTGGTATTTCAAAAAAGTTTAAGTTATTAATCATAACTCGAGATAGCTAAGTAAGAATAAACATAATATTTTTAATAATATCTCCCATACCATTTGGTTTCTCCTTAGGAAAATCACTACATGTTTTATCACATCCATTATTAACATTATTATTTTTGGCTCCAACCGTTACTTGAATAAAGAAAATTTTAGGAATATGAATACTTAATTTTATAAAATAAAAAATATAAAATTAGAAGAAGTGACCCATAAGTGATGTGCATAACTTAAATTATGAATCAATAAGTTTTAATATTGGTTATATATGGTCAATTTTCTATTAGGTTCTCTAACTTAACTAGTTATAAATTACATCATCAAATTCCATAATAATAGATTTATGTCCTTTATAATGGTTTTTAAAGTACATCTGAATCAAAAAAAGAAAATATATAATAGAATACTATTTTAAAATAATAAAATTGTTTTTAGAGTCTACATGACACAAAAAACCAAGCTTAAACAACTCATGAAATATAATTCTTTAAATTTAATATCTTCAATAGCTTATAAAACATGCAATCCCAAGTCAAAATGAACCACAATATAGTATACCATTTTAAACTAACCATTAAATTGGAGGGTATGAATAGTTCTAAATAAATTACGAAAATTATAGATATATATTGATTATAAATAAAATAAGAATCATTTAAAATAAAAATAAATGTTTTCTAAAAAAATGTATTTTTCTATAAGATAATTTAGTTTCTCTTTGCACACGTAATTTAAAATTAATTTTTTACCACTTTTAAATATTTTATTTGATAAAATTAAATTCAATTTTCAAATTATAATATCAAAATTACAATAGGGTGATTTGTTTTTGTATTTTTATTAAATGTTTCATTTTTCATCAAATAGTAAAAAATACTGAATTTATTAAAAACTATATATTATTTTAAATTATTTATAAAGTTAAATTATATTTAAAATTGGTTTTAAATTAACATTTGTTCAATTTTATATCAATTAATCCAATTTAGTTCATTTTAATCAATTTCATATTCAATTTAGTTAAAAAAACCTTATAAACTTTCGAACATTTTCTCTTGGGAAACCTGCTTTATTATCACATCTTTGGGATTAATTTTAAATTAGAATATTTTACTTATGGTGATGGAATTTAGAAAAATGTATTGAAATTTTTTAATCATAATAATTCTTATTTTCTAATATGTGAAAGTTAATTTTTGACTTTAATGAATAGTAAAAATAGTAAAAATTATTTATCGTAGTTAAGGTAAAAATGGGTTTATTAGGGGGTTAAAATAAGAATATAAGGGTTAAAATAACCAAAACACTTGTCCAAAATATAATTTATTGAAATATTTAGACCCTTTCATGTATAATTATATATAAAAATAAAATTTTTATCCTTTTTATTTTTCAGAAATGTGGGTACACATTTTTATTTTAAAAAATTACTAGTGTGCTACTCACCTCACTTATAAAGGTCCATCACCTCTCCTCTCTTATTCACACATTCAAACCATATTGGTTCATCCAAGACATACCCAAATAACTTTAAAACTTAAATAAACTCATCATATAATCCTTGGTTCGGTCATAAATTCATTCTAGTAATAATTTAGGTATAATTCTAAATAAGAACCCTGTGAAGAGGTAAAATTCCTAACAATGAGTTTCTCTTTTATTTCTTATTTGACATACTTAAATTCTTATTAAAAAATGATAATATAATAAAATAATTATATTACATATACTGAGATTTTTTTATGTTATGTTAATTACCTACAACCATCTCCAATTCCATCAAATGGATTACAGAATCATCATTTGTGTATATGGTGGACTACCGCCTTACAAACCGATGTCATTTTTTTTCAGTACCACTTTTAATGGTTGGGTATGATGATAGATATAAAGTATATATATGATATTTATAAAATATTTATACATATAGATTAATTATATCATTAATAACTTTTTTACTTTCCATTCGGTAGGGGATACAATAATGTCACTCATGTGTATGACATACTACCACATCGTGAAGCGATGTGATTCGTTTTCCCCTAAATATTTACATGGAAGGTAATAAGGATAAATATAATGAATATATATGATATAAATTAAATAATTATGATATTAATGAAATCTTTTTCATTCTTAAAATATAATATATCATTCTCTTTCTTACATTTTCACTCATAGAAAGATGATAACATCAATCATGTACATTTGGACTATCGCCTTCACATAGCAATGTGACTCTATTTTAATCACCTTACCAAATGGATTATATATATATATGTATATTTAAAAGAAATAATATGGTATTCATGATATTATAATAATTATTTAAATAAAAATATGACTCATCACATTTCCATAATGATTATTGAAAAATGGAAACGTTACTGTTGGACTCCTCATGTGTTAATCATGTTTTAATGATCACAAATCCTTTTACTGTTAATTAATCTCAATCTTCATTTCACATCTTTATAATGGTTTTCAATATCAATAATAACTATATATCATGGTTTAATGATAAAAAATATTATGGATGTTAATTACTCTCTTTATTATTTACAAGTCTTATGCATGATCACAAATCTCACATATATTATAAAGCCTTTATGTTTATGATTCAAGTTCTCTTACTCTCTAACGATTAAGCTTAATCCATATTCTGCATATTCTGTCAAAGTCCAAATATAAATATTTTTCTAAGTATGGACTCACCGTGAAGGACTCACCGTGAAGGACTCACCATGACCCAGACACCGTGACCCAGACACCGTGACCCAGACACCGTGAAGGACAAACCGTGACCTCAACACCATGAGCTAGACACCATGACATGGACATACCGTGAAGCTCATACCGTGAAACTCATACCGTGAAGCACATACTATGAATCACATACCATGAAGAAGACACCGTTCACATAATCAATGTGAAACTGTTTCTTAACTTTTTGTCAATATTATTTAAATAATGCTAACGGTCATATTTGATGTTTTTAATGAAATTAATGTTATTTAATGTCAGTGGTTGGCATGTTAGGAGACCGTATCTCGTACCTATAAAAAGGGAATCATTCCTAATACTAGAACTCGTGGAATGTAAGGAATATTAAGATGCAGTACACAAATATACGATACAAAAAACAGAACAGAAGTGAGGCATGAAAGCGTGAATATACAACAAGAAGAACAATCCTGAACAAGAAGGATATTGCAAGACATTCAAAGAACTCTAATGAATGAAATCCAACACCACTGAAGAACACACGCCGAATGAAGAGATATTTTTCATATCTGTAAAAGACAAGATGACTACGACACTCTTTTTTTCAACAGAAAAAACCAGAGAAGGACTTTGAAGCATTCCTGCTGAATCCAATGAGTCCAGAGCTTCATTGATAATCAATAGAGATTTCTAAAATCTTATCTCCTCTCTCTAAGTGATTTATTTATTAACTTTCGAGCAGTGCAGTGTACTCTGTATTTCTTATATGCACACTATCTCCTGCACTGAACTGTAGGATATCAAAATCCTCAAACCATAGTTGTTTACTCTTGTTTTCCTATGTCAACTATGGAAGAGGTCCTTGTGTGGCCTGGTCTGTTTGTTTCCCATGAAGAACAGTGGTAGAGGTCCCTGCGTGGCTTGGACAGTTTTGTAAACTGTTGTTAACCCCGATCTAGGGTGTGGATCAAATTTATATAAATTTGAGAGGACTAAGTCTCGGCTTGAGACTGAACCTCTTGTTATCTCTGCTGTGCATCTTTAGTTTAAGTTTATAGTATACTTCATATATCTTATTTTTTCTGCTGCTATTACTTTTAAATAAAAAACTATTTTAAAGCTACTTTGATAGTTAAATTAGCAAGTGTTTAAACTTATTGTAAATCAGTAGGTTAGTTTCAAAAGTTAGTTTAATCTTGTGGTTAAAATAACTGAGACCTAATCAATCTTTGAGAAGCTAAGTGAACATTTACAATATGTATAAATTCACTACAGTTTTACTAGTTTTATAAATTGGTGGATTTTAAATAGACAATATGTTAACAGAAATTTTAATTGGAACTCAATTCACCCCCCTCTTGAGTATCAACTCTAACCAACATTTGGTATCATAGGTTTAAAATATTTTCTGAAATACTCTGTTTTTCAACTGTGATTTTAGTTGTATTTTAAAGTTCTTAAAATTTATGTTATTTTTAAATTTTATCTCTTTAAATTTTTTGTCTCAACCTAGTTATCATGAATAATAGACTTGAAGGTGATGCTACTAATAGACCACCATTTTTCAATGGTACAAACTATGCTCAGTGGAAACTTAAAATGAAAATTCATTTAGAAAGCATGGGTTTTGATATTTGTACTGCTATAGAATCTCAATATAAAATTCCATAAACTGAAAGAATAACTTGGGATGAACCTACAAATACAGCTTACAATAATAATTATAAAGCTATGAATGCCCTGTACTGTGCTCTAGGAGATGAAGAGTTTAACAGAAGTTCTTCTTGAAAATATGCTTTTGAAATTTGGGATACTTTGGGTGTTTCTCATGAAGGAACAACCAATGTTAAACAAATTAGAGTGAATACTTATACTATTAAATATGATAATTTTAAGATGAAGACTGATGAACCTATTTCTGATATGTATATCAGGTTCAATGAGATAGTCAATACAATGAATTCACTTGGTAAAGCTGTTCCAGCAAAGGAGCAAATTATGAGAATCTTGAGATGTCTACCAGACCGATGGAGGGGCACTTCTGTTTCAATCAGAGAATCTTGTGATATTGGTAAACTGCCAGTCAAGGAACTTATTGGTAAGTTAATGATGTATGAAGAATAACTTAAGGTAAACAAAGAAGAAGAAGATAAACCAAAATGGAAGTCAGTGGCTTTCAAGACTACTACTTCAAAGAATAAGGATAAAGAGAAAATTCAGACCATGAGTGATAGATCAAGCTATGAAGAAAGTGAAAGTGCATATGACAGTGATGAAAAAATGGCTCACATAGCCAGAACATTTAAGAAGTTTTATAGGAAGAAGAAGTTTTTCAGAAAATAAAATTACAAAGGTAAGTATGACAACAAGGGACACTGGAAAAAGGACTGGAAGAAATCTAACAAATCTGATGAAGTTGTCTGCTATGAATGCAAAATAAAAGGACATATAAAAGCAGACTGTCCAAAGCTGAAATACAAGAATAAATATGAATATAAGGATAATAAGTATAAGAAAGCCATGAAGGCTATATAGAGTGCTTCTGAGGATAGCTCCAGTGAATCTGAAGCTTCTGAGACTGAAAACAGAAGTAAGGAAAACATGTGTTTTATGAAAAACACTTCTAAGGTAATATCTGAAACTCCTGCTTTAAATTCATATTATTATAGAGATGATTATGATTCTGAAAATATGTCAAAATATGAACTATTTGAATACTGTGATATATTGGAAGAAACCTGTATTGAGATGAAAGACAAATACAAAGGTTTAAAAAACAGTATGCTTTAATTGTTAAACATAAATATGATCATGACATAGAAATGGAAAAGAATGCTCAGTTACTTAATGAAAACACTGAACTGAAATTTTCAAATGAGAAACTTTGGAAGGATTTAGAAAATTTCACAAATGGAAAAGATAATCTTACTCAAATGCTAGGTAAGCAGATTGCACCTAGATACAATATTGGTATAGGATACCAACCTGGACAAAGACAGATTACCAAGAATAGATTTATTCCTAAATCTGGACAGAATACTGCAAGTTCTAGTTCTGGACATTTGTATGCTTCAACTAGTTATTCACTTAGTTATAAATATAATAGAGTTTATCTTTCAAAATATTTTGATTCTCTAAATTGTATGAGACCCATAAGACAAATTTGGGTACCTAAAGTTTTGTTAGCTAACCTGTCTGGACCCAAGAAAATCTGGGTACCAAAATCATTTCCTATCTAAATCTGTTTTGTAGGGAACCTGCTTAAAGAGATCCTGTAGAAAGACCTAGTACTTAGATAGTGGATGCTCAAGACATATTTCATGAGACTTCTCGTGCTTTAAAAGTTTAATAAAGGTTGATTGAGGACATGTAACCTTTGGTGATAATTCTAAAGGAAAGATCATCGGCTTAGGCCAGATTGGTAACACTGACTCAGTATTAATTTCTAAAGTTCTATTTGTTGATGGACTTAAATATAATCTGTTAAGTATTTCTCAATTATGTGATGATGGTTTCAATGTCAAATTTGAAAATGATTCTTGTAATGTTTTTAATTCTAAAAACGTTTTAGTCTTTTCTGCTCTAAGAGATAAAAATGTTTATGCTGTTGATTTAAATTCCTTAGCTAAGCAAAATGTTACCTGCTTAAATTCTTTTCATAAAGAGTCTTGGTTATGACATAGAAGATTAGGACATTGCAATTTACACTCACTTAGAAAAATTACTAGGAAGAACTTGGTTATAGACCTACCTAAACTTGAGTTTCCAAATGAAAAAGTTTGTAATTTCTGTCAAAAGGGAGAGCAACATAATGTTTCTTTTAAATCAAATAAAGAAGTGTCAACTTCTCAACCTCTCGAGTTGGTTCACATGGATTTGCTTGGACCATATAGAGTTTCTAGATTAAATGGGAAGCACTATGTTTATGTCCTAGTAGATGACTTTTCTAGATATACTTGGGTATACTTCTTAGCTCACAAAAGTGAAGCTTGTTCTTACTTTCTCAAATAATCCAAATATGTAGAAAACTTTAGTGGACTTAAGATTAAAACCCTAAGAAGTGATCATGGCTGTGAGTTTGAGAATCATGAGTTTGAATCCTACTTCTCACACAATGGTTATAGTCACAATTTATCTACCCTTAGGACACCTCAGCAGAATGGTATAGTAGAAAGAAGAAATAGAACCCTGCAAGAAATTGCTAGAACTATAATTAATGAATATGACCTGCCTATTTACTTTTGGGCTGAAGCTATCAATACAGCTTGTTATATCATTAATAGAGTCTTAATTAGACCTGTTCTTAAGAAGAACCCTTATGAGTTGTGGAACAATAGAAAAACTAAAGTTAGTTACTTTAGAGTCTTTAGTTGCAAAGTCTTTATTTTTAATACCAAAGATAATCTTGACAAGTTTTCTTCCAAGAGTAATGAAGGAATTTTCCTAGGTTACTCTATTTCTAGTAAAGCCTATAGAGTTTTCAATAAGAGAACCAAGTGTGTGGAAGAATCTATTCACATCAAGTTTGATGAAACTGATCCACATGAGCCTAAAACCTCTCTTGAAAATATTGAAGAAGATTTATCTGTTCTGGACCTTAATGACAGATCTAATGAACCTGTTATAAAGACAACCAGTTTTGAACTTATTCCAGAATCTGTTCCTAATGAACCCGAACCTAGAGAAGAACCTGAAATTTCTATTCCTACCTTTACTAGATCAACTATAATTCTAAAGAATCATCCTTTAGATGCTATTGTAGGAAATATTGATAGAGGGACACCGACTAGAGCTTCTCTTATAAATCAGGTTGAACATCAAGACTTCTTGTCATAGCTTGAACCTAAAAACATTGATGATGCTATTAATGATGAATTTTGGGTAATTTCTATGCAAGAAGAACTCAATCAATTTGAAAGAAATAAAGTTTGGAATCTTGTTGAAAGACCTAAGGACACTTTCACAATAGGCACTAAATGGGTGTTTAGAAACAAAGTTGATGAGTCTGGAAACATAGTTAGAAATAAATCTAGGCTAGTGGCACAAGGCTATAGTCAAGAATAAGGTATAGACTATGAGGATACTTTTGCTCCAGTATCCATATTAGAAGCTATTAGGATTTTACTTGCTTATGCTGATCATCTAAATTTCAAACTATATCAAATGGATGTCAAGAGTGAATTCTTGAATGGATATATTGCTAAGGATGTTTTTGTTGAACAACCACCTGGATTTTCAAACCCCCATTATCCAAATCATATTTTAAAATTATCAAAAGCTTTATATGGTTTAAAGTAAGATCCAAGAGCTTGGTATGATAGATTAAGTACTTTTCTAATTTCTAAAGGTTTTACAAAAAGGATAACTGATCCTACTCTGTTTATAAAATGAATTTCTAAAGATGTTTTAGTTGTAAAAATTTATGTAGATGATATTATTTTTGGATCTTCAAAAACTACATTATGTACTGATTTTTCCAAAATGATGCAAAATGAATTTGAAATGAGTTTAATGGGTGAACATAAATTCTTTCTGGAATGGATCTTTATTCTCTGTTTCAACTGAAGTCTGTAGCTCATCCAGAACTAGAACCAGAGCCCCAACCTCAATCTGAATCAGAATCTGAGTTTGAAGATGACTCTGAACCTCAACCAGAATCTGAACCACTACCTTTACATGTACCCTTACTCGAGCATCACTCCTTTTTGACCAAAGAGGATCTTACAGTTTTTGGAGAAACTTTGTTAGCTGGAGTTGAGAAAATTGTCTCCACTCAACCTCGTCTAGTAACTCAGTTAAGTCATGAAGATGAATCAATTCTATTGGAAGATATTATCTTGCATATTCAACCAAGGATGATCCGAAAAATTCAAGAAGTCAGAGTTGAGAATAAGCTGCTGAGTGCTGATGTTGCAAATCTGAAAAATATGATATCAAGTTTGCATAATGAGTTATCCTTGAGATCAGAACCTGCTCCTGTTTCTGCTCCTGCACCGGTTTCTGCTTATCTTGATCCATCTGATTCCCTCCTTTCTTGGGAAATTGTGTCTTAAGTTCATCCACACGTCCTTTCTTTTGATGAAAAGATTGTAAAAAGACACACCAAGATGCTGGAATGCATGAGAGAGCTTGTGGAAAATCTAAATAAGCTTACAGATGAATACACTGGATGCCTGCAAAAAGTGTTGAAACAGCTCAAAGTTCTAACCGAAGCTGTCAAGGCTTCACCTACTTCTAGTCAGACCTCCACATCTTCTTTGGATGATTCTATGCTGAGATCCATAATCAAGGAAGAAATTCAGAGTGCCTTCAGTGGCTTGGATCTATCTTCTTTGACAGAAATGGTTAAGAACATTGATAGAGAATTGGACTTGGTTAGGATTCATTCTAAGATAGCTAATGATGATCAACAAGAGATCACCAAGAAAATAGATCTTTATCTCTCCTAGATTTTCTCTAAAAGTGATATGACAGATCACTTTAGATATCTTGTTGAAAATTTGAGAATCCCTCCGGTGACTCAAGATTTTAAAACTCAAGTTCAAAAACTTACAGAGTTCACCAGATTTTTGGACAAGTTTATGGAAAATAAGGATGATTTTGAAAAGGCTATGCAATATGGTGGTGAAATCATTACTGATTTCATCAATCTTTTGAAGCCGTATCTTCATGTGCAGAGTACTGCTATAGTTTCTCCAGCTGCTGCACCCCTTAGACCTGGTCTACCTGCCTTAACCTCAACTTCCATGTTAGTTAGTCAAGCTCTTTCTCAGATATGACCAGTCATTCTTGACCAACCTCATCCTAGATATTATTCTACTTCTACTTTGGCTCTATCTGTTTTTGAAGGTCTACCCTTACCCTCTTTGTCTACTGCATCCATGCCTTATTCTACTTCAGCACCAGCTCCTTCTGCTGATAAAGGCAAGGAAAAGATGGATCCATGAAGAGTCTAGTGACTGTTTTCTTTTTGATGGGATGTCTTTTCTTGTTTACTGTTTGTACTTCTCCTGTATGTTGTATTCTGAACCCTTTGTTTAATGAAAACTGCAGAGTTTTATTTCATTTTCTCTACCTTTTGATAATCCCAAAAGGGGGAGAAATCTTTACATGTGTAATGGGGGAGAAAAATTACAAGTGTCAGTTCTATAATGTTTTTTTGCTATGCTAGTATATTTATTGTTACAATTCATTTTTATTCTGACTATATATGATTTTTGATCATCAAAAAGGGGGAGATTGTTTGACTTCTCATGTGTTAATCATGTCTTAATGATCGATAATCCTTTTACTATTAATTAATCTCAATATTCATTGCACATCTTGATAATAGTTTTCAATCTCAATAATAACTACATATCATGGTTTAATGATAACTAATCTTATGGATGTTAATTACTCTCTTTATTATTTAAAAGTCTTATGCATGATCACAAATCTCACATATATTATCAAGCCTTTATGTTTATGATTCATGTTCTCTTACTCTCTAATGATTAATCTTAATCTATATTCTGCATATTCTGTCTAAGTCCAAATACAGATATTTGTCAAAGTATGGACTCACCGTGAAGGACTCACTGTGAAGGACTCACCGTGAAGGACTCACCGTGACCCAGACACCGTGATCCAGACACCATGACCCAGACACCATGACCCAGACACCGTGACCCATACACCGTGAAGGAAAAACCGTGACCTCGACACCGTGAGATAGACACCGTGATATGGACATACCGTGAAGCTCATACCGTGAAGCGCATACTATGAATCACATACCTTGAAGAAGACACTGTTCACATAATCACTGTGACAACGTTTCTTAACTTTTTTTCAATATTATTTAAATAATGATAATGATCATATTTGATGTTTTTAATGCAATTAATGTTATTTAATGTTATTGGTTGGCATGTCAGGAGACCGTATCTCATACCTATGAAAAGGGAATCATTTATACTACCAGAACTCGAGGAATATAAAGAAGATTAAGATTCAGTACACAAATATACGATACAGAAAACAGAACAGAAGTGAGGTGTGCAAGAGTGAATATACAACAAGAAGAACAATCCTGAATAAGAATGAGATTGCAAGAATTTAAAAGAACTCTAATGAATGAAATACAACACCACTGAAGAACACACGATGAATCAAGAGATCTTTTTCATATCTGTAAAAGACAAGATGACTACAACACTCTGTTTTTCAACAGAAAAAACCATAGAAAGACTCTGAAGCATTCTTGCTGAATCCAATGAGTCCAGAGCTTCATTGATAATCACTAATGCTTTCTAAACTCTTATCTCCTCTCTCTAAGTGATTTATTTATTAACTTTTGAGCAGTGTAGTGTACTCTGTATTTCTTATATGCACACTGTCTCCTGCACTGAACTGGAGGATATAAAAATCCTTAAACCGCAATTGTTTACTCTTATTTTCCCACGTCAACTGTGGAAGAGGTACTTGTGTGGTCTGGTCTGTTTTTTTCCCACGAGGAACAGTGGTAGAGGTCCCTGCGTGTCCTGGATAGTTTTGTAAACTGTTGTTAACCCCGATACATGGTGTGGATCAAATTTATATAAATTTTAGAGGACTAAGTCTTGACTTGAGACTGAACCTTTTTTTATATCTGCTGTGCATCTTTAGTTTAAGTTTATATTATACTTCATATATCTTATTTTTTTTCACTTCTATTACTTTGAAATACAAAACTATTTTAAAGCTACTTTGATAGTTAAATTAGCAAGTGTTTACACTTATTGTAAATTAGTAGGTTATTTTCAAAAGTTAGTTTAATATTGTGGTTGAATTAACTGAGACCTAATCAATCTTTGAGAAGCTAATTGAACATTTACAATCTGTATAAATTCACTACAGTTTACCTTATTTTATAAATTGGGGGATTTTAAATAGAAAATATTTTAACAGAAATTTTAATTGGAACTCAATTCACCCCCCTCTTGTGTATCCACTCTGACCAACAATTACTCATGCGTACATATATCCTAATGTCTCTATGATCATAAAATAATTCATTTATAAAAACCATATTTTATGATTATCATTAAATGTATAATTTATATATAAATGTTATAATTATGTCATGATTATTTTTTAGATATTATTGAACTTTATAATATACATAAGAACTTGAACTTTCATGGAAAATCATGAATGATAAAACAGAGAAATTAACAAATGAAACAATGAATATAATGAAAGACTATTAATTAACGTGTGGTAATATATTTTAAAAGGATAATATATTATATTATAAATATTAATACAATTATTTTATAAGTTAATAACATGTTTAAAACAACTATACATGGGGTTAAATCATGTTCAACCAAAAGTAAGCATGTGGTAAGGGACTTAGTCTTAATTTCCCTTTATTGAGGTATATTGTAATGTTATAAACCTATTTTTTTCATATAGTGCATATAATAAACCTTTTACATGAAATATAATAATTAATTAATAATTAATGGTATTTTTAGTTTAAATTTGGATTATTACAACCAAGTAGATTTTACTTAAGACTTACCAAGTGGTAAATAATTTCATAACTCAAAGTCTTTTCATTGGGTTATATTACCTTTTACCATGTTTGATATAGTATGTTCATGTGTGAAATTAATTTTTATTATATTATGTTGTATTTACATTGTTTTTATGTGTAAATTATTTTGATACAAATAATCGACTCATTTATTAATTTTTAATTCAATGCTATGATCATTGAAAGTGTTTATTTCACAATCTCTTTTTAGTCAAGATTTCTTATTCTTGAATTTTAGTTGAAGGAAATTATTTTATCATTTCCCAATGCACCCATTTAATTTTATTCTCTTATAGTAATTCAAGATATTTTATAGTAATAGTACTATTTTACAACTATTTTCTACTTAAAATTACTGATAAAATATTTTTTAAGAAAATCTAATATAATTTCTCTCTTCAGTCAGAAAACTGTTTACTTTTATCATGAACAATAAACGTTTTAAATATTACTTTATAATTTAAAATGGTAACTTTTAAAGAAAATTATTTTCAAAATTTTTTGTGAACTTTTATTTTTAAAATGTGATTTAAAAATAAAAAATATATTTTCCCCAAGAATGTTTTTAATGAAAATTTTATGGTATTTCTATTCATTAAATACAAAAACCTTATTTTTTCTTATATTTTATTGATGATAATTTGAATTGATACCGTAATTATTAATCATATGGATGGTTTATGATAATTTCAATGAAGTATAATATTGGAATTCACTTCCTTGATTCATTTTTTTGTTATTAACTTTCCCTTGAATTATTCAATTGCATGTGGAAATTAAATTTCCCCTAAACAACCATATTACTTATCATGGATAACTTTATTTCTTAAACCGTATATCATTTCTTCATATGGTGCTTTAAATTGAAATTTTTTTATTTATCTTGTGAAATACTGATAAATATATATTCTTTACTTAATATAGACATTTGATGATAATACATATTGTTTATAAATTAAATCGATTATTCTATATATGAGGAATTATTTGGACATGCTTTGATGGGTGGGGACTAGAATTATATATGCCCTTGATAATAGAAAATCACATGAGGTGAATTAGTAAACTATAATTAAATGGGTTTTTACCTGTAGTTTTAAACCATCCTGTGAAAGGTCTTGATGGTAGAGGTATCATGATGGTTGAGATCATAACATCCAATAATTAAGCATTTCCTTCATTGATAATTCATTTATTATTATCCAATATATTTTCTATATATGAATTTTATTCTCATTTTATAGATTAAATTTCATGTATTTTCAATTATTTACCTTTTTATATTGATTATGTCTTATCTTATTATCCATCAGATTTTTGTAATGATATTATCTCTGGATGCATTTCATTCTCAGTTTATTGATTAAATTGCATGTGTTTTTGTTTATTTACCTTACCATATTAATTATTCTTTATATAATTATAATAGAGTAGTTATTGATTAAATGGAATGTGTGATCAGTTATTTACCTTTCTATATTGATTATTATTTATTAATTTATGATAGATTCTGTTGAACTTAACATTTAATGGGAATTTTGGCTCACCCTTGTTTTCTTATTTTCCCAAGGATTCCATAAGGTGTACTTTGATTTATGTAAAATGATATGCTAGAGGGAATAATATTACTCTCTATTATTTTTGTAATTTGTGTTTTCTAATGTAATATAGGACTCACGTATTTATCTAATTTACTAGGACTAATAAACTATTTGGACCTTTAGGATGAGATTCCTTATATATTATGATGTTATAATAAAGTAAGCACTGACTATGAGATTTTGGGATCAGGGTATCTATAGTTTTATTAGTGTAATTTTAGTAGAAACATTGGGAACTAGATTTAGGAAAACATAGATTAGAGATTATAACCCTATGATATAATTTAAGGATAAGTATAGAAGAACATCCTAATATTTTTTTAAGGAAGACATTA
Source organism: Viscum album (assembly GCA_963277665.1). Lineage (NCBI taxonomy): Eukaryota > Viridiplantae > Streptophyta > Magnoliopsida > Santalales > Viscaceae > Viscum > Viscum album. Next base: position 1,439,439,496 of record OY728151.1, on the reverse strand, counting down.
TGTTGTTTTTATAGAAATACAGCCCTATTTTGATATTAAAAGTGTAAATAATTTTGGCATAGATATACATAGGGGTAATAAATACAAAAATGGTGCATTGGCCTAGAACCAATTTTCACCCAGTGCACGATAACATGCCTTACTGTGCACTTGATTTTACACTCCCAGGGTGATATTCTTATGATAACTCACATTTGTTTTACAAACCATTATGAAGGATTTGAATAGATGATGGAAATGAATGACCAATTTTAAACCTAAGGTGTCCTATATTGAAAATAATGTTTCATGATTTAGAGATTCTCTAAATGATTATATGGTTTACCACTATGATTATTTTTTCTCACACCATGGTTTTTGGTTTTATTCAATGGATGGTACCCAAAAGAATCAAGTTAACATTGAATCTAAGGGATAATGTGGTGAATATATGGTACAAAATGGGATGATAATATGAGTGAAAGATATCATGATCATTCCTAATCAGTTATCTGGAAATATGATCAATAAAATATAACTTAACCAACTCTAAAACTCACCAAGGAAGATAAGGATGGAGCTCTATAAGAGCTCAAATGGTGGAGACTATAAAGGAAAGAAGGCTCGATTTCATTCATGTCAAAAATGTGGAAGGTGAGACCCAGGAAATTGTCTCAATGGAATGGGAAAATAATTTATGTGTATAAAGAAAGGTAACAATGAAAATAATTTCCTAGAAAAAATGAAGAGGTCAACGAAAGGAAATAGATCTCATCATAGAGATCTATTTATAATTTTTTGACTTAAATGCAGGGAACCTGGGAATTATCTGAGTCAATGAAATCTTATAAATGTTAAAACTGAGACCAATGATGGACCTATGTGGAAATAAATATCATGAAGTATTTATTTATTATGTTTCAATACTTAAATTGTATAAGTATTTTTGACAAATTGTATTTTGGTGATATGATTTGTGAAACATATAAGGATTGTTTAAAATTTTAGGATAATATATGTAATAATTAACTTAGGAGTTATGAATACCTTCATGGGTTTATAATTTTAAGGTTGATCATAAGTTCCAAGTCATAAATTCCCCTTTTGAAAATTTGTGTGGTAGGAACATAACATGATTAAGGATATTTTTATAAAACATTTATGGGAATACAAACCATTGGTTTTGAATATGAAAAGCTATTTAAGGAAGAGTGAATTTAAATTTTTTTTGGATACAAGACTAAGAGTATTGGTAATCATTAAAGTTTATCTTTTCTTTGATGTTGTATTAATCACGAGTCATCACAATTTTTTAACTTTATAGGAACTATATTAATATGGTTTTTGTAAAATGTCAACCCATATGCTGGGTGAAAACCCATCACATCTAGTAAGGCTATGGGTCTTGAATGCATAACCGAAGTTTGAAAAGGGTATTGTGCATACCACTGGGGTACTTGATATACTGGTTAATATTTCATTATTTAAATTATTTTAAAAATAAATATTATTTATGAAACAGTGGTGTTACTATTGAGGTTTATAGACTAATGTATTTTATTGGTTAACTTTTTCTAACCACATTGGTTTTGGAAAATAGTTAGAGACAAATGTAAAAACTTATCAAAATTTTAAGAATATTAAAATCTATTAAAAGTTAATTTTAGTTCTTAAGGTATAAAAGAAATCATTTTTGGATACTCATTTCATATAGTAAATGATGAATTGGAAATTGATCGAATCATAACCATAGGAAGAGATTGTTCATCTGAAATTGAAGTATATCAAGTATGTATATTTTATTATATTCTTAGATAGTAAAAGAATTCATAAATACTAGGAAAATGATATTGAAATTTTTTTGTCCTATTACATTCATATTCTATGAATTAGATGGTCTTTAAAATCATGATAGATTTATGTTTTTAAAGTCCTTAACTTTCTCTTGATCATTCACTTTCTTGTGATCAATATCCTATATCACTCTCTATAATTATTTTTGATTTTAATACATGTCCATATATTCAGATTACACCAATGTTATGCTACCTAGAATACTAGTTATGTTTTATTAAATACGACCTTTATAATTCATTTTCACTCTTATTAAGAGGATATTTTATTAACCCTTTTATAATGTGTGGTTTTCTACAATGGTATTTCAAAATTATAAACCCTTGATTATTGAGATCAAGTTAAAATTGTAAGGATTAAATTTATTTAAGGTGGGAATAATTTAATACCTTGGTAAATTAAAATAAGAACATTGTTTTTTGTATCATATTTGGAATGGAACATTGAGCTTAAACAAACAATGAAATATATTTCTTTTAAATTTAATCTCTTTGATAGCTTGTGGAATACACAACCCCAAGGCGAAATGAACCATAATACAGTATAATATTATAACATAGCCATTGAATCATTGGATAATAATAGTAATAAATAAATTATGAAAATTATGATTATTTATTAATTATAAATAAAAATATAATCATTTAAAATAAAATTAAATGTTTTCTGAAAAACTGTATTTTTCTAAAAGATGATTTAGTCGCACTTTGAACACATAATTTAAAATTACATTTTACCAATTTAAGAAAATTTATTTGATAAAATTAACTTTATTTTTTAGATCATAACATCAAAAATATCATTGGGTTATTTTTGGTTATTTTTTTGAATGTTTCATTTTTCAATGAATATTGGAGAATACTAAATTTTAATTGAAACTCACCTTTTTTTTTCTAAATTTTTTATAAAGTTAAATTATTTTTAAAAATTGTTTTAAAAGTAAAATTAGTCCAATTATATATCAGTTAATTCAATTAATGTCATTTGAATAATTTTCATATTTAATTTTTTATAAAAATGCTGTAAAATTTTGAACATTTTCTCTTTGAAAACATGTTTTCTTGTTGCGTTTGTGATATTAAATTTAAATTATATTTTTACATTTATGTGAATGTAATTTGATAAAATGGATTAGATATTTGTAATAAGAATAATTTATTTTATATAATAAGGTGAAATTAATCATTTACCATAATGAATTGTAAAAATAGTAAAAATTATTTACCACGATTAAGGAAAAAATGGGTTTACCAGGGGTTAAACTAAGAAGGTAAGGGTTAATATGACTTGAAAACCTTACGAAAATATATTTTATAGAAATATTTATACCTTATAATGTATAATTATTTTTAATACTTAATTTTGGACTGATTTATTTATGTGAAAAAACGTGGGTACACCTTTCTATTTTCAAAAATTAAAAGTGTGCCACCCACCTAACTTATAAAAGGTCACCCCGCCTTCAAAAAGCAATGCAGATCACTTTTCATAAAAATACTATATAGATGATACATATACATATATTTAAAGAAATAATATTGTACTTATGATATAATTATTATTCTATAAAGATAAAATATTACATACCACCTTTCTATAATGATTATTGAAAAATGAAAACTTTGCTCATGCGTACGTACGACTTACCATCTCAATGATTGTAACATAATTAATTTATAAAAACCATATTTGATGATTGATAATAAATGTATAATGGATGTATAAATATCATAATTATTTCATGAATATTATTATGTAGATAATGTAACAATAAAATATACACAAGAACTAGAACTTTCATGAATAAACGCAAATGAGAAAACAAGGCAATTAACACTTGAAACAATAAAAATAATGGAATATTATTAATTAACGGGTAATAATATGTTATTAAAGGATCATATATTATATTATAAACATTAATATGGTTCAATTATAAGTTAATAACATGTTTAGAACCACTATACAAGAGGTTAAAGCATGTTCAACCAAAAATAAGCTTGAGGTATGGGACTTCATCTCAATTTCCCTTCATCGAGGCATATTGTAATTTTATGAACCTAATTTATTTTCTATGGTGTATATAATTTCCTTTTTATATATAATTTACTTATTTATAAATATTTCATTGTATCTTGAGTTTCAATTTGAATTATTACTTCCAAGGGGATTTGAAGTAAGAGTTACCAAGTAGTAAAGAATTTCATAATTCAATTTATTTTTATTGTGTTATGTTACATATTCACCATATTTGATATTATAAGATTATGTGTGAAATGAATTTTGATTATATTATGTTTCATTTCCACTTTTTTATTTTTATTTATAGTTGATACACATAATTGATTCATTGATTAATTATCACTTCAACATTTTGATCATTGTAAGTACTTATTTTACAATCTTATTATAATTGAGATTGTTTATTATTGAATTTTATTTGAAGGAGATTATATGACCATTTTATAATAAAACCATTTAATTTTATTCTCCTATGGTTATTAATGATATTTTCAAGTAATATTACCATTTTTACACTCTCTAGTACTTAATATGAGTAATAAAATATTTTGAAGAAAACCTGACTTTATTTCTCTATTAAGTCGGAAATATATTTTCTTCCAAAACCATGTTTTCTAATTTTTTTTAACCTTTTAAAAATTATTTATTAAATATATTTTTACCAATTTTTACTTTTTAAAAATTTTCTTGAAAGGAATCTTTATGTCATTTTCAAAACAAGGCTCATTTGGGTTTTATTGAAAATGTGAAATGAATATTTGTTTAACACAATCATCATGTAAATAATTTCCTTATTTCATGAAAACTAAATGATTTAAATATTAATTTATAAGTTTTAAAGGTTATTTTTGATTTTTTTTAATTTTTTAGTTTTAAAAGGCGATTTTCAAAATGAAAAGTATATTTTCCTCAAGATTTTTTTGAAGAAATTTTATGGTATTTATATTCATCAAAACATAAAAAAATTATTTTTATTATACTTCACTAGGGATATTATGTATTTATACCACAATTATTCCTTATTGGGATATTTTATGATCATTTTGACTAAGTAAAGTATTAAAATTCACATCCTTGATTCATTTTTGTAACCGTTAACTTTCCTTTGAATTATTTACTTTCATATGGACATTATATTTCCCTTAAATATGAATATTATTTATCTTGAATATGTTTATTTCTTAAACTATATATCATTTATACATACAATGTTCTCAATTTAATTTAATTTTTTTATTTAGGTAAATACTGATAAATCTTGTTTCTTTACCCAATATAAATATTTGATGATATGGCACATTGTTCATGAATTAAATCGGTTATTCAATATATAATAAATTATTTGGACATATAGAGATGGGTGGGACCCAAAATTATATAGCCTCTTAATGCATTAGTATGCTCATGAGGAAAATCAGTAAGCTATTATTAAATGGGTTTATACCTCTAGTTTTAAACCATCTTGTAAAATATTTTTATGGTAGAGGTATCATATTGAATGAGATAATGAAGTCCAATAATTAAAAATTTCCTTCATTGAGAATTTATTTATTATTATCTATGATATTTTCACAATGATATTATCTTTGAATGCATTTTATTCTCAGTTTATTGATTAAATGACATGTATTTTTAGTTATTTACCATTCCATATTGATTATGCCTTATCTTATTATCCATGAGATTTTCATAATGATATTATCTCTATATTAATTTCATTCTCAGTTTATTGATTAATAGAAATTTATATTTAGTTATTTACCTTGAAATATTTATTATTCTATATCTAATTATGATATCCAGGTTATTAATTAAAGGTTACATGTGTTTAGTTATTTTACTTTCTATATAGATTATCCCTTATTTATTCATAAAAACATCTACTATACTTAACCTTTACTAAGAATTTGAGATCACTATTATTATGTATCCTCTCCCTAGGATTCTAAGAGGTGTACTATGATTAATTTGAAAGGATATGATAGAAAGAATAATGTTATTCTAAAAAAAATATATATTATAATTTGTTTTTTCTAATTTAGTATGTGACTCAAGTATGTTTCTAGTTTACCTATAGTACTAAACTATTTAGTCCTTTGGGATGCCATTCCTTGTATCTTACGCCAATGTAAAGAAGTAAGCACCAACTCTAGGCTACAGGGGTTAAGGATGATGAAATATCACATAAGAGAATCAAAGTAGGTGTGTAGTTATTCCCACTTATTGTTCACTGAGTGAAAATAGATTTTATACCCAACCAACCTTTTTTACAGATTATTACCCTTATGTGCATCTACACTAAATCCTACATTCACTTGTTTGTATCTAGAGATGGATTTAATTTCTAGAAATCTACACAATCTATACATTACCAAAATTTTATTATGCTTTTTATATATTTAGTCTTATTCATAGGAGTTTCAATAATGTTTTCAAGTCCCAATACCCCCAAATGTAACTAAACCCTGCTCTAATACCAACTAAGATGTCCTAGACACACACTCTTAGGCTCAGTTCTAAAAAAACTTTCTTTAAAAACTGGCTTTGATACCAACTGAGAAAACCTAAAACACATACATAATTTTACATAGAATATCAATATTTAAACACTACATCTCAAAAATAAATACACAATTCCAAAATACAATAATTTAGTGCCATGATAGATTAGTTATAAAAATATATTATTACACATTATTACTCCAAAATATCCCATAAAAATATATATATAATACTTTATTCTACACATAATACTAAATATAATTTCCTAAGGAAATAGAGAAATTAATATGGTTGATCTCAGAAAACTCAATAAAGAAAAAAACTTATCAACAATTCATAAAGAGTTAGATCATAACCATTTGATAAAACATGTTCATGATAGAAATATCTGATTAAAATAATATAGAAAATGAGAGTTTTATATAAGGAATAATAGAAGGAAATATAACTTTATTTGATAAAACATATACCATGGTGAAAGAGTGTATAATCATGAGTGAATAATGATGATACATGGAACATTGTTTCATTGGGATTTAAGCTGTGGAATGGATTTTTCTCGAAGGTTTGGTTGAGGTGGGTTTTAAGGCCTCACTCAATCACTCACATTGAGTTTTCCATTTGTTCCGTCTCTCCCAAAAACTCCCAATGGTTCCCTCATCCGTAGCCAGGTACATACCCTCTTTCCAAAGTCTAGAATTCATCTGGGTTTTTAGGCCCAACAAATCTTGGGGTATCTCATTGGTCGAGAGGATGGGAGGTTAGGATCATCTCACCCTTTTTGGGGGAATTATTTCCTACCCCAAGACTCTCTTATAGATTTAATATATGTTCATAAAATCCTTCCCAAACCTTGATACGAGACTGGTTACCCTCATGTCAATGACTTGATTATAAACATGCATTGATAGGGACAATTGTGTGCATATTATAGGTTCTATATCATTCTATTATTTAATTATGATGCTTTGGGATATGACTATGTTTGAACAATCTAGACTTTATTATCATCCAGGGAGGCGGTTGGTTCCTCGGATATGGGATTCAACATCTTTGAGGCATCCTATGTATCCTATGAAATAAAGTAATCAAAACCCACATAGTTCATTTGACATAATTTAAGTTTGTATGAATGGACCCATCCATGAAGTCTGACTTCATATGGTATGGATTTGAATATCGGGCTCAGACCTTAGTGAGGTGTCCTACATATCCCATTTAAACAAAAATTAGAGTCCATGTAGTTCTTGTGATGAGCATCTATGTCATGAGGGGAATGAAAATAGAGTCCCTTGGTGTGACTTATGCATATGAGACTTCCCTAGATTGTTTATTCCGAAATGTGTCCCCTTTGAGTAGAGATGAGATATAATAGGACTTTCATCCCAATTATGAGGCCACACTAGGGGGAGCATCAACATGCTTTTGGTATAATCCTCACTTATCTCTAAGACTACGTGAACAATGCACTATATGAGAAATAAGAGATAATGGTATATTTGATCCATATGGGGTTTACACATTAATTTTAAACTTTAAGGCATATGATTTCCCATCTCATAGAAGATATGGTATGGAGCTTGGGCCTTAGGAAGGCATCCTACGTATCTTGAATATGGCATGAATCATAGTCCTCATAGTTCACTTCATCCCAATCCTGCTGATGGATTTGGGGTACTTGAGGGCATGATCTAGGATTATAATTAATTTAATTTCCATGTATGACCACACTCCTCATCTGATGATATATGAGGAAGAATGTCAGACTTATGGAATAATTTAGTCCCTATGTTGGGAATGCATAGGACATGAAGGGACTTACACCAAAGTGGATGCTTGTGGGAGTTTGAGCCTTTGAAAGGTGTCCTATGTATCCCAAATATGGAAGTAATTAGTGTTCTCTTAGTTCACTTATTCCTTAACCTACTAGTTAGATAAGGTAGATGATCATGATAAGAGACATTATAGATATCCCCAAGATTCTAGGAATGCTAGGAGATTATACCAAGTTGGATTCACTATGGTCGGGGACATATTATGTTGTACCGGTAATCAAAGATTATTGTCACGAACCGACCCAAAAGGTCTCAAGCCGTGACTCCCCAAGCCTGCCTCCATTAGGCCAGGGGCTTGAGACTAGCACCAAATAGGCTATCACATGCATGGGGGGCCTTATACTAGCGTACTTGTACACACTCACCCTCATACACCTCCATGAAATAGTGTAGAGATATAAAAATTAAAAATAAAACCATGCATATATCTAAACCAATCAGTGTACAACAAAAAAAAGGGAAAATACAGGGCCCACCAAACTAAAATTACAAAAGTGTACAACCTAATCTAAAGGTGGGAATCACTATCAAAAGCACCCACCCAAAATCTCCTCAGCCCAGATCTAATAAACACCCGGTCAGTCTAGCTCACTAAGCTCTGCCTGCTCCAGGTCCTCCTGGGACTCTGTTGAAAGGACTGTGGCCTGAACAAGACACAAGACATGTGCAGGAAAATCCTGTGCATGGGTGAGTATAAAGATACTCACTAGGCACCCAAAAACCCCAATAATAAAATGGAGAAACTGAAAGGAAATATTCATCTTGACCCAGCCAGAGTGAACCCAAATGAGAGATAAAATCCATCTCAATACCATCATTGGATAAACATGACTAGTCATCTCAAACCATAGGGTGTTTCATTCAAGACATGACAACACCACAAGGAAAACCCAAAAAGATTACAGATATACTCATTTCAATCACCAAGCCTCAGGAGGTTCCAACCTCATCACCAATGATAGATTCTACTTGAGGATATAAGGGAAAATATAACCATGAGAACACACTCCTCAAGCTCTGTCATCCTAGATGACACTCGTTTGAGAGATACACTCCATCATGTCTCACACTACCATCTTAGATGGCCCATCCGAGAGAAAACTCTTGTTATATATCGCCTCTAAGAACGTCACATTGAAACTCAGCGAAAACACAAAACTCCTTGGATATGGGATCAATATCAGGGATTTCTTGGAAAAAAAACCCAATCCGGTATCTCAAAGATCTATCAAATAGGGGATCACTCTCAGGATCCACTGGGGGATACTATAACCCAATCTAACATTCTACATATCAAATCTCTCAAAAAGAGGATCTTCACCCGTGTATAGGTGGTCATGATGATGCCGAAAACACCATATGGTATAAATTGCCAAGTAGGGGATTGTACCGACGATACCAAAAACCCTACTAAAACCACACGTTGAGTAGGGGATCATATAATTGATGATACCACAACCCTACTACCATCACCCCTACATAGAGGATCATATACCCAAAGATGCCACAGAAAACTATAGATCTTTCCTATAAGATAGGGGATTTCCACCCATTTAGAGTTGGTCACAACGATACCAAGAACCTGATCTAGGGAAATGATAATCTAGAGGATCCCACCCTGACCTCACCAAAGGGATGATACAACTATATCCGAGCTCATCCTATAGAGGGGATCTCAATCCTGTACCAAGGACATAATACCAAAAAAACTCATAGTTTAAGGACCCTGAAGACACAATCAAACCCATTGGTCAAGGAGTCACTGACTCAAGTGACCTAAACAACATCACCTACACTGTGTACCTCCTTGTCCCAAACTGTGTCCACAATCATGTTCTATGTGAAAAAACACGCTTGACATGCTATTTACTTACCCAAAATAGATAACCAGTGAAAATGTCAATTTTCACACAACGAGCTTGAACGGGTCATTATGGGGCCCACACCATGATCCCATAACACAACATATGTATTTCACCATTTATATCCTCACAAAAAAAACATGGGATCATCTATTCATTCGTCTAAAAGAGACACCCAATGAAAAAGTCATATTTCACTATAAACGCCCAAATCGAGCCTCATGGGGCCCACATCCTGGTTTTTAGTTTCAGAATCCAAAATTAGTCTTGAAATATATACATTAAATTTAGGGTCTCAAATCCACTAATGGTGCATCAATCACACATCGGATGGCAGAGATACGTCTAATACGAGATTCACCAAAATAATAATAAATATATTATTATTACTTTAATTGGACATTTCATCCCACAAATCCTCAAGCCTGAAACATAAAGTTCTCAAACTGACCTCAAAATTTCTACCTCAATGAAAGGGTCACATTTCCATAAATGGCATGTAAATTAGACATCTGGTTTAGAAGATATGAGGGTTTAAGCTGTCCCGGCTTGTTCTGGCTAGTCCGACCCGCTCCGATCGGCCTAGCTGTCCCAGACAGTGGCCCAGCCACCTCAGCCCAACCTGAACATGTCACCCCATGGCCTGAAAACCTCGGTCCACTTCTCTATGTCCCTCACACCCAATGTTCCCTCTCGATCTTCACTCCGATGCTCTGTTCCTCTCCTACCTTCTATGGGCCACCGAGACCACTCTGGTGGTCAGAAATTGGATCTGAAACCAGATCTGGGATCCTCAGGACTCGATCTACACTGAAACAATATCTACTCAAATATACATTGAATATTTGAATAAAACGATGAATAAACAAGGGGAATGATATTTAAACGTAAAACCACCTACCTCAGGGTGAAATGTCAATGCTTTGAGGTCAGATCCATGCTTTGAAGCTGCTACTACACGATCTGAGAGTGATCACCATCAAGATTAGAGATTGATAGAGATTCATTTTGTGGATTTGGATGGTTTGTTCATCACCAAAGATAGAGGGAGGGGGCTGCTTATGTGCACACCAAAGGGTAAAGGGGGGGTTTAATTTTTAATTATATCCTCTCTAATTAATAGCCCGACTCCCTACTTACCTCCAACCTGACACCCATTGATGAAAAAATTTATGTCGTGCCTAGGGTAAAAATGATGTTCCTGAATAAAAAAAAGTATCAAAAATTTCATCCAAGACTATGTTCCGAAGTTATTTGATCTAACGTCCAAAATAAATCAATTTTACAGAAATGCTGTTGATAATTTTTTCCATAGAAAGCTTGTGCCCACAAAACTTATACCCCACCTAGGGTAAATAGAATGATTCAGACACAACTTTGGCCTTGGTTTTTTGATCCTATCTACTTTTTAAGAGATAAACCATTTCCTCCACATGCATAGTATAAAAATACTTAATATTTTTATTAAATTTATTTCAGGCACACCAGGCCATGAAATCTGATGTCGTCTCATCACCAAGCTCTGGAAATATATACAGAAATATTCCAAAGTCTTAAAAGGTAAGAAATGAGTTTCCACACCCTCCCCACCTTAATGATTTTAATCCCCCAAAACCAAAATCCTAGGCATGAGGGAAAGAAACTAGACTCTCAGTTGGGTCTTCCTCAATAGCGAGCTCACCAAAAAACCCCAAATATCCACCAAGGGTTCATGTGCTGTCAAAAATCACACACTCAGGGGTACCAAAAGGGATAAAACACCTAGGTCTATCTCATCCTCCATCGACATCATGCAATTCGGAACATGTCTCCTGAGCTGCGATATGTGGAAAACACAAAGTGCCTGATCTCCTATAGTCATAGGGTCTAGCGGTATGCCACCTCACTAACTCGATATAGAGACCAACAAACCTAATCCGAGCACACAATTCAAAGGGACTCATGCACCACTCCTCAATATTATCTAATTTAGGTAGAATTGACTTTCCCTAATGGTTTTGTATCACATCTCTATAATGTGTGTTAGTGGGGAAAGAATCCCTCATTCTTGTGAGTCTAAAGCCACGTAAAACCATACCATGAACTCCTTAAGTGACTTACATACCAAGATGACACCAAACAAATGAGGGTATCAATGAACAATATATGGATACCCAAGCACACACCCTAGGTCTTACCATGGCCTTTGTGAAAACTTCCCAACACACAACCCACCCCAAACACATAATTCAGAGGGACTCATCCACCACACCTCGACAATGTCTACTTTGGGCAGCACTGACTTGCCCACACAGTTTTGGTCATGTCACAAAAACATGTCTCGGTGGGGAAATGATCCCTCTTACTTGTGTATTCAAATATATGATGAAAAATACAGACACATGGACTACCGAAACCCATGTCACTCTAAACAAACCTTGATAAAATATTATAAAGAAAAGCATACCTCTAAAATACCAAAAAATTAGAAATAACATAGAGAAAACTTATATATATATATATGTGGAGCCTCTAGGTCAACAACCTCTATGGCCTGTAGTTGTCCCCACCCCCATCCTCCAGCTCTCTGATCCTGGCATGGACCACCTGGGTGTGGTGGTGGTAACTCAAACTATTTTCCACTTCCTACTTTGACACCTGCTCCTATGCCATGTCAACTTCCCTATGGACCTCCCTGATCGAAATGATACCTCAACTAAGGCGGTCCATTGAATATTTCCCTCTCAGCAAGACGGAGGGTCAGAAAATATCTAGAAAGATTTCCCCGACCATCACAAGCATAACACCGCCACTCCTGCAGCTAACCAAAACCTTCCTAAGATCCCTGTGCCTCAAATCCTCCATCATGGGGCTACCTCCTAAAATGTCACGCATGCCCAAACCCCTAAGCCTGCCATCATCTACCAGCTATTGAGGTCTCAACTATAGTGTTCCAACCACTGATGGTTAGTCTTTTCCTTTCCAGAAATCTCTCAACCACTAAGGCCTGCTTCAATACTCCATCATAGGTGGCAATGAACAATAGCACCACCGACACCCTGATCACCCAGGGTAAGCCCTATTCTAAGGTCTGTGATCAGAAAAAAGGATCCCAAACCATATCTAGGGAGTAACACGAAAGGTATGTAAACCTTTAAAATTACTCTACCATGGTCCTTCTCTCATTCCAAAGCTGCAGAAGCTTCTGGATATGCACCGAAATCAGCACGGTCAGATAAAATTCCTCCCTGAAGATCTGCTCAAACTCTACCTAAGAGAGAGTATCCTCATCATGGGTATGTGTCACAAAACTCCACAAATTTCTGAAAGAACCCTAAAAAATTCTTGCATTTAGGACCACCATTTAATCAGGAGATGTCCTCACAAGGTAGAAAACATGAATGACTATTGTGAGCTATTCATCAGCTGCTTGGGGGTCTAGTTAATCCTAGAACCTTAGAGGAATTCCCTATAGAACTTGTACAATTCACTTAGCCTGCATGCATCCTCATCCTATACTTCCAGTACAACCTGTTGCTTGAATGGTGGTGGATCATCTGGCGGACCACCTGGAGGCCCCACCTTAGAAACAGTTCCCTACCCTAAAGCCTTTAGTCGGGGAGTATCTTCACCAAAGTACCATCACACAACCCTGGATGGCTGCCATTGTGGAGGAATCCTGAAATAACATCAGATTGAATCGCAATCAAAGAGTATATCTAGGGAGATGACTTAAAAAGGACAATTAAAACCCAAAACCCAATCCTATATAAGGCATGTACCATTATTTCCCTACGACTAGTGTCATAATGTACCAAGTCAAAAGGTAGGTTATCAGAGTCCTGGTGAATGGATACATTAGCCAATACACCAAAACTGGAGTCCCTGGCCAGAAAGATGAACTCAAAACACTCTAACACTGTCGCTATGCAACTCAAACCAAGATCATGACTACAGTCCCAAAGTGGAACCGACCCGACTCTAATAGCACTCCGTCATGACCAAACCCAATGAGGCTCGAGCTACAAATCCCCAAGCCCGCATCCAATAGGCTAGGGGATGATGACTAGCATTGAGTAGGATATCACATACATGGGAGGACTTATACTATTGTACCTACACACACACACACCCACAAACACCTCTATGCAATAATGTAGAGATATAAAAACTAAAACTAAATTCATTCATATATCTAACCCAACCAGAGTACATAAAAAGTAAAAAAGGGAAAATACAGGGCCCACCAAACTAAAACTACAAAAGAGTCTAACATGCCCTGAAGGTGGGAATCACCATCAAAATCACTCTCCAGAAAGCTCCTCATCCTAGTTCCGGTAAACACCCTAATCGATCTAGATCACTATGCTTTGCCTACTCTAGGTCCTCCTGGGACTCCATCGAAATGCATGTAGTCTGCACAGGACACAAGACATGTGTGGGAAAATCCTGTGAAGGGGTGAGTATAATGATACTCATTAGACACCCTAGAAACCCCCAAAATAAAAGGGAATAGTTAAAGGAAACATTCATATCGACCCAGCCAGAGGGAATCCAAATGAGAGAGAAACTCCATCTAGAGACCATCCTTGACTAAAAATGACCAGTTAGCTCAAACCATAAGGTGTTTCATCCAATATGTGACAAAACCACAAGGAAAACCCATAAAGAATTCTAGATATACTCATCTCAGGCACCAATACTTAGGAGGTTCAGACCTCACCGCCAGTGACAAATTCTACTTGAGGCTCTAAAGAAGCACATAACCAGGAGAACATACTCCTGGAGCTCTATCATCCAAGATGAAACTTTTATGAGAGATACACTCCACTGGGTCTCACACCACTATCCAAGATGGCCCATATGAGATAACATACTCGTCAAATATCACCACTAACAATGCCATGCTGAAACTCAGCAAAAACACAAAACTCCTTGGAAAGGGGATATCTACTAGGGACCACAAGGGGATACTATAACACAATCTGATAACTCAAAGATTTCTTAGATACGGGATAACTCCTAGGATCCACTGAGGGATACTACCACCCAATCAAATGTTCTATAGATCACATCACTCAGACATAGGATCGCTGTCCAGGTATAGGTGGTCATGACGATGTCAAAAACTCTATATAGTATTACTAACCAAGTAAGGGATCATACTGATGATACCTCAAATGCTACTAAAACCACACACTGAGTAGGGTATCATATAACCAATGATACCGAAACCCTAGTATCATTGCCCTCGCCATAGGGGATCATATTCCCAAAGATGCCATAAAACCCTACAGAGTTGTCCTTCTAGATTGAAGATCACTACCTATATAGATTTGGTCACAATGATACCAAGAAATTTATCTAGGGAAATGATAAGCTATAGGATCTCACCTCGGCCCCACTGGAGGGATGCTACAACTCTATCGGAGCCCATACTATCGAGGGGATCTCACTCTTATACCGAGGAAATAATACCAAAAACCCTCATAGTTTAAGGACCAATGGGACTTACTCAACCCCACTGGTCAAGGTGTGACTGACCCAAGTGACCCACACAACTTCTTATGAACTCTGTGCCTCCTAGGCCCAAATTGTGTCCACCTTCGCGTTATATGTGAAAAAGAATGCATGATAGGCTATTTACTTACCAAAAAATGGATAACTGGTGAAAAAGGAACTTTTCACACAATGGGCCTGAAATGGTCATTATGGGGCCCACACCTTGATCCTAGAGCACATCATACATATCACAACGTTGAGATCCTCAATGAAAAAAACACATGAGATTTTCAATTCATTCATCCAAAATGGACTCCAAGTGAAAAATTCACATTTCACCATAAATGTCCAAACCGGGACTCATGGGCCCACACCTTATTTTTCAATTTTATAACCCAAATTTGGTCTTGAAATTTCCACATTAAATTCAGGGTCACAACACCATGGATGGTGCATCAATCAAACACTAGATGTAGGAGATACATCCGATACAAGAATTTCCAGAATAATAATAATTATAATATTATTACTTTAATTGGACGTTTTGTGCCATCTATATTTGATCATAAAACACAATGTTATAAAAATGGCCTTAAAAGGTTTTCCTCGAATCAAGGGTCATGTTTCTATAGACAGCATGTAAATCAGATGCCCGATTTAGAAGTTATGAGGATTTAAGTTGTCCCGACCCATTATGGCCAGTCTGACCCGCTCCGATTGGCCTAGTCGTGCCAGCCCGTGGCCGATAGCCTTGTACTAGATACCTTGTCCCACCACTCCATAGCTCGTGCACCCAACATAACTACTGGATCTGCCCTCCGACACTCCGCACTGCTACACTGCCCGACGAACTCCACCGCGCCGCCTAGTGGCCACCGCCCGTACTGCCAGAACCCGCCGACCGCCACCTGAACAGGGCGGCCTCACTGGACCCACACCATCGTCACCTTCTATGGACAACCGAGACCACTCTGGTGGTTGGAAAATTAATCTGAGACTAGATACAGGATCCACGAGACCTGATTTACACTAACACGGTTTCTGCTAGAAGATTCGTTAACGATTCATACAAAACGATGCATAAACAAAGGGGGATGGGATTTAAATGAAAAACAACCTACCATAGGGTAAAACGCCAAATCTTCGAGGTTAGATTCATGATCCAATGCTACTATTGCATGATCTGGGAGTGATCGCTGTCAAGATTAGAGATCAATGATGCCTCATTTGGTTGATCCAGCCAGTTTTTTCATCATCAATGAGATAGGGAGGGGGCTTCTACCATGAATACCAAAGGGTAAGGGGGAGGATTTAATTTTTAATTAAATTCTCTAGAATTAATATCCCGACTCCAAACTCACCTCCGACCCGACACCCAGTGCTGAGAAAATATATGTCACGCCTAGTGAAAACATGATGTTTCAGACTTAATAGTGGTATCAGAAATTTGATTCAAGACCCTTCTCAAGAGTTATTTGATCTGATGTCCAGAATAAATTAATTTTATGGAAACTACCTCGATAACATTTTCCACAGAACACCTGAACCCACAAAACTTATACCCTGCCTAGTGTAAACGACACGCTTCAGACACAATTGTGGCCTCATTTTTCCGATCCGAGCTACCATTAAAAAGATAACCCATTTCCTTCCCATGCATAGTATAAAAATACTTAATATTTTTATAAAATTTATTCCAGGAACACTGATCCATGGAATTGCACATTGTCTCAGTACCTTGCTCTGGAAATATATGCAGAAATATTCCAAATTATTATAAGGAAAAACCCGAGTTGCTACACTTACGTACAGAGGCTGCCTAATTGGTAGGGGATTTAGACTCTAATGCTTCATGATTAGTCAGGGATTAAACTTTAAGGAAACTCAATTGGTTGGGGCTTACACTCCATGTCTGCCCAATTTGTCGGGGATTACACTCTTAGACTGCCCGACTGGTGGTCGAGGCTTACACTCTATGGCTTTATAATTGTTCAGGGCTTGCACTATGAGGTTTCCTTATTCGTTCACTCATTATTTATCTTCTGATAGATTAAAGAGAGGTAGAGACCATGAACTGTCTATCTGAGAGCATAATATTGAAAGATTCACAAGAGTGCATCACCCTAGCTTATCAAGGACAGTTTCCTTGTTAAAGGGGGATGCAGATAAAGGTTCCAAGCTGGGGCCCACATGGAATGAGTCAAATTAGGTATTCTATATGAGGTTGACATGTACTGGAATATTTTCCTGACATGTTTTAGTTTCTTTCTATGCATGTTCTGATAGTTTACCCGATATGTTGGGGCATTAACTTGACAAGGAAAAAACGTCCAAGGATGTATGCCTGATGAGGTTGACATATCCTAGGTGATACATCTGACATGTCTCGACTATCTTTTGGACATATTGATTGTCTACTCGATATGATGGGGCACTAATATAACATG
The DNA here is from genome assembly GCA_963277665.1 of Viscum album. NCBI lineage: Eukaryota > Viridiplantae > Streptophyta > Magnoliopsida > Santalales > Viscaceae > Viscum > Viscum album. Next base: position 1,439,421,514 of record OY728151.1, on the reverse strand, counting down.
GAAGAAACATCCAAGGGTGTCTTTCTTGATTAATTGACATGTCTTGGTTGTCTCTGAATGATCTAAACATATGTATCTAGGATCCTTTGCATAACCAAAGTGGTTATGTTCGGGGTCTTATGCATGATCAAAGTAGAAATAACCATATTCTATTGAATGATCAACATTACTTGTCCATAGTCTATCATGTGACAAAGAAAACATGTTTATTGGCTGTCACCTGATCAAGTTGGCTTGTCTTCAGACTATCACATGATAATGCCACCATGTCAATGGGAAATTACATGATAATGATGACATGTCAATGATGTTTCGTGAGGTCATCCTATCTTGTCTAGATCTTTCCTTATGAAAATTAAGACATGTTAATGGGATATTGCCTTATCAACTTGACTTATCTTTGGGTCATCACATGATAGTGGTGACATGTCAGGGGGTTATTGCGGGATCAATTTGACATATATTAGGTCTATATCATGAACAAAGTGACATGTACAATAATGCCTAATGGCATCGCAATTCCCATGAGGAATCTTTCAATTGTGTATCCTTAAACCATTCACATAGAGGGGTATCGTAGATATAGTTATGGTATTTCATTTTTTGGAATACCACAAGTACACATCTAAAGGGATCATTTCCTAAGTCCATATAGATAATATTTTCCTAGGAATAGGGATGCATGAATATGGAAGGGTCATTCCATGAGTAACCTTTTGGGTCAATACCATGTACAGGCTAGGGAATATCTGTAAGAATTATTCATATGAAACTCCATCCTTCATGCAATTTATAGGTCCTTAATGAGGTCTCATGAGGGGTGTTGTGGTTATGCATGGGGTCTATGTATCAAATCCACTGCATGCATGGGTAATGGTGGACACTTCATGGAGAGGAGGAGGGGTGAACATCCCAATTCTTGTACCGTGAGGCCAAGTAGGGTTTCCATCATGAGAATCAGGGCATGGCTTCTTGAATCCTTATGGAAATGAGGTGCTCTCCCAATATTCACCCATGCATTGAATGGCCGCATAACCATCATACGAGCGTTTGATCTCTAAGGGATCATGAAAACGACCCTATATATATGCACGAGGGATGCCTTCCAATGATGGATACATAGTCTAGGTTTCTCGCATGAGGAATATTGACCCTCCTTTAGGCATGGGGTTCACATCCTCACAACTTCCTTCACATGACCATGGGATTATGAGGCGTAATATGTTGATGTCATTTATTTAAAGGTGATAATCGATCATCAGGAGACTGAGGGTTTCATGACTTCAATGTTATCCCATCTATCAATTCATGTTAATGGACACTGTTATGGATATATCACACCTTTTTAAGAGGTTATGCATTTATTTCATCACATGAGGATCCATTCTTGTGTGATCACATGATCCCAGGAAGGTACCATAGGGGATCTTGTGAACAGGTGCTGGGGGATCCAATCTGAGTGGAGATGACATTTTACATAGACCACACATGGTGTTATTATACCATTAAATCACATGATCTTCTGATGATCACATGATGAAATCTTACAGTGACATCCTTTTGATGGATTCTCATGATGAGGCCCACTGATTATCTGAAGAAGATCTCTAAAGGTGGTGGCTGGCCGCTGTGTTCTTTTGGTGGTTCACCATTGTTCCTTCTTTTCATGAGTTCCTTTTATTAACCCTTTTCTATATTTTTCTTAATGGGAGTGGGTTTTATATAAGTTGTGGGAGGCCGAGGGTGATGCCTCTTTACACATGATGAATGCCGCATGCACTAGTGAGGCAATGGAGGTCTCATCACATGATAATTTCATTTAATCAAGCAATGATTATGTTTCTTCCTATGGAATCACGTGATCCAAAAAATCCAAATTAATTTAGATGAAAAATACATCATATGTGGAAGGGTTCATGGTAGCTAAGCTTCTCATGATTTCTTTAATGCTCTTCTTCTCTTCAGTTTCATGATCAAAGGATGATTATGTGATGTATTCCAAGTGCTAGAGGTATATATTACAACATACTACTAATGTATTTGATCGGATCTCATGGTGGATTATGTTGGCTACCTCAGACATGCGTGGATATCAAAGAAAGATTAGAGGTAAGGTGATATTGATCACTGATTGATTACGCGAGATGTGTATTTGAGTTTCCATGTTGAAATAGTCGGTGTAGGAGATTGAAGATAGAGGTCCCACGTTGCATGGGATCAGTTGAGTTTGAATTTACGAGGCATGGGATGATTTTGATTTTGATTTTGAAACATGTGATATTAGAGCAGATGGTTGGGATCAACCTAGGGTGTTATTGGACAACACATATCAATTAGGAGGCATTATCAAATGGTCTAGATCTGATTACTATGAAAATATCCCATCACACATCGAATTGTCGTTGTGCCTCCCTTAAAGTATACAATCCAATATGTGGTTTCCTCTTTATCAATATAGTAATGGGGTTGAAACCCATACCACATGCATCACTTCCAACCTTAGGCTTTGGCCCCCTCAGCTTATGGCTCAGGCTATGAGCACCTGCGATCTCAAAAACCATGCGCCCTATACACAAGCCCCACTCTCATGTCGCAGAAGCTATGATCCCTTATCCATCTGCTAGATAGCCTAGGATAACTCCCATTTTGTGTGATCAAATCTTGGTCCCACATCAGCCTGTGTTGGAGTTGGCCTGGCTAGTTAGTGGATGGCCTTATTTTTTGGAAAAGGGAACAATAAAAACCCTAAACTACTACTAGTAGTTAATGGGTTTTATTGTTACCTTAACCAACAAATAATACCAGCCACTAACTAGCAAGGACAACTTGACCATAGGATGATGTGGTACCAGGGGTCAATCACACCCAATGGGAGCTATCCTAGGCCAACTAGTAGATGGATAAGGGAGAATAACTCCCATGACATTAGGGTAGGGCTTGTGTATATGACCCCTGGTTTGTGAGCCCACAGGCGCACATAGATCGAACCATAAACTTGGTGGGCCAAAGCCCGAGGGTGGAAGTGATTCATATAGTATGGATTCCAACCTTATTGGTTTCTTGATGAAGTGGAATCCACATCTTGGATTATATACCAGAAAGGAAACCTAATGAGAATTCGATGTGGCACATGATATTTTCACAGTGATCAAATCTGGACCGTCTGATCATGCCCTCTACTGATCCCATCCATACACTGCAATATCACCTGTCATGAACTTAAACTCAAATCATCTAGGACTTAGAGAATTCAAACTCAGCCAATCCCACACTGCACAAGACCTCTATCTTCAACATACTGTACTAACTAGTTCTACATGAAAACTTGAAGACACTACTCACATGATCAATTGGTGATATACATCATTGTCCCTCAGATCCTTTACTGATAGTGGTGCAAGTATGAGGTATCCAACAGAAGCCACCATGAAATCCTATCAAAGATATCAGTAGCATGATATGAGATCTCTTCCATCACTTGGAATCCATCACATGATCATCCTTTCATTATGCGACTAAAGAAAAGGAAAGCACTGAATACCTCACGATAAGTTTAGTGACCATGAACCCTTCCACCTTTGACATATTTTTCATCCAAATTAATTCTGATTTTTGGGATCATGCGATTCCATATAAAGTAACATAGGCATCAAATGATAAGATGAAATGATCCTGAGATGAGGCCTCCACCACTCTGCTGGTGCATGCAACATTCATGCCATGTAAAGATGCATCACACTTGGCCTCCCACTTCCTATAAAAACCCTTATCAATTCATGAAAATGGTATAAAATGGGGTAAGGAAAGAAGATTTAGGAAATAAGGAACAATGGTGAAACACTAGAGGAACAAAGAGGACAAACACCACCTTTAGAGATCTTCTCTAGGTAATCAGGGGGCTCATCACGAGAATAAATACTGAGGATGTAACTGAAAGATTTAATCATGTGATCATTTTAAGATCACATGATTTCATGGTATAATAACAACATGAATGATCTCTATAAAATGGAGTCTCCACTCACCCTAGAACCTCTAAATCCTATTTGTAAGATCCCCTATGGGACCATCCTTGGATCATGTGTTTGTACAAGGAAAAAACCTCATGCGATGTGATAAACACATACCCTCCCCTGAATGTGTTGGATATCTATACTGGTGTCCTAAAAAATGAATCTATGGACAAGTTAAAAGTGAAGTCATAAAATCCTCATTCTCGCGATGCTTGAATGACACCTTGGAATCAAAAATTTCAACACATTATGCCTCATAAGAACCTATTAATGAGAAGTAAGGTCCAAGGATGTGAACATCATATCTGAAGGAGGGTCGATAGTCCTCGACTGAGAACCCTTGACTATGTATACAAAACTAATAGGCATCCCCCATGTGCATCTGTAGGGTATCTTGTGTGATCCCCTAGAGATCACATGCTCACATGATGGTTATATGACCATGTTGTGAATGGGTGAGGATTGGGTGAAAACCTCCTTTCTATAAGGAGTCAGGAAGACCCACCCTAAGTCACATAATGGGAAAATTTCTTGGCCACATGGTTCATGTCTTGGTATGTTCACTGATCCTCTTCACTATGCAGTGTCCACCATTACCAATATATTCAGAGGCTTTTGATACACAACCCCCATTCATGACCACATCACCACTCGCGGGACCTCATTAAAGTCCAATAAATTGCATGAAGGATGGAGTTTCATGTGACTCATTAATATGGATATTCCTAAGCCTATACATGAACTTGAACAATAACGGAACTCATGGAATGACCCTTACATAGCCACATATCCTCTTCTTAGGAAAATATTTTCTATATGGGCTTAGGGAATGATCCCTTTGGATGTGTACTTGTGGCATTAAAACAAATGAAAGACCATAACTATATCCATGAGACACCGCCTCATGAATGGTTTAAGGACAAAAAACCACAAGAGTCCTCATGGGACTCATGATGTTATTAGATAGTTTTGGACATGTAACTTTGATCAGGAGAAAGTCCTTAGATGAGTCAAATTGATCTCACAGAAACCCCTTGACATGTAACAATTATCATGAGATGACCCACGAATAAGTCAAGTTGATCAGGAAAAGACCCCTTGACACATCAACATTATCACAAGACAAACTATGGACAATACAGTATGACCTCATGAAACATCATTGAAAAGTAGAAATTACCATTAAATTGACCATTAACATGGAAGTATTGTCATGTGATATATTTAAGACAAGTCAAGTTTATTAGGAGAAATAAAATTAACATTTCCTCATCATCACATGATAGACTCTGGAAAATCCAGCTTGATCATGAGACAACATATGGTTATGTCTACATTGATGATGCGCAAGACCCCAGACATGACCCCTTTGGTAATGTGATGGATCTTGGATACATCTACTTAGATCCTGAGAAGACATCAAAGATATGTAAATTAATCATGAAATAGACCCTTGGATGTATCTACCATGTAAAATTGGTTCCCCAACATATCAGACAGACAACCAACATATGTCCAGTACAAAGTTGAGACATGCCAGATAGACCACCTAAGACATGTCAACCACATCAGGCAGACATCCTTGGACATTTCTGACTTATCATGCTGATGCCCCAACATATCAGGCAGAAAATAAGGACGTGACAATCAAGAAACCAAAACATATCAGGAAAAGTCTCTTGGATATTTAAACCTAGTCTATATGACCTAATTAGACTCATTCTATGTGGGCCCTATCTAGGAACCTTTGTACCCACCACCCTTTGACAAGGGAAGTGTCCTTGATAAGCTATGGTCATGCAGTCATGTGACTCTGCCAATTTCATGCTCTTGGAAAGACCATTCATGGTTTCCACCTCTCTTTAATCCATCAGAAGATAAAGAATGAGTGAACCAATCAGGTAGCCTCAGAGTGTATGCATCGACCAATTGGGAAACCTCAGAGTGTGATCCTGGACCAATCACGCAACCATAGAGTGTAAGACCAGACCAATCATGTAGCCTCATAGTGTAAGACCCAACCAATCAGATAACCTTAAAGTGTAATCCTCAACCAATCAGGAAACCTTAGAGTGTAAAGCCCCAACTAATCAGTCAACCTCTGTATGTAATCTGTAATTACCGACATAACATAATATTTCCCCGACCATATGGTATCCATCTTGGTATAAGCCCCTAGAATTCCTAAAATATTAGGGATATCCATAATCTCTCTGAGAATGATCATCTACCATATCACACCAGTGGTTTAAATAATAAGTGAACTTTGAGAACTCTGATTCCCACCATATTAGGGATACGTAGGATGCCTTCCTAAGGCCCGAGCTTCAATGGACATCCACTTCAGTGTAAGTCTATTTATGTCCTAGTAATTCCCAACTTAGGGACTAAATTATCCGATAAGTATGAAATTCTTCCTCATCTATCAGTAGATGAGGAGTGGGGTCATACAAAGACATTAATTTATGTATAATCCTAGATCATGCCCTCAAGTACCTAAAATCCATCAGTGGCTTTGGGATGAAGTGAACTACGAGAACTCTAATTCCCTCCATATTCAGGATACTTATGACACCTTCATAAGGACCTATATTCATACAATATCCTTCATGATATGGGAAATCATACATATCAAAGGGTAACTTTAATTCTTAAGCCCCGTATAGATATTATCACATGAAATGTGTCCAATCTACTGTTATCTCTTATTTCTCACACCAAGCCTCGATCACCTAGGCCTATATACCAATGATGAATTTATCAAAATCATGTTGTTGTTTCCCCTAGTGTGATCCCATCATTGGTATGTAAGTCTGATTACATCTGATATATACTCAAAGGGTCCACATTCTCGAAGAAAAAATATAGGCTAGTCCCATATGTATAAGTCCAACCTAGGGCCTCTATTTTCATACCTCTCACGGCACAGACACCTATCACAAGAACTAAATGGAATCTAATTCTTGTTTAGACAAGATACGTAGGATGCCTAACTGATGTTCAAGACTAATATTTATGTCCTTACCATATGAAGTTAAACTGCATGGATGAGACCAGTCATATGACCTAAAACTATGTCAAAAAAACTACGTGGGTTTTTAATCTTGTGTTTCATTGGATACATAGGATGCCTTGAAGAGGTTCAATACCACCTCCAAGACACCAACCACCTCTATGGATAGTAATAAACTTTAGAGTGCTCAAACATTTCCATAGATCAAAGAATCCTAATTAAATAAGAGAGTGATAGAGAACCTATGATATGCACAAAATTGTCCCTATAAAAACATATTCCTAATCAAGGAATTGAAATGAGGGTGAGTAGTCCCATATTGGGGTATAGGAATGATTTAATGAACATATCCTAAACCTATAAAGAGTCCCAGAGTAGAAAATAATTCCCCCAAAAGGGTGTGTTGAGCCCGAACTCCCATCCTCTCAAACAATGCGGGTCCCTAAGAGTCGATGGGCCTGAAAACCTAGATAACCACCAACCATTAGAAAAAAGGTCTGTACCCAACTATGGATGATGGAATTGTTGGGAGTTTCTAAGAGAGACAAAACAAAAGGAAAACCTGATGTGAGTGATTGTGTGATTTCTTAAAACCCCGCTCAAAAAAACCATTGAGAAAACCCATTCCATGGATTGAATCCTGAAAAACAAGAATAACATATGTATATAATATAGAAATATGGTATAATCATAATTATATAGAATCATAAACTTGTGTACATTGATACCCATAATCATGTCCATGCATGGTCTTGTGACAATAACTAATACCAATCAACCCCCCACAAAATCTTGTGAACATAAATTTTCACAATCTTGTCTATGTACAATCATGTGATCATAGGTAATCAAAATAAAAACCACACACAATCTTGTGGATACAGCTAACTGAAATCATGTCTATTTAAAACATCGTTATCTTATGGGATATAAATATTTACCTAATGAATTATAGGGATATAATTTACCACAAAAATCAAATAATTATAATTTATACACATGTGTGTCACATTAAATCAATAATATCCTGAAACCCCATGGAAATAAAATTTGTTTCATAATTTTTTCAAATGGTATCATACAAAACAACATTAAGAATTAGATTATTTGATACCATAAATTCAATAAAAAAATGAATATATTATAAGGTCATTTAGAGGGATATTAATGAAAAATACCTCTATAGGAGATATATTTTTTGAAGATTAGTATGAAAAATAGAATTTTGAAACCATTAAAGAGTTCTTAGAGAACATTTTCTAATATTGTTGTAAAAAGAAAAAGTTATAGGTCGGTATCAATAATTATTTTCAAGATAGTCATATATAAACCCATTATTTTAAAACATAAATTTAATATTAGTCTGAATAATGGAATATTAGTAACAAATAAGTGTTAGGTCAACAAATGTGGAGTGTAATATAAAAGCTGTTATTGTGAAATGAAATGCATTTTTAATATTTTAAAATATTTTTATTGAAACCAACATCATTAAAAGAGAAATAAATCTTCATATTGAATAGAGGAAAATAAGAGCATGAATATAAAAAGAGATGATACATATATTGGTTTTCAAATAAAAAAGGAGAACATGAAAATAAAAAAAGAATATGTACATGGAAGATAAAGAGATATTAGAGATTATGAGAATTATTCTTAACTCAAATATTTTTTCTTTATTAAAGAAAAAAATAAAACAAAGAATAAGATTTGAAATTAAAATTTAATTTACCTAAATATATAAGAGGTAATTTAATATTAAAAAGGGTAATATAATAAAATATTAAACTAAGAAGAATATAGTCAAGGGAGAAGAACTATGATTCAATAAAAGAGAATTGAGTTGATAAAAACAATTACCTTAGTTTCCTTCTTGGTCAGATGTGATATAAAATTTTGTATGATAAAAATAAAAATATTAATTACATTATTTCATAATATTATTAAAATATTTTACCTTTTATACTCTTTAATTATATTCATTCACTATACATTTATTAGTTATTTATTATTAATTTTAATTATCGAATGTTAGTAAATTTTATTTTTTCATACAGGTTATTTAATGGATGTGTTGATACTCATTCTTTGATAATAAGATCATCATTCCAAAATTATTAAGATTACTTATATATAAGTTCCATAATTATTTATAAAGTTAAAATTTCATTATATGAGTGTTATAGTTATGAGTCATAAGGATAGAATTAATGATGAGCATGTTTTGGTAAATTTTATCAAATAAAAGGAGGTGTATTAATAACGAGTTAAATATTATTATTAACATGAAAGAACTAAAAATAATAAATTATTTAATAATTAATATATAATATTTCCAGTAATTACGGTCTCTTAGACATCCATGATATAAATTTATAGCACCATTCTTGTAGGTGTTTATACCCACCCTAACAAGAACATGTTATAATCTATGTGTGTGTATGACTATTAAAGTGATTATTTTATTCTAATATCATTATTACATAAATATAATGATATTATTTAGGTTTTATTAAAGTGATTAATCATATTTATGTGTAGGTGGATGAAAATATAGTGAAGAAAATGTTAGGGAGCGGATAATACTCACACTGAGGGCTTGATTCTTCCCTTATAGGGCCTATTAGAAATGGAGGACTTGGGACACCTTCTTGTGACTAGGTTCTACCAAACGTGGAAGAGGGATATTGTGGAGAAAAAATGGGTATGAATTAAATAAAAATTTTAAGGATGAGTGTCGATTTGAGAGGGTGAAAGTGGGATATTTTTTATAGGTGAAAATTGAAGACATTTCTTTGGAAACTTGAGTTATGTTAAGGGTAATGTTGGAATCACATTAGATTTAGATGTGTTAGGTTATTAAATAAGGGTGATACATGTCTCTATGAATTTTATACAAAAAAATTCTTATATAATATCAAAGTTTCATCTTTTTAGTAAGATTTTAGCCATGGTAGATTACCTCTTTTTACCCTTTGTTAACTTGTTTAATTATTTACCATTGTAATTATTTTTTTAATAAAAATAAAATACGACCATTTTTAATAAATTTAAAATTTAATATTATGAATTTTTATTCTATTTAATCTAATTAAACTTACAAATATTATATAATTAAATTTTAATTTAAATCATATAATAAATAGAAAACTATTTTTATAGAAAAATTCCATTTTAAAATATTTGGTGTTCATAATCCTTTTTCATATCAATAAATAATTGAAATGAGTGTTAATATATCTTTATATATATATAAACAATAAATTATATTTATTTTTTAAAATATTTCAATTTAAGTAATTTAGATAAAATTATAACACACTTAAAAAAAGAATTGTTTGAAAACAACCATTTTACTTTTACTATGGTAAATAACTTTTAACTTGAAAACATATTTTTATTACCATTATCAACATTAAATAATTTAAATATAATTATTTATGATATAAGATCCATTTTATTTAATCAAATATCTAAAAGTGATAAAAAATAATTAAAATATATAACCATATAACACATAAAAGTGGTTTTTAATTTTTATAGGTTTTTCCTTGAATAGTAAAAAAATTATTTAACTCAGATCACCCATAAATATAAGAACCCAAAATATTCAATTAAAAGTTATAAAGGGAATTCCTAATCCTTAATGGATAGTGAAAATCACCAGGGCATCAAGAATAGTGTTTGGGAATGATTTCTTCCCAACCTGAAAAAACCAACATGGAATATATGTATATGTAAGGTGAAAGGAAGAATGAAATATTCCATAAACAAAGTCAAATAGTGGTAGTGATATAACAAGGTCTATAAAAGGTGATCCCATAAAACATAAACCATAAAGAATACCCCAAGTACTCAACACTGATGAAAACTACTCCATGTGATATGTGGGAAACAACCCACCATATCACCACCAGAAACCCATTCCTAGCTAACCATGACACCCACAAACTCACTAAAACACCATTCCCTTTCCTCTATTAGATAATATAAGGTCTAAACACAACCAATGGTGTGTACTGTGTGAAAAAATAACCCCTGTAGGATCCCACAAAGTGTTCCCTATGCTATATTTGTCAAATAAATCAAGGTATGATGAAACTTAAAGAAAACATGGAATGATAAAAAAACCTTAAATTTATATCAAAATCAAGGAAATTACCCCATTTTACGAGTTATAAAATAATTTAATACTAAAAATTTTCAAGTCACTTGTGTTATAGCCTGTCCCAATAGGGCCTGTGTCACGACTATCCCAAGCCCACCTCCAATTGGCTAGGGGATGTAGACTAGCATTGAGTTGGCATATCACACACATGGGAGGCCTTAGATTAATTCACATTGACACACACACACACAAACATCTCTAAGACCATACAATGATAACATGTAAAAAAATAACATGCATTTATACATCTAAAATACCACTATCAGAGTACAATAAAAAATACTGGAAAGAAAAAGGGCCAAATAATAGCCTACCACAAAGAAACTGAAAACATGTATAACCTATAAAGTGGGTGAGGAATGCTGTTAAGGTAACCATAGGAGCACATCTCCATATTTATCCCTCACTAAGATCCTCATGTTCCTAGTCCCTCTAGGACTTTTTCAGAAGTTCAATTGTCTGTATAAGACATGACATGTGTTGGAAAAGCCCATGTAGGGGTGAGTATAAAAATACCCATCAGGGAACCAAAAAATCACTAATAATATAGAATCAATAATAATAATCATCTCATAAAAAGTATATGTCAATGTAATATAACATGAATTTCTAGAAATACTCAACATAGACACACAATCTCACGGTAAAATCAGAACCATAATGCCAACCTAGGATACTTACTCTGAGGTTCCACATAGCATTCATCCTTGAGAAAACACTCTACGATCCAGATAGCATTGATTTCGTACATCAAAGATGTCATTATCATTAAATCTATCCAAAATAAGTATATGTTGTAAGTCTGAAGAGATCGATACACCAAAAGGGGATCACTCCTAGAGCGATGGGGTATACTAAAAACCAAATCTGGACTAACCTACTAAGTTGGGGATTATGGAATGTGTAGTGTTTTTCACATTGATACCAAGAAAACCACATATAGAAAAACATAGTGATAGATGATCTCACTTTAGGCCTCATGTGGGGATTCAACATCTCTATCCATGACTGAAGGTTCTTAAGGGGGATCAATATCATATGTATAGGACATGAACCCATAAAAAACCCTTAGGGAATGGATCAAGGGAGAATACCCTAACAAAACATGTCCAATATAAATAGAAAAATGGATCTAAGAAATCATTGAAGGAGTATATGGTGTGTACTGATAGTATATGGAATGTACCTTTAGGAACTAGGTTCTACCCATGTATCATGGACCGTGTCTATTTTTGAATACATAACATGTCCAAGCCCATGTACTCCTAACCATGTGTGTGTCTGAATCAACATTTCCATGTATGACTACCCATTCCCTTGTTTGTGTACATACCTAGGTACATTTCAATCCACTAGGAAAGTGTCACATGATGTGTGACTGAGTCATATAGAATTTTATACTTATCTACTCTACATAAACCCAAGCGCTGCATCCAGGACCGCAAATGGTATGTAATCATGGATTACTCACCGTGTAACCCAGGATTTTCTAGAATCCCAAATTTATTTCTAATGTTATATTATACTTCTCCAAAATCTAATCTAGCTATGAATCATGTGTGTAGACAAGGAACATTTCCATCTGATCCTCACCATCACTCCTCACTAAAATATAGCTATTTGATTCACACAAGAATCTATTCTCATCACACCTTGTCTCCATTATAATCCCAATCGGGAAGAATGGGGATCATAAAACTGATTCCAATATTTCATCACCATTTTCATAGCTCAATATCATTATTGATCTGAGCCTATATCTATGAAAACAATATGTTTCACCATGAAATAGGTGCACAATGATCATTTATTTTGTAATTGATGAACAACAGACCGAAATGAATATAGGTGATGAATGCATAAAGAATTTTGGGAGAGAAAAAAGAAACAAAAAAAGAGGAATGAACCTTGACTATGTTTGGGTTAGCCTTGATCCATTTCTATTATAATTAAGAAATAATATCCATAATAAAATAAATAATTTATCCCAATACTCCACAAAAAATAAGACCACACCCACAATACGATCAAACTGTGAATCAATCTGTTGGTTGATTGATTCAAGTTCATCACATGATAGGAAAACTTTGATTAATAAATATAATAAAATTGTTTTACCACAATGTGGATCGATCATCATTGAAGAAAAAATACATGAATTTTTCATTGGTGAGATCCTCAAACTTCATTGGCGTAGACGATCCTTGATCCATCATCGTAACTCACCAGGGATCTCTCCAATACTCACCCTAAATTGTTAGTGTTATATGGCCAACCTTGAGGATTTCTACAATAGTTCTTAAATTTAGAGGGATTAGGTCACTACATCATGTTAAATAAAATAAATAATTTCTTTAATTTATTCACATATGACTGCACAATATGGAAAACCCCGACGCTAATATAGGCTGTGTCACACCTAGGGTAAAAATGGCACTATGAAGTCAAAAACTACCTCATATTTATGATCCAAGCCTCCATTTAAGAGTTATTATGAATTTTCAGGAAAATTCACATGCACACATTTAATATATTTAATGTATTTCATAAATTAATTTTGGGCTCATCGGGCCTCATAATCTCACACCCTTTCAGTTCCAAGCATTGTAAATAATCCATGAAATATTCTAAAGTAATATATGGAAAAAACCATATCAATATCATTCTCTCCAGCAAGGGTATTTATGTTCTAGAAATATAAAAAAAGGTTACATAAAGAGATGTGGGTACTGAGCATGCCATTGGGTCTCCCAATCCCAGGTGATCACCTAAAGATTCCTATCTTTCCATTGGACGCACACTACATGGATAAATATTCCATAGAGGATTATCTCTTGCTAATCCTTAACCACCACCAAATACACAACAAATGTAGATACATCTTCTATGTCCATACCACCCTAGTTGTTAACATGTTATTGGTCATGCACGTACCTCCTTAGCTATGATAAATGGAAGATGTCATGTACCTGATGTAATGATTACGGTAGAGCTAAGTGGTACACCACCTTGAAAAATCTATTCACTATCTGAAAAGGGCCAATGAATATTGAAGGTATCTTTCCAATCTATCTAAATATCATCAATCCACATCAAGGTAAGACCCTCAAGAATACACGATCTCCCTCCTAGAACTCCAAAGGCCTCTGTCATCAGTCTGTAAAGAACCTACGATAGATCTTTTTAGTCCTCATCAACTCTTGGACAACTTGCACCTTCCTTTTAGTGGCTTGTACCAACTCTGGGCCCATAAATAATGAATCCCCTAGTTTTATCAAGAATATCATTGACCTTCATGGTTACATGTATAAGGCCATGAATGGTATCATACATATAGTGGAATGGTAGCAGTTGTTCTACATGAAATTCAACCATGGTAGGTGATCATCCCAACTATGAAAAATCCTAACATGAAAGCATACAACATGTCCTCTAATACCTAAATAGTTTACTCAGTCTGGGAATCAATCTGGGGTTGAAAAGTCATGCTCAGATGTTACTAATTCCCAAAGGCCTCCTATAACCCCTTCCATAATTGAGATGTGAAGCGAGCATCATGTTCAGAAATGATCTTCATGGTAACTCCATGGATTCAGACCATCTCATACACATACAAGCATCCCAAGATCTTAACTAAGATTTTATATCAAATATCTTGGAAGTGGGCCAACTTAGCGAGTCAGTCTATGCTCATTGAAATGGAATCATATCCCCTAGAAGTATGTGGTAACTCAATGAGGAAGTCCATGGATATCCCATCTAACTTACACTATAGATCCTAAAGGGGTTGAGCTAATCCTGTCGGAACATGGAGCTCAGCCTTTAATTGCTGATAAGTAAGGCATTGAGAGATTAAATTTACAATTCCCTTCTTTATCCATGGCCACTAGAACTACCATTGAATGTCTTGGTACATCTTCCCTATGCCTGGATATAACACTAAAGGTGTAGTGTGGAACTCCATAATAACATCCTCTCTTAGTGAAATGGGTACTATTTTCTATCCTATACAAATAATGACCTGATTCCCACCTTTCAAAAATCCATCAGGAGCATGTTTAGTGGATATATGAGTATGTAGGGTCTCATAGTTGGTATACCCAAGCTATTCCTCCCTGGCTCACTATAAAAGATGAGGTGTAATAACCATCGAATAGAGGTAAGCTGCTCCATCCCAATCCACAAAGGATAACTATAATGAGGATAACTACTCTGATGCCTCACCCAATAAGTGTGATCAAGATCTACTACTGAGGTAATTTTCTACATCATTCCCCATCCTAAGAGTATAAACAATCTTCAAGTAATAATCCTGGTGTAACTATAGCCATAACCTCTGTCTCAAGTTAATATATGTCTAAGATAAGATATAATTGAGGATCTTATAGTCTGAAAATATTATAAACCACTCTCCCATCATGTATTGTAAATACATCTTTAGTGTGAAGACTACCACTGCTTACACAAGACCATGGTTCACGTAGTTCTTCTCACATGGTCTCATTTGTCATAAAAAATAGGAAATCAATGCCTACATCTTTATCTGAACACAATCAAGCCTAGTACCCGATGAATAAAAAAACACTATGTACTCGACACCATCCTCCAAAAATCTAAAAATGGGAGCGATCATCAATCTGTACCTCAAATTTTGAAAATACTGTCAACACCTCTTCGTCCACATGAAAGGATACCCCTTTCGAGTCAAATCTATCAATGGATTTGATATCCTAGAAAAATCAAGTATGAATATCCAATAATAGCCTTCCAACCTAAGGAATATTCACACCCCCATCACAATCTTGGGTGGCTCTAAAGCTAACACAAGGTTGAACTTTGCTGGGTCCACATACACACCATCTCACAAGATAACATGTCATAGAAAGTGGACCTCCTGAGTCTAGAACTATAACTTCAAGAGATTCTCATAAAGCTAGGGCTCTTGAAGTATATCTATAAAATTCCTCAAGTGTCTTGTGTTATCCTACTGAGACATTGAGTACACTAGGATATCATCAATGAAGAATACCATAAAATGGTCTAAGAATGACTAAATGATATAGTTCATAAGTCCTATAAACACTTCTAGGGAGGTATTCATGCCAAAGGTCTTCACCAAGAACTCATAGTGACCATAATGACATTATAAATCCATATTTAATATATCATCACCCTATACTCGCAACTGGTGATAACATAATCTGGGGTCAATCTTTGAGAAACTTCATACCCCTCTCATCTGATTGAAGATTTCATCAATCCTAGGTAGTAGATACTTTTTCTTCATAGTCACCTGGATTAGGAGATGATAATCCACAAAAAAACTCAATCTCCTGTATTTCTTCTTGGAAAACATTATATGGGCTACCTTGGGTGAAACACTAGGCCTTACAAAGTCCTTCCTATGAAATTCTTCCAACAACACCCTCAGCTCGCAAAGCTATATGGGATTTATTTGATATTCTGTTGAAGATATTGAGGCTATATCAGAGTTTAGATGAATTCATAAGTCTATCTATCAATAGGGGGTAATCCTAGAATGTCCTTAGGAAAGACATCCTTATACTCCACTACCACTATAGGAAACTGAAAACTCATATCACCCAATACACTAAGGGTCATTCTAGAAAATTGACGAGTAATAGGATGAACCCTAACATGCATGAGTATATCACAATCTATTTCGGTTTCCTTTTTACTCAAAAATGAAAACCTCATCCCATCATTGGAGACACACCACATCCTCCACCTAAAATAGTTTATCTGGGCCTAAACTATAGATAATCATCCATACCTAAGATGATGTCATAAGGCCTCATCGCGGATACAAAGAGATCCCAAAAAACTCTCCCATATAAGAGTTATTTCACACTATCATTAGAAGTGTGTGATCACTAAGTCCCTTCTAGTTGGAGTCTCCAAGAATAAGGGTCGAGCCCAGGTCTCAATTTGAATCTCTAAGTCTTTAAGTAGATAAGTTGAAATAAATGAAGGAATCATTCCTATGTCTATTAGTATCGAATATTAGGTATAAAAGACAAAAATCATACCTGGTATCATCCTTAGATCCTCTAGGTCGTAATCATAGACCACCTACAACTACCCTCTCCCATATCCCCCAACTCCCTGAGCCTGGCATGGACCTCCTAGGGGTGGTAGTGGTAACAAGTCATAATGTATGCCACCTCCAGATACTCTCAAAAGTCCTCTACCATGTTCGCCACCCTGAAGAACTTCTTTATTATGCTTCTACTTATTCCTAGGTGGCCCATACATTATCTCCCTATCATCCACACAATGGGTTAGATAGTATATTGAAAGATGTCCTTGACCATCATAAGATTTTCATCACCTCTCCCTCAGATGAATAGATTCAAATTGTATCCCTGAGCCACATAACCTCTATATTGGGATAACCTCCTAAAATGTATTATATCTTCAGGTCCCTGTGTCTATTGTTGGATCCCTATTGCTAAAGTACCTCCTCTGATGTTCCCACTTATGACACTAACTTTCTACGTCTTCTCATCCAAAAAACTCTCAACCACCAAAGAAAAATCTGGCATCCCATCATAGGTAGGAATTCAAAGAGGTATAATGTTGGCTCATATGTTTTTGCATAGTCCTAACTTTAATGTCTGATCCTAAAAGAACTGATCATGTATCATATTCATCAAGTATGGGAGAGGTTCGTGAACCTTGATGAATACTCTTCCACAATCGTATTAGCCTACTGAAGCTGTAGAAGATCCTAGATTCATACATCCCTTAACATAGCTTCAGATAACTCCTATATGAAATGGTTCTTGAGATATGACCATGATATAGTTTCCTCATCGTATGATTGGGTTAATAATCCCCACCACCATCCTTTAGATCCATAGAGAAGCCTCGTTTTCAGGACTACCATATGCTTTGTAGGTGTCATGACAAGATAGAAAGAACGTGTCTCTGCCTCAAGAAAATCCTCAGTCACCTGGGGGTATGACTTTCCCCTAAACCTGAGGGGTTTCTATCGCTGAATCTCATAACGTGTGCTCAACCTGCACATCTCATTTCTTGGTATTGTCGGTACCATCCACTTCTCAGTAGGTGGTGGTAATACTGGTTCAAAACATGGAGGTAAGACCTCATGAACAGGTCCAGATATCAAAGCCTTGTTACTCAAAGGATCATTATCATGATCCTGATGTTGAATCCTAAATGAAAAATGTCATGGAGGCATCCTGAAATAGAAAGATGTACCCCAGTCAATGAGTATATCTAGATAGATTCCTCAAGAAGGATATGGAAATTATAACACATTCCGATATGGTGCATGTACTAATGTTTTTTCATGAAACTAATGTCTACATGTACTGATTCAACTAGCAGGTTATTAGAGTCATGGTTTATAGATTCATCAACAACTACACCAACACTGGAGTCCCTAGCCTGATAGATGAACTCAAAACACTTAACAATGTTTCCCCAAAACAATCTCACAGACTTAGGTCCTAATGTAGAAGCAAATACTATGATACTACTCTATCATGACTCGATCTAATAAGTCCCGTGTTGTGACTACCCCAAGCCCACCTCAAATAGGACAGGGGATAGTGACTATCACTGAGTAGGAATATCACACACATGGGAGGCATTAGCCTAATTTATCGGTACACATGCACACATCTCCAACCCCATACAATGTCGAAATGTAAAAAAACTTATAACCATGCATTCATACATATAAAATCCTACCATTAGAGTACACCAAGTAGTACTATAAAGAAAAAGTCCAAATAAAATCCCACCCTAAAGAAACTTAAAACAAGTCCAACATGTAAATTGGGTGAGGAAGGCTATCAAGGTAACCATAGGAACACACCTCATTATTTTTGGTTCAATAAGATTTTCCTAGATCTAGTCCCTATAGGAATTCTTCAAAAGGTTAATCGTTTTCATATGACTTGACACATGTGAGAAAATCCCATGAAGGGGTGAGTATAACAATACCAAGTTGGATGCCTTGAAATCACTAAGAATATTGCATCCAGAATAACAATAATCTCATCATAGGTATATGTCAACAAAATATAATAGGAACACCTAGATATACTCAACATAGATACACATTATCAAGTTAAAGTCACAACTCTAATTCCATCATAGAATTCCTACACGAAGGTTCCACATAACACTCGTCAAATAGAATGCACTTCATGAGCTAGATAGTATTGATGGAATCCATCTAAGGTTTCATGATCATCAGTTAAATCCATAATAAGTGCATGATATAAGTCTAAATAGATTGATACATAGAAATGGGATCACTCCTAGTGGCATGGGGTATACCAATAACCCAATATGAATTAACCTGCTAAGAAGGGGATTAACACCCATATAGTGTTGGTCATGAAGATACCAAGAACCCAACCTAGGGAGAATATAATGATAGAGGATCATACTTTGGGCCTCAAAAAGGGATTCAAAAACTCTATCTAAGACTTAAGTTCCTCATAGAGGTTCACCATACCATGCATAAGACGTGACATCATACAAAACCCTTAGGGAATGGATCAAGGGAACACACCCTAACAAGACTTTTCCAAGTTGAAGAGGAGAAGGGATATAATATATATTTGAAGGATTACACAAAATGTACTTTTAGTACATGAAATGTCACTTTTAATCTAGTTTATAGTAATGTATTATGGACCATGTCTATGTCTTAGTACAAGGTGTGTCTAAGCCCGTGTACTCTAGATCGTTTCCATGTCTAGATGGCCATATCCATGTATGGATAACTGTTTCTGTGTCCACGTACCTCCCTGGGTATATGCTAAGCTTCTAGGAATGGGTCACATGGAGTGTGACTGAGTCACACGATGTGTGATACTTATCTCCCCTGCATAAACACCTTTTTCACAATTAGGGACTCTCACTGTGTGTAATTCAATATTATATTCCATGTAACACCAGATTTTGTAGAATCCTAGATCTGGTTATCCTAGCATCATCTTATCCTTCAGCATCTAATCTAGCTATGGATCATGTCGATAAACAAGGAACACATATGACCGAGCTTCACTGTCATTGCTAGCCAAAATATGGATATCTGATTCGCAAAAGTATTATTTGTATTCATACCTCGTCACTATCAAACCCCCAATATGGAAGAATGGGGATCATAAGATTGATCCTGATCTATCATCACCATTATCGCAGATCAATCCCATCATCGATCTGAACCATAATATATGACAAAAATATGTTTTACTAATAAATAGGTGTGCAATGATGGTTTATCCAGTATTTTTAAAACCAATGACCAAAATGAATCCTGGCGATGGACACATCTAGAACGGTGAGATAAAACCAAGAAATAGTCAAAAGAGGGAAAAACTTGGTTATTTTTTGGATGGACTCTATTTTTTTCTATTATAATGAAGAACGAAGACCCATAATAAAATAAAAAATTTCTACCAATAATTCCTACAAAATAAGACCGCACCCGCAAAATGATCAAACTAAGAATCAATCAATTAGTTGATTGATTCATCTTCGTTTTAGGATAATAAAATGGGGATAAATCCAAAAATTTAAAATGTTCTACCTCAAGTTTTATTGATCACTAAATAATAATGAATCTCCATCATTTTTATTGGCTAGATCCTCTAATTTTGTTGGCATAGATGATCCTAGATCCGTCGCCCTCTCTCTCAAAGGCTTTGTCCAATGCTCTCCCTCAATTATTAGGGTTATGAGACCAACCCTAAGAATTTTCAATAATAAATTTTTTATATAGATAGATTAGGTCACTACATCTTATTAAATAAAATAAATAAATAATTTTTTTATTTTTTTATTCTCCCACAACTACACTTTCTTGAAACTCCCTACACTGGCAAAGGTTATGTCATACCTAGGGTAAAACACATGATTTGAACTCAACTAAGGCCTCATATTTCTGATCCAATCCTCCATTTAATTGTTATTTACAATGACTTATATTTTTTGTATATTTTTTTTCAATATTATATTGATTATTTTTGAGACCAGACGCTGAGACATCATGTGATTCCGAGGCCCAGTGTGCTCGAAATGAATTTCTGGAATATATTAAAAATATTAAATAGCACACATGTATATTTTTACAAAAAAGTGGAATAAATCCAAATTGGGGGACTTGATTAGAAATATGAGGGAACCATTGAGTTTAAAATGAGGGTATTACCCAAGGCACGAAATAATCTTTGTTGACAGGGTCCGTTTGTGGAAATTTCATCGCAGGAATAAATAAATAAATAAAATAAATTGATAAATTGATTTATTTTGTTTATTTGAAAATAGAGACTATTATATAATTTAAATATATGGATATATAATTTCCTCATGTATTTCCAGTCAAACCCTAGAGATTCATACAACCATTGGAGATCATTTTTGGTGAATTACAATGGATCAAGATCATATCATGGATAGTTGCGCCAAAAGAGTTTGTGGATCTCATCAATAAAGGAAACACATAACCATCATTACTCAAAGATCAATCCAAACTATATGTAGGATGTTTGATTCTATGTTTTCCATTGTATGATTTAATCCTAGATGAACACTAATCAATTTTATGAATATAATTGATACACACATCATCTATAGAACTAAATTAATGGAATTATTATTTTTTTCATTATTTATTTACACCTATTCATTGATCTTATTATATGAAAATTAATCGAGACCAAACAAATAATGGATGAGGTTCATTCCCCACATTTTTGGGCTTTTGATTTATTCCCCCATTCTTCGAACATTCATCGTGAGCATTTTCTTTTGGCCCGTGACTCAACAAATACCCAATATTTGATAATTGTGTGACCGTTCTTAAGTGAAATAGATAAATATCATGGGTTAGGATCAGGATTTATTTTTCAATTGAGGTTTAAAAATAATAGTGGATGATTGGAGGTGTATCGGATGGTTTGGTGGGTTTCATTCTTCCCAGTTTTGACGCACAAGGACGAACGAATCAATGGATATTTTTACAAGTAGATTGAGGACCCATATCCCAGCTATAGATGATGGAAAGGACCATATAAACTTAGATCTACTTATTTTAGTGATCTTGGAGGCTTTGATTATGTGACCAATAACATGGAGGAATATCCAACAGATCTAGAAATTCCCAAGAAACACAGCGTGTAATCAAACATTACACACAGTGTAGGCCCCTTATATGCGGCACTAGGGTTCCAGATGGAGTTAAGTTTCATATGCCATGTGACTTAGTCACACGCCATTTGACCCTCCATGATATATTATCATGTACATTAATCAGTACATAAACACAAGAATATGTACATAACTAGTAGAATTCCATGTACTCGGACACAGACACAGCCAACTGTACATGGGTTGGTACATGGGAAGGACAAGTACAAAGAAATAACTAGGAAACACGACTAGAGTTTCGTGTGTCTCTAAATTACATTTTCTTGTTCTACATTCCTTATATGTGAATACTTACATTCCATGTGAGGATTTACCACATAGACATACTTGTGGACAGCTGGACATGCCATGTACCCCTGGTGCACGCCATGTATCCCCTTAAAGAGTGTTTGTAGCTCTTCATTTCCATAGTTTGGACTAGTTTAGGTTGATAGTGTTACCTTATTCTATTCCCTAGAAGGTATAATGTAACATTACATCCACATCACAGGATTGTGATCCCCTCTAGAGGCTAGGTCTTAGATAGAGCTGTGGTGTCCCTCAGTGATACTAGAGTGAGATCCTCTCTTATCTTTGTTCCCTTGGTGGGGTTTGTGTAGTAAATGTGACATCCTTGAGTAGGTCATTGATACTTCATCTAGAATATTTTATCAGTAGGGTTTGCGGGATTGTTTTCATATGATACCCTATGCAGTGGGTTGATCCATATAGGGTTTGTGGTATCCCCCAATGGTTCTGGGCATGACCCACTATCTGAGTATCATAGTGTTCTTAGACCAGTGATAATTATTGGGTGGGGACCAATGATATAGACCTATTTATCAATTTTCTCTGATGATAAGTATGGATCATAGAGTGGATTATCCCATAATTAGAATTTCTTCAAGTATAATCATGTGGTTGGTAGTTGGTTATGACCTACTAGCAGCATAGTGTCTTACCTGAGTATATCTAGGGGTAGTTAGGGGTTGGACCATAGGGGGATAGTTCGGGACAAAGTGGTATCAAATCTGGCTAGTTCTACCTTAGGACCGAATTCAATGAGATTGGTTTGGGGAAATAGTGTTTAGTGATTTTATTTTAGCTTTTAGGACATGGAATATAGTGTTGGTGTGGTGACTGATGAATATATACACCAGGACTCTGATCACCTACCTTCTGACTCGATAATTGTAAAACTTTGTTGCAGGGAAAATTTTGGGACATGAATTATATAGTAATGAGTTTTATTTTCCATGTCCTTGTTGATTCATATCCCTAGATATACTATTTTTACCATGGTACATCTTGTTTAATTTTAGGATTCCTCCATATAGATAACCGGCTAGGATTCCACTGTGTGATCAAAAGGATGATCTGCTTTATGATGAGGCATCGATACAGGGGCCTATAATGAAGATAGCACCTCGGGTGGTTTACCAGCTATACCACCACCCTATAAGGAAATGATAGCACTAGCAGTACTAGTTGAGGATGCATGGAGGTTGAGTGAATTGTATGAGTTTTAGAGGAAGTAACCTCCCTAGATTTGTGGTCAGCCAGACCCCCAGATGGATGAGGACTAGATAGAGGTAGTCACTTGCATTTTTCAACTTATGAGGACACCTTCAGATCAGATGATAGTTCTCACACAAAGTATTATTCAAGTATCTATTTGGAGATGGTGGAGATTAGTGACTCAGTCACATGATGAGATAAATCTCTCCTGGTCAAAATTTGAGTGTCTCTTTAGGGAGGAGTTCTATCTAGAAACATTTAGATCGATATGCATAAAGGAGATTATGAATCTGTAGGAGGGTAGTATGACCATGGTGGAGTACTCAATGAGATTTACTAATCACTCATGCAACTCCTTGGATATGCTGTGGTATCAGTTCTTCAGAGCTCGAACCTTTGAGTAGGGCTTATGCCGAGACATTAGGGATTCAGTGGTATCCATTTTCATTCCCACCTATGTTGGGATGCTTGAGAAAGCCTTGATAGTGGAGATATTTCTGGAAGAGTAGGCACCGAAAGTGGGAGATATTAATGGGAACCCAAGAGTTTAGACATTGACATTAGTAAACCAATGACCATCACAGGGATCCAAGTGTGTCAGATGCTTTAGGAGGTGATCTTAGGACACATGGTGAATGGTGTATGGCTCTTAGGGTGGCTTGAATCAGATAAGGGATAGGTGGTGTTTATATTATGAAGGTTGGGGAAATATGGATTGAGATTGTTTGACATTACGTATAGCTTATTGTGAGATGGTTGAGGGACCACCGAGACAGAGAAAGTGGCTAGAGTAGGGTGGTCTCTAGGGAGGAAGAGATAGAAGAGGGTCTTGCATGACAACAAGAGGTGGTCAGAGGTTCGACCTATTACCAACACCACCCCTAGGTGCTCCACTCTTGGCTCATATAGTTGGTGGATATATACTAGAATGTATGTATACTATGGATGTCTTTGACCCTGAGGCTGTAGGGATGATATGAGGCACAATCATTGTCATTTCTAATTGTTTTGTATTTATAGACATATTTTCAAGTCATTCCTTCCCTTTCACTTCTCTGGTTAGAGAATTTGAGAATCTAGTTGATCCATTAGCTTGACCCTTATGGTTTTAGACTTCAAAATGTGGTGAATCATCAATTGGTAACTTTTGATGATAGTGCGACCTGATGCTTAGAGGATAGAATTTTGTATGGGATATCTTTGTAGCAGCAATGAAGCCTTATGATGTCATATTATGTATGGACTGGCTATCCATATCTCATGACCAGATTGACTATTTTAGGTGGAGGATGTGATGTTTATGAAATGAAATAACAATGATTTATTTTTTGGGTGATAATGAAACCTTGATGTAGCTATATGATATCTTGTATAGGATAGTGTAGCCATTTTTTCACTAGTTGGCTAGTATGAATCTTGGAGAAGGGGGTGCTTTGGGATATTAGTTTCCTATAGTGGCGATGGAGTGTGATGATATCTTTCCTAAGGATGTACTAGGTTTACCTCCCCAATGAGATATATAATTCTATATATACTTTCATCTTGGGTTGAAACTAATATCTTCACCAACATATCAGATGACTACCATAGAGCTTTGAGAGATAAGGGTGTAGTTGGAGGACTTTCAATATAAGGGATTTGTGTGACCCAATGTTTATTACTGGGAATCCCTAGTGTTATTTTCCAAGAAGGCAGATGGGTGATTCGGTTATGTGTGGATTACCAATTCTAAAATTAGGTGATCATGAATAATTAATATCCACTACCAAGAAATGAAGACCTATTTGATCAGTTGAGAGGGAAGAAATGATTATTTAAGATTAACCTCAGATAATGTTATTACCAGCTATGAGTACGGGATGAAGATATAACGAATATGACATTCAGATGTCAATAAGGACATTATGAATACTTGGTGATTCCATTAGGCATGAAGAACACCCCAATAGTGTTAATAGGACTCATGAACCATATGTTTTTTTCTTACATAGATTAGTTCATGGTGGTCTTCATCGATGTCATAATAGTGTATTTAGTATCCAAGGAGGAGAACACGAGACACTTAATGATGGTCTTGGGAACAATCTAAGAGAACTAGCTTTATAGGAAGCTCTTGAAGTGTTAGTTTTGAATTTGAGAGGTCCACTTTACAGGACATGTCATCTCTGAGGTCGGATTAGCAGTGAACCCAATGACGATTTAGGTAGTGCTTTCTTGGGATCCACCCAAGAGTGTTACCAAGCTGAAAAGTTTTCTTGGGTTGGTAGGGTAATACCAAAGATTTTTACTCAATTTATCCAGAGTGGAAACACCCTAACAGCTTTAACATGGAAGGGTAATCCTTTTGTGTGGATAGAAAGGTTAAAACAATGCTTTTAGGAACTGAGGCAGAGGTTGATGAGCACTACCATCTTGAGATTTACAGAGGAGGGTGATGATTATGTAGTGTTATACTATGCATCATGGACTAGACTTGGTTATGTTATAATGAATAGGAAGAAAATTATTTCCAATGATTCATGTTAGTTGAGACCACATGAGCAGAATAATACAACCCATGATCTTGAGTTAGCATTAATAGTCTTTGCACTAAATATGTGAAAACACTACCTGACAGGAGAGTGATTTATCATTTATGCTAACCATAAGAGTATAATTTATATCTCCTTATAGAATGACCTTAAATTGAGGTAGAGGTGATTGCTAGAGTTCATCCAGGACTATGTCGTTGAGATATTCTATATTCTTGGGAATGGGAATGTGGTGGAAGATTATTTTAATAAGAGATATTATTCTCAGTTATTGGTCAAGGAATCAGAGAAATTATCATCATTGTAGTCGTACTTTGTGTACAAGGATATTTATTTATATATTTAGTCATTGGTTGTTACCCCATAACTTTTACAACATTTTAATGATGCTCAGTGTGGATATACTAACTATGATACCTTACTTACATGGATATCCACTAGACATACTCATAATGGATATTCTGAAGGTGGGGATCATGTAATCCTCTTTAGAGGAAGAATGATGGTACATTTGATGTTTCAAGATTAGGTGATGTGGTAGTTTCATACATCCCCTTTGACCATACATTCCGGTGTGGAAAAGATGTACAAGGAACTCTACTTTAGTTTTGGTGTTCAGGAAGGAAGAAGAGAGTTGTAGAGTTTGTCTCTTGATGCCTCACTTGTTAGCAGGTGGATGCAAAGTATCGGGTTCCAATGAGTTTGGTTCAACCCCTTGAGGTTCCATAGTGGAAGTGGGATGAGATATCCATGTAATTTGTGATGATCTTAAAAAATATTAATAGGGGAATCGATTCCATCTAGGTGATCATAGAATGACTCACTAAGTCGGCCTGCTTACAAGCTATTCGAGAGAAGAGTTTAGTAGAGAGCTTGGGATACCTCTACATACATGAGATAGTTTAACTCCATGGAGTTCCATAAATGATTTTATTTTAATGTGATTCTCACTTCACATGTCATATATCGAGGGGATTACATGAGGCCTTTGCGACTAAGTTACATTTGAGCATAGAGTTTCACCACCATACCGATGAACAGAGAGAACTAACCATTCGAGTCTTGGAGGACATGGTGTGGGTTTTCATGTTGGACTTTGGCCATAGTTGGGAGGATCAACTACCATTAGTCGAGTTTGAATAAAACAAAAAATACCATTCTATAACACCCTAAACCCAGAAACCTAGAGTTGGTACATTATTTTATTACATTGGCATGATTATAAGGAATCAAACCCCAAAGGACCAATCAGTTTATCATTATTGGAAAGACATATTACAATATCGATACCCATAATACATTGGGAAATATAAATTTAAAACATTATACATAATAAAATAAAATAAATTTTATCATTGAAAACTTATTAAAATATTTAGTCTTTATTGCTCGGAAAAATGAAACATAACAAGGGTGAGCTTGAATGATTAAAAAAGGTATGTAAAGCAGAATCAATAATGAATCAATAGGAATAAATTAACATGTAAAGGTAAATAGATGATAAAAAATTCCATTAAAATAAATAGATAAGGAAATATCAACATAGAAAGGTAAGAAACTGAAAACACATTCCATTAAATCAACAAACTAAAAATGAAAAAGCATCCATAAATATGTCAATGAAAAATCTCATGGATAAATAATTGAAAAATTCTCAATAAAGGCAATGATTAATTATCGGACTTCATGTTTCCCAATAACATGATAACTTTACCATAAAGATATAGTTAAAACAATTTGGCCAACTAATTCACATAATGATACTACCGATGCATCGAGGGGCATGCATTAACCAATCCTCAACCCGTAGGTCTTTCCTTAAACGACCCCCAACCCGTGTATTTCATTTCGAAAGAATTCCTCATATATTGAATACATAATTTTTCTTATCAAATACTCATATCTAGTAAAGAATATGGATTTTAAATAATACCCTAGAGGAATAAAAGTAACAACATGTTTTGTGACATTAAAACATTCTTGAGTAAAAATAATCTTTAAACATTCCAAAGTGTCCCATACCACATTGAAAAATTTAAACCATAATTCAATGGGAATTAAATGAAACTTATTATATCATAATAATAATTATATTAATGATATAACATGAAAAATGTAAGTATTTACAACAAATAAAAGAAAAAATGTGCATAACAATAATTACATCTTAATGGAATGTAAATTGAGACGAAATCCATTTCTTTATCCTTCCTTTTTGTTGTGTGGTATTTATCCTACTTTATAATGGTCTAAAATATGTTAATAACTAATAAAATAGTCATAATAATGTTTATAATTCCATATATTAACTTCTTACAATATCTCATTACCCATTTGTTAACAACTATCATTAATTTAACTATTTGGGTGTTAATTGCCTAGTTTTCTCGAGTAAGTTCTACTTGTTATTTGTTGTTATCATTAATTAGATCAAGGTTTGATCATATAAATAATATAATACATGACTTAAACATTATATATAATAATTATATATGTATTTATATTAGTCTATAATATTTGGAGATTAGAAATGAAGTACACCATTCATGGAGACGGTAGGCCGTATGTACACATAGACGCTACTTTCATTTCTTTGCTATGTTAAATGAATGAAAAATAAATAATAAATATGTATATCATAATTCCTGTATCATATATATGTTATATATGTTACATAGGTTTATTAAAACCATCTTTTATACATTCCACATTTGGAATGAATGGGTCATATCGATTTGAGGGGGCGGTAGTCTACACTTCCTCAAAAAAAATTATCGTATTTACACAAGATGGAAAGCCTAAAGGTATGTTAAAAATAAAAATTACAGAAGAATAAAGAAATAATAAATATTATATATAAAATATATAAATATATTTTTCATCATAATGCCCAATATGATACGTGTTAAGGGTAAAATGAACAATCATTAATTCGTGAGGGAGTAGTTCACCGTATATAGAAACAATATGTCTGTTACCCATTCGATGGACGTGTGTGTAAGTGTAGGTAAAAATAATAACATAAAAACATAATAGTATATTTAGGATAATGGTGTTTTTATTTAATAATATAATAATAATAGTATAGGGAGTGGAGAATGGAAATGAAACTAAAAATCCTGAGAGAAGACATTACCTCTTAATCGGGTAACTTCTTTTAGTTTGTACCAAAAGAGTTACTTGGAAGGATTAATGAACAAATTTAGGATTTAAGGTTTAGGGGAGGGATTTTTGGAATATATTTTTTCAGATCCACTCTGAACCTAAGAGGTTTTAGAGGTGTAAAGATGTGGGAGAGGTGGTGACCTTTTATAGGGAAGGAAAAGGACTCACTTGGATTTTTTGGAAACAAGTTAGGTGTAAACATGTTCTAACCTAAGAAAACTAATATAAAAACCCTAAAAATAAATACTTTAAGGTTTATTTATAATATATGGCTATAAAATAGGTTTTATACAAGTTTCTAGGACATTTTACCCTCAAGTTAAAGGTTTATTTTTTTATTAAACTTAATTTTACCTTAATAATTGTAATTAAATTTAATTACATTCATTAATATTTTTTGAAAAAAATATAATTTGATCTTATTAGACATTATAAATTATAATTATTCAAAATATATAATCCATTTTTCAAAATTCCAATCACATAAGTGGCATAAGTAAATTTAAATTTAATCCTGTAGACATGACTATAATGCAGGTTTTAAGGTTAAAATGTCCAAAAGTTTGATATATTTTTATAGTCAATTTCAAAGTAAAATTGATCCCAATTACATATATTGTATTAATTAATATAAAATTATATAAATAAATTTTAAAACTAATTAAAAATATAACTTAACCTTATAAATAAATTATTTGAAAAAGCAGTTTTGAACTAAAATTTAGTATTTTTAACTGTTCATTTAAAATAAAATCTTTCAAAAAAATATAAAAAATTCACCCTAACCTAATTATTATATTTTTATTTAAAATATAATTTTTATTTTGACATATTAAATCAATTAAAGTTTCAAAATTCAGATTTAAAATAGTTTCTCCATTAAAAGGTGGTAAAATTGCCTTTATAAAAATATATGTTTTTATATGTAAAATATGGTTTGTTCTTATCTTATGCATATAAAACATAATGGATGAATAAAAAAAATATTTAATTGAATATATAACTTATATATTTCATTAAAATAATTAATTAATTTCAGTTAAATTTTTTTATTAAGACAAAACTCCTTTGGAATCATATAAATAATAATATTTCTTTTTTATATCCAATTGGTTCTTATTTTCATTTCTCATTAGTTGGTAACAAATGAATTCATTTTATATTTATATAAAACATAAATTTTCATCATTTAGTTAATACTGTTCATAACCAATAACATAACAACTATGACATATCATATTATATTGAATAATAATATTTTAATAATAAATTGTTATTTGGTGAAACTCGGTCTTGCATGTAACACAATCCATTGAAGAAGGTCACTCTTGAGTGTAACACACACTAAATTAGTGGTGAATGAATTAAAAAATATAAAATATATCAAATTAATATAAAATAGTAATGATATTCTTAAGTATCATGGTATTATATCCCCTTATGCATTGGGTGTCATGTGTGATACACGCTATCAAATACACTATTCACACCCTAGAATTTTGGGATGTTGAATTCTCTCCACCTTAATAAAATTATGACCACACAATTTAAACATGACCTCAGTAATCTAGGGATTGAAAATAAACTATTTTTGAAATACCCACATTATAAAATGAGTTAAAATAAGATCTTCTAAATAAAAGAGAAATGAAAGTAAAACTATCACATAACTAGGTTCCCTAGTAGGAGAACATAAGTGGGAAATGGAAAAATGGATATAGAAGAAAAATTTCAACAATCATGTTTTGATGGAGAGTTATAGAGAACATGTTCAAATTAAATCTTTTGACCACAAAACCATAAACCATAGGTGTGAATAAAGATAATTGATATCGTAAAAAATGATGATATTATGACAACATTTTTATTTCCAAACAATTTTTTTCTATAGTTAAGGAATTATTTCACTCAATAAGAATATAAGTAAATATATATTTCTATAAAAATGATATTTTTCCTTTTATTATGTCTTGAACTATCTCTACTTCATCTTTTAGCACATGATGCATCATATGGCGATGTAATACATTAACCACTAAAATCTCATCCAATGATCATATTAAACCAATTTATAAATGGTTAAATTTTCTAACAGATTATGATCCAATCACTTTTTAAGTATAGACACTAAATTTACAAAATGAACTTATCATTAGTATTTAATCAATATGAAGTATCTATAAATTTTTACATTCCAAAAATGTGAATAACTTCATCTTGCGCCCTCTTAAAATATGGTAATAAATCGAATCACTATAAAACATCATTAAAAACATGAATTCTTCCTTATTCCATAAGTAAGACATAGGTTATTGGATATATTACTATAATACAAAAATGTTTTAAAATCCATAAATAATAACATTGACCACTTTTTGACAAGTCATTAATCAATTCAAAGGTAGTCAACACTTGTCCAAATCAATCATTTCTTCATAATTATCTTAACATCATGAACATATTAAGGGTTGTATTTCTCTCAAAAAGTTTCAATTTCTACTAAATAAATTTTATTGGTACTATTAAACATATGATCTCAAATCCTTAATGAAAAATTACTATATTACAATCCTTACATATTTCATAAATTATATAACGAGAACATCAAAAAAAACTTTTACAACATATTTCTTATATCAAAATACATAAGTACATTAATCATCCCACTTTGGTTGTGTCAAAAATATATTATTGACCTTGATACTTAACTTCTTATGTAGTATATTCTCTTAATTCTTGGGATATTCATTTGCATAGTGTCCCATTTCCTTTCAGTTGTAACATTTAATAACCATATTTTCCTTATTTCCTTTGCATTTATTCCTAGTTACCCTTATCTCCAAAAATATAAAAAAATACCAATACTTTCAAGAATTTAAAAGGGTAATTATTTCCAAAGTTATCACATGTTGGAAAATCCTTCTTTCCCTTCATCTTCTTTAACTCACTCCCCCTTTCATAGTGTTCATGGCACCTCTTATTCTTCTTCTGGTTTCCCTTGAAGACATAGGACATGGATAATTATTTCTCTATCTTGATTTCACATAAAAGTATTTCATCATATGAAGAAAATTTTGAGTCACTAGAGCCCTTCAAAGACTTGGATTAAGTACTTCGAATAAGTGGCTGATCTTGCACTCCATATTGCGTATATAATCCACAACATACCTAGCTAACCTTGTAAATGTATCTTCATAATCTACAACACTCTCTTCATCTATTTTCTTTAAGCCAATGAACTTCCTTTTCATCTCAATTTGTTGATTGTGAGGGAAGTATTTATCAATGAATGTATACTTAAATGACCTCCATCCCATGAGTTCTATTTCTTCTTCATCCCTAGTATTCTGGATCAAGGACCACCATTGATCATCATTAACTGAGAGACAATATACTGTAAATGTGAAATTTTCCTTTTTACTGCATTCCAAGGCTGTAAACATCTTTTCGAGAGACTTAATATATTGATAAACTATAATTGGATTAGTAGTCCCACTAAAGGATAGAGGTTTCTACCACATAAATCAATCTAGCATAAGATATTATCTATGTGGAATAGGTTGCTCAATTTTGGAAAGGTTATTTTTCAAAGCCTGACTACGATACCCAAATTTATCCATAACTTTATCAGATCTAATACCAGCTGTATTTGTTTCCTCAGTAGGGAAATATCTACATTTTCCACGGGTACTGATAGCATTATTCTTTCCAAGCATCATTTCTAAACAATGTCATACAATGTATTATATCATAAAATTTTGAACATTATATAACTCTAAATATAGTGTAGCATATAACATATTTTTTTTTGCATCAGGAATCCTAGAATCATAAACTTTGGTTACTTTAGAGGAATATTTACTTTTAAATCCTTCATAAAGGTAGGTAAATAAAATGTAAAATATCTAAAGATTATACTCTGGGAGTGTAAATCCAGTTGCGTAGTAAGGAACCTTATTGTGTACTAGGTCACCCTAAGTTAGGATCAAAATACCTTTTCAGAGTTTTAACTCCTAGGTACTTCTATTCCAGAACCATGTCCATATGCAGTATCCAAAAATGTATGTATTTCTAGGAATACCCACATAAAATATACCTTACCAATATTATAGGATGTTATTGTATACTTATCTTTAATGCACATCATAGGCTTGTGATCCCTAATCTAGGTTTTCTAAATATAATTTCCAAGGTTTCTACTAAACTTCCTATGATTCCAACTTTAACACCCCAACACTAGAAACCTCGAGTTGGTGCGTTATTTTATAACATTGGCTTTAATACAAGGAATCAAATCCTGAAGGACCGATCAATTTAGAAGTCTTATAAACCTAGATTAAAAACATGATACCCATAATACATTGGTAAATAGAAATTAAAAACATGATACATAATAAAATGAAATAAAATACATACTTGAAATATTATTCAAATATTTCTTCTTTATTACCTTGAGAAATGAAACAAAATAAGGTGATCTTGAATTCTCAGTAAGGGTAAGTAAAGTTTAAGAAATAATGAATCAATAAGAATAAATTAACATGGAATGTAAACTATATGATAAAACATTCCATTAAAATAACTAGATAAGGAAATATCAATATGGAAAGGTAAGAAACTGAAAACACATGCCATTAAATCAATGAACTGAAAATGAAATGAATCCATAGTTATGTCAACACAGAATCTCATGGATAAATAATAGCTCAATTCTCAGTAAAGGAAATGATAATTATCAGACATCATGTTTCCCAATAACATGATACCTTTACCATAAATATACAATTTAAACTATTTGGACAAATAATTCTCCTCATGAGAATGTTGATTCATCAAGGGGCTTGCATTAATCTATCCCCAACCCGTAGGGCTTGCCTTAAATAGTCCCCAACCCATGCATTACATGTACAAATAATTACTAATATATCAAATAAATAATGTGCCTTATAAAATATCCATATTGAATAATGAATATTTATTTATCAAAAATACCTCATAGGAGGATAATTAACAATAAGGTTTGTTGACATTAAAATATTCTTGAGGAAAAATAATCTTTAAACATTCCAAAGTGTCCCATACCACTTTGAAAAATTTAAACTGTAATTCAAAATGAATTAAATGAAACTTATAATATTATTAGAATAAGTATATTCATGATATTACTTGAAAAAGGGAATCACATACACTAAATAAAAAAAACTAGGTGCATAATGATAATTAAGTCTCAATGGAATGTAAATTTAGACGAAATCCATTACCTTATCCTTCCTTTTTGTTGTGTGGTACTTAAACTTTTATATTGAGGTTTAAAATATGTTAATATCTAATATCATAACCATAATAATTTTTATAATACCATATATTAACTTCTTATAATATCTCATTACACATTTGTTAACAACATTTATAAATTTTACTATTCAGGTGTTAATTGCCTAGTTTTCTCTAGTAAGTTTTACCTTGTTATTTTTTATTATCACTAATTAGATAATGGTTTCATCATATCCATAATGTAAAACATTAATTAATTATCATTTATAATCAGTATATATTTATTTATAGTATTCCATTATATTTGGATATTATAAATTAAGTGCACCGTTTATGAAGATAGTAGACCGTACTTACAAATGAACACTAATTTCATTTATTTATTGTAATAAACGAATGAAAAATAAATGATACATGTTTATATTATAATTAAAGTATCATATATATATTATATATTTTACAGAGCTTTATTAAAACAACCCTTTATATGTTCCATGTATGGAAATAATGAGTCATATCACTTTTAGGGGGAGGTAGTCTACACTTTCTCAAACAAAATTATCGCATTAACACAAGATGTAAATCATAAAGGTATGTTAAAAATAAAAATTAAATAAGAATAAATAAATTATAAATATCATATATAAAATATATAAATATATTTTCTATCATAATTTCTTCCTTAATAAGTGGTAAGGTAAAAATAAATAATCATTGTTTCGTGAGGCAATAGTTTACCGTACACAGAGACAATATGTTCGTTACCCATTAGATGGAGGTGTGTTTAAGTGTAGGTAAAAATCATAACATAAAATAATACAAGTATATTTATGATACATTTTTTGTTATGTAATCATATAATAAGAAGTGTATAGGTAGTGGATAATGGAAATTAAACTAAAAATATTGAGAGAAGAGGTTACCTCTTAATTGGGTAACTTTTTTGGTTTGTATTAAAAGGATTCCTTGGAAGGATTCCTACAAAAAGATAGGATTAAAGGTATAGGGGCATTATTTTTTAAATCTATTTGGGTAGATATTTTCATAACCTATGTGGTTTTTGACGTGTGAAGAATTGGGAGAGGTGGTGGCCTTTTATAGGGAAGGAAAAGGATTCACTAGGAATTTTTTGGAAATAAGATATGTCGATACATGTTCTTACCTAAAAAAGTCATAAAAAACTAGAGAAAGTAAATAATGGAATTTTTAGGGATGGTATATGTTAATCCAATAGGTTTTGGACAAGTTTCTAGGTCATTTGGTCCCTTTAGTTAAATGTTTCGTCATTTATTAAGCAAAATTTTAATTTAATAATTGTAATTAATTTTAATTACTTTCAATAATATTTTTTGGTAAAAAACAAAGTTTAACTTATTAGACATTATAAATTATTGTGATTCCAAATATTAAATTATTTTTTACAAATTATAATCACATAATTTTCAAAATTTAATTTAAATTTAATCCCATAGACGGGACAATAATGCGGGTTTTAAGGTAAAAATGTCCAAAAGTTTGTTATGTTTTAATATTCAATCCAAAATTTAAATTGATCACAATGACATAAATTTTATTAGATGGTAAAAAATTATATAATTAAACTTTAAAACTAATTAAAAATATAATTTAACCTTATAAATTAATTAGATGAAAAACTAGTTTTGAACTAAAATTCAGTATTTTTAACTATTCATTAAAAAATGAAATATTTCATTAAAATATCAAAAATTAACCCTAAAATAATTATTATGTTTTTTATTTAATATATGAAGTTTATTTTTACATATTAAATCAATTAAAGTGTCAAAATTAATATTTAAAATGGGCTCTCCACTAAAGGAGGTAAAAGTTCCTTTATTAAAATATAGGTTTTTATGTGTAAAATATGATTTGTTCTTATCTTATGCATATAAAAAATAATGGATGAATATAAAAAATATTTTATTGAATATATAATATATATATTTCATTTAAATCATTCATTAATTGTAATTGACTAGGTTTATTAAGACAAAACTCCTTTGGAAGCATATAAATAATAATATTTTATTTTTATATGCAATTGGTTCTTATTTTAATTTTTCATTAGTTGGTATCCAATGAAGTCATTTTATATTTATATAAACCATAAATTTTCATAATTTAGTTAATACTATTCCTAACAAGAAACATAATGACAAGGATATATCATATTTTAATAATATATTGTTATTTGGTGAAACTCGATCTTGCGTGTAATTCAAGACATCGACGAAGCTTTCTCTTGAGTATAATACACACTAACTTGGTGTTGTGTGAATTAAAAAATATAAAATATATCAAATCCATTTAAAATAGTTTTTATATTCTAATGTATTATGATATTATATCCCCTTACACGCTTGGTGCTGCGTGTGATACATGCTATAAAATACACTATTCATACACTGGAATTTGAGGGTGTAACAGATTACACCATTGGTATGGAACCATTCAAGGCTTTTTACGAGAAAACCTATAGGTAACCACTTTGTGGGATTGACCTAGGAAATTCAGAACTCATGGGCTAGGATTTGGTGCAAGATACTACAGATAAGGTTCCAATCATCCAGGAGTGGATGAGGACTGCATAGAGCCATCACAAGTCTTATGTGGACTGACAATGAAGACCTCTAGACATCAAGGAGAGAGACCACATGTTACTAGGTGTATCACCTCAATATGGATTTATGATATTTGTCCAAAACAATGAGTTATATCCAATATTCATTGGTCCCTTCCAGATAATATGTAGAATTGGTGAGGTGTCATACTACTTGGCCCTGCCACCACAGTTGGACCAGGTACATGATGTCTTCCATGTTTTATAGTTGAGGAGGTATGTGCATGAACCATCACATGTTATCGACTGGGGTGAGATGGACATCAAGGATGAAACTACGATTGTAGAGTACCCAATGGAGATCAAGGATAAGAAGGAAAGAATCCTTAATGGGTGATTGATTCCACTTGTCCATGTCTAGTGCCAACATGAGAATCTTCTAGAGAGAACCTATGAGTGGGAGACCCATATGTGATCCCACTTACCTTATTTTTTGAGTATGTTTTTCTATTTTCAGGGAAAAAATATCTAAGGTGGGGAGAATGTAATGAATCAGTTTTTTTTGTGCATTATTATTTGATATTATATGGATTATTTTAAAGACCAATCATTAATAGAAAGTTTGATTCTGAGGTCTGATGTTCTTAGAATAAATTTTTGAAATAGATTAAGTATATTAAATATAAGGCATGAATAGTTTTCCTAAAAACATATAATAACATCTAAATGGGGCTCAGATTAGAAATCTAAGTGCACAGATGATTTCAGAATGTGTTTTTCACCTAGGCACAACATAATCTTTGTCGGCAGAGGATGTTTTTGAAATTTTTTTTCACATGAATAAATAAATAAAATAAATCAATAAATATATTTGTTTTGTTTATTTTGATTTAGTTATGGTTATCTACTTTAAATATATGGCTATAAAATTTTCTCATGGTTCACCACTCAAACCTTAGAGATTCAAAAAAACTCTAGAGAGTGTTCTCAGAGAATGATGATAGATCGAGATCAGATCATGGATCCTTGCTCCAAAAGTGTTCATGTATCTCATCGATGATGGAAACACAGAACTGTTCTTTATCAATAATCGATCCAAACTCTAGGTAGGATGTTTGATTGTTTTTTTTCTATCCTATTCATTAATCCATGATGAACATGGCTCAATTACATTAATAGAATTGATACATACATCATCAGTAGAATTAATTTGATGGAATTATTATTTTTTGTTTTTTGTTTATTTATCCCACTTTATTGGTCTTATTCAATAAAAATGAATTAAGTGAAAATAAACAATGTCCAAGGTTCATTC
Organism: Viscum album; assembly: GCA_963277665.1. NCBI lineage: Eukaryota > Viridiplantae > Streptophyta > Magnoliopsida > Santalales > Viscaceae > Viscum > Viscum album. The sequence goes on along the minus strand of OY728151.1, from coordinate 1,439,382,743 downwards.
CTCATGTTTTGTGTCTTTTGGACTTCTTCCCCCATTCTTCACACATTCATCATGGGAATTTTCTTTTGGACCATGGTTAAACGAATACCCTATATTTGATCATTGCACGATCATTATTCAGTGAAACAGATAAATACCACATGTGCGGATCATGAAAAATGGTGTGGTTGAGATGATATAATGGTAGTAGGCGATCAGAGGTAGATCTGATGGTTTTTTTATTTTTGTTCTTCCTAGTTTTAATGCTCAAGGAGAAATAGATCAATTGATTTTTTCCCAGAATATCAAGGAACCATATCCCAGCTAGAGATGATAGAAAGGAATGAACATCCTTGGATCTATATGTTTCGATGATCTTGGAGGATCTAATGATGCAACAAACAATGTGGAGGGACATTTGAAAGATATGAAAATTCCTAAGCAACACGACATGTAATCCAACAGTACAAGTTATGTGGGACCCCATGGCTATAGCGCTAGGGTTTCAACTAAAGTTATTTATCACATGTCATGTGACTTGATCACAAGCCGTGTGAACACTATGTGATAGATAAAAATGTAGTTTAGGAAGTACACATACATGGGAAAAATTACACAACTAGTGGCACTTTGTGTACTCAGACACAGACACGACCACCTATACACAGGTTGGTACACATGAAGGCTATGTACACAAACACAACCAGGAGAGACGAGTAGAGTTTCATGTGTCTCTATACACTATTTAATTCTTTTATACCCTATGTATGTGAATACTTACATGTCGTGTGAGGCTTTAACAGATAGAGAAAATTGGGGATAGCTAGACACACCATGTACCCCCTAGTTTACATTGTGTACCCTCTTTAAGAGTGTTTATAGATCTTTGTTTCCTTTGTTTAGACTAGTATAGTTTTTGCGTGTTCCCTTAGTCTATTCCCTTTGGGGTACAATACAAAATTACATCCACATCACAGGATTGTGATCCCCTCTAGAGTCTAACTCTTAGATAGAGTTATTTCATCCCTCAATGATACATGAGTTTGATCCTCTATCATCATTTTTCCCTATACAGGGTTTGTAGAGTAAGTGTGCCCTCCCTGAGTAGGGAACTGATCCTCCATCTAGTATAACACATTTTTAGGGTTGGTGTAATCATTAGAATATGATATCCTATGTAATGGGTTGATCCATATTGAGTTCTTGGTATCCTCTAGTGGTCCTGACCCCTTATTTAAGTATCATGGCCTTCTTAGACCAGTGTGAATTCCTTAGAAGGCCCAATGATCTATAACTCTTCATTGAGTGTCTATTATGATAGCATATATCGTGGATTGGATTCTACCATAATGAGAATTGATTCAAGTAGAATCCTATGGATGGTAGGTAATTATGACCTTCTGGTGGGGTGGTGTCTTTCATGAATATATCTAGGTGTTTCTATAATGCATTGATTATGATATCTTTTATATAGCTGACTATACGTGGTGATTATTGTTTAGTATTTTCAGGGTTTCCTATTGGGTATTTTTATACTCACCACTACATGGAATTTTTACATAGTTGTCATGTCTTATGTGGATTATGACCCTTTTGACGGTGTCTTGGGAGGATAAGGAGTGGGTGGAGTGTAGCTGAATCTCTTCAAAATGAGGTGTTTTATCTAGAGGTTGAATTTTATTTATTCTAATACCTTGGAGTAGTTTGAACTCTTTATAGCCATTTATTGGTCTTGTACTTGGACCTCTTTTCTTCTTGTAGTACATTACTGTCATACTATTTTGTGGGATATTAGTTGTATGCATGAATTGTTTCAGTTGTTTTACATTTAATTATTGTGTGGGCTTGGAGATGTGTCTGTGTGTACAAGTACTTTAGGAAAATGCCTCCAATTTTGGGATATTCTGACTCTGTGCTGGTCGCCAACCCCTAGAATTTTGGAGGTGGTCTTGGGGTAGTCACAATTCGGACCTTGGCAGGTTGAGTCGTGACATTATCCCACTTTTTCAGGAAAACTGCCCATGCATGCATCTAATAAATTTAATATATTTCCAAAAATTAATTCTGGGCTCACTAAGCCCCAAAATACCACGTCATCTCAGCTTATAGAACTGTAAATAATCCATATAATATTTTAAATCAATATACGGAAAAAAAATCATATCAATTAAAACTTGAAACATACCATTTTCCATTTATCAAAGCATGTATCAAAATATATATCACAACCAAGAATAATGGAAGTTACATGAGACCCTAGACCTAAAATCTCAATAATTACATGGATTAAATTATTTAATTTCAATACCTTCACATTTATTTTTAGGTTTATAGTTTTATAAAATTAGGAAAAACATTAACTAATAAAACTTATATATTTCTTATCTAATGGATATTTTCCCACTATATGAACACAAGATTAATCCATAACCAGTCTTCAACATCTCCCATAAAATCTTATCATAAGATAACCCTATTGACACATATTATGTATTAATTTTATTTATAATCATGGGGAATGAAAATAAAAGAATGGGGTGTGCTCAGATGCTCAGTAAGGGTAGCATAAGAGATAAAAATCAAAGATCAAAAGTGAGTATAAAATGAACATATGGGTATAATCAAGACACATAAAAAAATCATTCCCAACAAAGATTATATCATAAATCATATAATAAATCTTGAGATAAAATAATACAGGAATAAAAAGTGAAATTCAATAACAATGATCCATGAAATCATAACATATTCATGAAAATAAGTTTAATAATATGAAACATATTTCAACATTGGAACAATCATTAGTATAGTAGAAATTACTATTACAAGCTACAATATTAATTCCCATTCATAAAATCAACTAAAAGGTACTTGAAAATAAATTATCTCATGATATATATAATTTCTTCCAATGCATTAGAGGGATATATAAGACCCCACCTACTGTTATCTATACTTAAGAGTGCCACTTGAAAGTCATTCACTAATCACATTATAAAGAACCCATAAAAAGAAAATGGGTTTCATAAAATTTTATAAATGAAAATATTTCAATTTTAAATCATAAAGAATCCATGGAAAGAAAATGAGTTTCACTAAACACTTCTTAATAATCCATGGAAATTAAATGGGTTTCATTAAATAAATCATAAAGAACCCATTGAAGGAAAATGGGTTTCAATGACACCATGTAATTTTCTCAGTAAATAATATTCAATCAAGATAATTAATCATATAGTATTTACAATATATAGATAAAAGATATATGTTTAATACACTAATTCTCCCCAATCAATTTATTTATGGGTTCTAAGTGAACATTATTCAATAAAAGGAATCCAAAATAAGGTATTCATAGAAGAAATACATTGGAATAAAAAATGTTGTTGTACAATGAAAACAATTTGGAAAGAAAAAAGTAACGATGGATCATTTTCCAAAATATAAGGAAATTATATAATAAATACAATGAAATAAGGTGGATGGTACTAAAATAACATATCCCCAATATAATTAAGGAAACTTAGAACAACTTTGATATAAATGAAAACTATTTTCGAAAAATAATGTTTCTAACAATATAACCCAAGAAGGGGAAAGGAATAGAATTATTTGATACCCTGAGCTGAATATAAAAATTATATATATATATATATATATATATTTAGAGTATAGATCATGTAATATAATTACTATTTGTGAAAATACCTTTAATATGATATTGAAAATGGAGGTGGAAACTTAAAATATATTTTAGAAAACATTTTAAACAATGACATGAATAAAAACATACATGTCACTTTCGAAATTAAATTTAAAATAGGTGAAGTTAAATATTTGCAAAAAGTTTTTAGAAATAAATTTTAATAATAAATCCATGAAAATGACATAAATTTCTCTATATAAAATGATTAACCAAAGGTAAAAAATATGATAATTAAAGTAAAGGAACATTTTTAATACATTGAAAATAACTTTATTGAAAACCTAAATTGTAAAAAAGAGTTATCAGAAATTATTTTTATTTAAAATTAGTTTTCCTAAAAAGGATTAACAAATACCATATAATAGAATATTAGTGTGGGAGAACCCAATCATGGATGAATATTGTTCATGATAAAACTTTATAACTCAATGAAATGAGATTTGAGTTATTAATATCCAACACAAGAAACATAGTCCATTAATAATAAACTATTTGAAAAGGGGTTTATGTGGTAAAAAAGTAAGCAATGGGAGAAAAACATATAACATAATAAAAGGGAATTTTTTCCCAACATATATGAAATATGTTTAATATAATTGAAATAGTAAAATTTTCAGACTTATTTTAATGTAAAACATATTATTAATTAATGTTAAATGATTAATCTTACCATTATTTGATTGTTTTTATGTTTTGTAGATGGATATGACATTTGATAAAAAATAAAGAAAAATAGATGAGTATAGTGTTCCAAAAACACTTTGTTCCATGACGCTTCATGGCATTACATGACACCATATTTTTTTATGGAACATTGATGATGTTGAAATTTAAAGAAAAAATCAAAGACCAACTCTCAATTTGAAAAATGATGAACCAGGATGAAATAGGGAAAAACTAGCTAAAAAAACCAATTCATATTATGAATAATATTCTTTATGTGAATCTAAAAAAATATAGAATGTGAATAGAAGCTAATTTTTTTTGAATCTACACGTTACAAATCATGAATGCACTAATCACTATGTGGAATATTTTAGAAATATGAGGTCTATTCCAACAAATTACACATTTTGAATCAATTACACAATGTGAATGTCTTAAATAGACCCAAAAAATAGTGATTTATAATGATTATTTATGCCAACACTATATTTATGACATTAGGATGACCCATAAATACTTTTACCCATTTAATGGGTTATTTACGAAAGATAGAGCATTATATATTTCTACAAATAAGAGGTTAGGTGGAGATTAAAAGGGATTGATGGGTAAGGGAAGATTTGGATGATTGGCTGCTTCTGCGCTACTTCTACTATTTTATTTATATTCATATGAGGTCTCCTTTCTCCCGAATCAACTATAATTCCCCATCCATATAGGGGTAGTTTCTATGAGTGATTGAGAAAAGGGGGAGGCTGGAACTTTGTGATTTTCTTGAGTTTTATTCATATATTGAATAAAAAACCTTTCACTTTTCTTTATTATGGTTTCAATTATTTATAGTAAAAATTACCTCATGTGATTGTACATGGATTTAAAAATGTTTAATTAAATTTCCTTGGTCTATGATCCAAATCTCCCTCCACCTAATTATGATCTATATATTATGGAACATATTAGGGTTTGGTGGTGAGTGCTCGATTATTTTCATCACATTTGCATATTTATGGAAAAAATATTGATTTATAGGGAATGAAAATTTTCAATTGGGTATTTATCTAAATAATTAAATAAACCCATTTCATTGACACACACATTGGAAGGCGAGTTTACCAATCAGAGACTTCAATTAGGATTATTCCCACATTCACTGTCTGGATAAGTGAGTAGGAGGAATTGATAGATAAATCCCACTCTTACGATATATAATAATAAAAATTTGTAATAAATTGAAAAACTATAATAGAATTGAACTAGGTCTATCCAAACCTACTTCGATCACTATCTTTCTCAACAGTTTTTTAAATCAATCAATTTAAAAAACATTCTATTTCCAATTTCTTAAAATCAAATGAAATCATTTTTCTAAATCAAACCAAAAGTGACAAAGAGTTTTGTGTGCACTAATCTTCAAGAAACTACCTAGATTTAAACAAAAAAATATACTTAGGTAATAATTTTTTTTTTCTATTCCACACAATAGGCGTGCATTAGTAATGATCATAACTTAATGAATGAAAATTATGTTACCAAAAACTCTTATGATTGGGGTAACACTTGAGTCAACAAATGTTTGAATAAAAGAACATGATTTGGATTTGTATATAAAAATAATTAAAATGAAATAATGTATAGAAAATTCTTGGGATATTAAATTAATATAACACCATACCAAGGAAATGTGGTGTATAACTTGTAACACATCTTAAAGAATCATAATGGACACTAATAAAACCTTTACAAATTAAGTAAAACTTTCATAAGAACACTTAGATGGAGGGGATTTTAATTAAACAAAAAATACCATGACTAAAATATAATTCATGATATGATATCTCAATTAGGTATTATATACACCACATATATTAAATTAGGTTCATAATACCAAATATGTCTTAAAGAGAAGAATTTGAGGTAAAAACCCATACATCCGTCCTGATTCATTCGAAAATTATACCAAACATAAAAAATAATTAAACTAAGTTCATTAAATATATACCCATGAACCTAATTCATAAATATAATCATTTATACTCATAATATACAATAATTATATACAAATTAATATTAGCAGTTTTTACCTATTTTCAATACTGGGTGTAAGTAATCCTGATCGCTTTGAACTAGTTTTGTAAAAATAGCATTTCTATCTATTATTTTTCCAAATTAGATCATTACTATAAAATAAAAAGTAGTGAAATATATTTTATATGCTAGTTTATAAAGTTTTACTTTATTACATGGTATTCTAGTTTATAAACTATGAAGATGAAAACAACAATGATCTTATTTTAGTGATTCTTAATGAATGAAATGTGTTTTATTAATTAATGAGTTAATAGTTTATATAACCTTAACATAACGAAAAAATATTGTTTAAATTTTTATATCATATTATTACATCAAATAAGTTCTCATTATCATCCATGGAATAAATTTATAGTATTGTTCAAGAAAGTGGTTAAACTGACCCAAATGTGAACCTAGCATGATTAATGGATGATTATGAGTTAGTTTAGTAGAAAAATTATTACAAAAAAAATAATTATTTTATTTTTTACTTATTAGTTTTAAATATCATAATTTAAAAAATTTTAAATAGAATATAATTTCTCTAAATTAATCACTTAAAAAGAAGAGATCATTTTCCTCTTAGTTCGCTGATTTTAAAAGATTGAATTAATGATAATAATTTATTGATCATATCATTAATATTTTCTAAAATTTTAGGAATAAGTAACTTAATGATATATGAAAATCATATTTATACTTTAATATCATCTTTTTTAGATTCCATGTATGGTGGTAATGAAAAGAAAAGAAGAAATCAATCATTTTGGGGAAGCAGTAGTCCACACGTACACATAATTGGTGATTTTGTTTTCCATAAAATGAGAGGATTAATATGGTTTATTATTTTAGAAAAAAAATATATAAATATGTTATTTATTTATTAAATTTACCTTTTATACCATCCTTGTAATTTGGTGATGGAAAATGAAACATGTTGCATCCTGGAGGTGGTAGTCCGCACAACACACGATTTACAGTTTCGTTTTTTGTAATGGAAATGAGGAGGATGGTTAATGCTTATAAGATCATTATAATAATATAAAAGTAAAATTATGATACTTATTTTATCATTTTAGGATGTTTAAATAAAATTTTATGGATAATTATTTTATATAAAGAAAAAGAAAAAGATAAGAGAGGTTAGAAGTTTATACATCACTTCTTGAATTATCTGCTTCGTAAAGGGGATGAATCCTTTGAGGGACGACATTTTAAGAATACCATAACATAATTAAGGTGTATAAAAGCGTGGATAAGTTTATTGGGTAGATTATGGGCCAAAATAATTGGGTTTTTGTGTGATGGGATGTGAGGATAGAAGATCCCCCTTATTAGTTAAAAGGGACGAAATTTTTGTAAACGCCCAAAAGATTTCAATAATGGGAAGTAAATATCAAGGAAAGTGACTAAAAAATTATTAAATAATTTATATTATAAGTGATAATGTCTATATAGGAATAAAATACACATTTCAACACATATTTTAAACATTTTAGGTATTTTACTCTTATATTCATTACTTTTACCATTTTACCTTTTATTGTAGTAACTAGTGTTTACCAAAGGTAACAAATCATTTATGCTCCAAAATAAAATGATACTTATAATATAATTTAGAATCACTTATTATTAATTAAAAATAAATTTAATTTCATCCAATTTTTAAATGTGATAAAAATTAATTCATAAATAAAAATGTATAATGTATTAAAAATAATTTTTGAAAAAATATTATTTGTGTTCTATGATATAAATAATTGTTTTAAATTAAAACGAATATATTTAAAAAAATTAAGTCACTTAAAAAAGATAAATTTTATCTTATGAATATTTTTCATTAATTTTAAATTCATACTTATGTAAAAATAATGTCATGAAAGACATGCTATTTATAAAAACAATATTTTTCACTATTCACCTAAAAAAATATATTTTTTTTAAAAAAATCCCAAAAATTCATCTTAATATTATATTATTATTAAAAATAAAAAAAATAAATTAATATTTTTTGAATTTAATTTTTAAAATTTAATAATTCAATATTTAAATAAAATCCCAAAAAATAGTGGAAAATAATACATATCAGAAAATAGATTTTTTTTAATATGTTAAATATTATTTATTATTATTTCATATAAATTACTAAATAATTAATTTTAATATATTATTCATAATATAAAAATATTTTATCATTTTATAATCATAATATTCATAGAAAAAAATTAATTTTTGAAAAATATATTTGTAAGTATAAAAATTATCTTGTTAGTTATTTTAGCTATACTAATTGAATTTCATTCATATTAAAATCAATGATTATTTTATTTTTATAAATATTTCATAAATAGGTAACTCCTATTCATTATTTCTAATTTAATGGCTAGGTTTTATTGTTCAAGAATAATATGGATATTTTTATTAAAATATACCATGATTTCATTTTATTTCGTTGTTGTGTGTGGAGAAAGCTATCAAACACATTGAATTATTTAAAGGTAATCATATTTTAAAATCATGATGTGATAAATTTTACCCCACTTAAAAAAACTACATAACCAAAATTTTAATTATAATTTAAAAAATATATATAAGTGTATCCATAAGGTATAAATGGCTTGAGTTAACAACATTACTAACATAGGGAAGGCTAGGAAATTTACATGTAGGAATATCTATATATTGAGTTTCTTCACAACCATTTAATAATAAATACCTCTAATGGTTTGGTGTTAAGTCTTATTTTATTTCTCCTAGAGTTCATATTCATAATTTTATTGATAGAATATATAAGTTTGGTATAAAATAAAATTAACTATTTTGGTAATTAGTATTCATACAAACACACTTAAATAATCATACCACATACATCAATCTCTTGTTCCCTATGATTCTTAAACATGGTGGTACTTATGGTAGGTTGAGGTAAAATGATGAAGTTGATGAAGAATGATCCTCCTACTCATAAGGATCATTGCGGTCCACATTTAGACACATTTCGGTCTTTTTTGGAGTAACTGCATACTCCTCACGAGCCTGCATCCTTTCCAAAATATCCCTTATATGTATTAACTAATTTAATAGATAACCATAAATTTATTAAAATTACTATTACAAAGGTCCCTACATTACCCACTCTATTAATAAGTCCTATATTAATGTAGGTGGGAAATGGATTCCCCACTACATATGTTTTGGGTGGAACTTTATATTCCCAAATATGGCCTTCCATGACCCAAACTATTTACAAAACATATTTCATGGACTCACATGTCATGGTCCATTAATCCTAATTTTTTAAATCACCACAACCTTAGGGTCATAGGGTTTCCATGCCATTTTTTTCCTCATTATGATATTATATTTCACTAGAAGTGGTCAATGGAGTTTGTATTATACTTGCACCATAAACATAATGCTTTCCCTTCTTTTTCTATATTGAGTCCTATATATGGCAATGGCACATTGAAAGATGATGATGAAGATTATCAATTGGTGTATTCTACCATTACAATGATGTTAGGATCTCTCTTAAACGACATATGGTCATTGTCTTCATCCTCATAAATTTCTCGGCAATGTAGATGTTGTGGGTAATATGACCATAACTAGGTGAATAGAGAGCCTATATTGAAATAGTTAATCTATTAATAAAACCATACAATTCAATAAAATTGATGAAAAAAAGATTTATGTTTCCCTAAATATCGACTTGGGATGAAATAATCTTTCAAATAAAATTTTAATTTGATAATAAATTCATTATTGTGGTGAATTAATACTCATTGAAAAATTTCTAGATACACTAGGGTGGATAGAATAAGAATCCAATAAGGAATACAAAACTATTGAGTAGATGATAAGTGTAACTTCTTCCCTTTATTTTAATGAACAATTATTAGTAGTAGGAGTTGCATAAGATTTCCCATGTTTCCTTTATCTTATAGGATAAAGATTTTTGTAATCCTTTTTAGCATATAATTCTTTTATTTCAGACTATGTCACTCATAGAGCAACATATATCATCCATAACTCAACCTATATAATTCTCGGTTCAACCTAGGTTACATTGTGTTGTGTTCTATAATAATTCCCAACCAAATACCTTAATGTAATTAGTAAATAAATCCTTTATAATGGGTTGTAAATAGAATGTGAATGACCAAACCGTATTGTAGAGACCCGAAGCCTGACGTACATAGACTTTACATTACTTTTGCGGAATACTTATTACATAACAAAAACACACACACAAGGATCGTAATAGTTTAGTGTCTTTGGAAACTCGGAACGTAATCCTCTAATCATGGTGAAAGATCTTCAATATCTCCCATAAATATCTTCCTTTTCTTTTACCTAAAACCTTTCTTTATATCCTGGGGAAAATAAAACATAAAAGGCTGAGCTCAAATGCTCAGTAAGGGTAAACAAAATAAATAACAATCACATCATATTCATAAGAACATATCTTTTGGAAATCTTAAACTGCAAAAGAGATCATAATTTCATAACATGGGATAAATCATAGCAGTGAAATGTAATCACAATAATCATAACTTAAATCATGAAACATTGTGGCATACACACATAATCATAGAGAATCATTTCTTGTTAGTCAAGACTCATTGCCAAGACTATCTTAGTGGACAAAGTCCCTTTCTGAATCGAGTAACCCTCGTTTCAGTCCTGTTTCACTGAACCGGTATAACCTACCATTTCAGCCATGTCTATCTCATGAGATATAAAATCTTTACCCAATGCATTGGAGGGAGATATAGGTCCCACCCATATTATAACGAATCCTTTCTTATGTGTGCCACATAATCATAAACCATACATCATAGCGTAACCCATGTAATAAAAATTGGATTCTTAAACAACATGACATCATAGAAAAATTCATATAAGATAAAGGAATTCATAAAAATATTTCCACCACAACATGATCAAATCAATGTTATAATAGGGATAAAAACAGAACCCTTTATTATCTTAGATGGAAAATAATTTTGATAAAACACTTGAACTCCATTCTTGAGGAAAATATCCTTTCTTCTTCAAAAACATTTTTCCTTTCATAACATGTCATACGACTTTAAAATAAAAGAAGTTGATTAAAAATAAACATTAAAACTTGTAAAGGAAGCTTCTTGGAAATAATGTTTTAAAAATCCATTCATGCCGTATAAGTTAAAAAAAACATTCTTCTCGTACTTTTGTCGGAAAAGTCAAAAAAGTACCTCGTACGAAAAAACGACAAAAGATTCCTTTCATATTCTTTACTAAAAAATCACCGAAGGGTAAAATTGGATTTAAAATATTGTAAGTGGATGGAAACAATATTACATATTGAGGGAACATGGATGTGGATGATAAAATACACCCCATTAAATACCAAAGTATAAACAATCTCGGATAAAAATGAGATTGTGATATTTCCCCTTACCTTAGGTCCGACTTGCTTTGTACGTGTCCGAACCTCCTGTATAATGATTTAAATCATGTTATTGACTTATTCCAGAATCATATTCCTTGTTATTATATCATATATGGTCCACTTATGACTTTATATTACCCGTTCTTTTGTAAATTCATGTTAAAGTAGCGTTTTGGGTAAAATCGTCTCATTTGTCGTTCGTGTTTTTAACTTGTAATTATTAATATGATTACTTGGATCATGATTACTTATATCTAGAATGTAAAACATGATTTATATATAATATTTATTCAGAATATACATATATATAATATATTGATAAATGGAATGAGATACACCGTTCATGGAGACGGTAGTCCGTACGTACGCATGAACGCTGTTTTCGTTTCCTTATTGAATTGAATGGAATTAAGTAGATGACATACATATAAATATAAATAAATACAGTATCATTATTATGTCATATATTTCATTAGTACTTATTATATATACTTTATAATCATTCATGAATGGTTAATCATTGAGAATGAATCTCATCGCGTCGTGGAGACGGTAGTCCGTACGTACGCACGAGCGATGATATCATTCCCATGGTTGTGGAATTGTGTTGAAGTGTTTGTATACTAGATTAAAATTATTATACTTATAAGATTTAAGAAAGTGACATGTTGTCACATTCTTTGGTTTTAATAATAATTAAATTATTTTCATTGACAAAATTTAATTAAATGAATCTAATCCGACCCTTAGGTGATATGGGTCTACGTTTAGTCATCCAATAGGATTTTGACATTTGTTAGGGTAATTTTAAAATATTATATTTACCCTTAATTACCCGATTTACCTTTCACTATGGTAAATAAAATTTACCGTAGTTACTATTCATAATTTCCAAAAATAAAAAGTAGCCTATTAACATAATTTGGACCCACTTATTCCAAATATGGAATCCAGTTTTTAAAATTCCATACACAGAAGTTGCAGAAATTAAATTATAATTAATCCCGTTGTCGAATAAAAACGGGTTTTTGTTTAAAACATTGCAAAAGATTGAATTGATTTAACCTACGAATTCAAGGTAAAATCAATGCTAATGACATACATTATATTAAATGGTAAAAATATATTCTATTTATACTTTAAAACCATTCAATATTATAATTTAAACACATAAGATATTACGATGAAAAAAAGTTGTTTTTAATTAAAATATAGCGTGTTTTTACTATTCATTAAAATGTGAAAGTTACCAGAATAATATGAAAATTTTATCCAAAGTAAATTTTTATTTCTTGATTCCGAAGAAGAATTTTATTTTGTCAAATTGAACTTATAAACATGTCAAAAACCAGATATAATGTGGGTGCGCCATCCAAAGGCGGCAAAACTTCATTTTTTAAAAAATACTTATTTTACCCGAAAAATTTATTTTGTTCTTATACCATGTTCTAGAAATGTGTAAGATGAATAATAATGTTATTAAATTCAAAATTTAGTTAATACTATTCATAACGGCTAGTTCATGACAATATTATTATAATATAACATTGTTTATTAAAACCCGGTATTGCGTACAACACACGCTATCGAGGAAGGTCGCGATTGCGTGTAATGCAAGCCAAGTCAGGGTTGCGTGTTGTGAAAGAATACTTCGTTGTTTCGTATAACATAATCCAACCATATTTCATTTATACATTTAATATATATATATATATATATATATATACTCAATGTTGTGTAGAATAACTATTATCAAAATTGTATGTAACACGATCCAAGAATAGTGTTGCGTATACTGCAAGATAATACGGTGTTGCGTATAGCGCAAGGTAATCTTGGTGTAGAATAGAACACAAGACATTAATGAAATTAAAATAATATTTTTCATAAAATCTCGGGGTGTTACATTCTACCCCCCTTAAAATGAATTTCGCCCACGAAATTCATCGGGGTTATAAATGGTTTACTATTTGAAAGTTTCTTTGATAGAAACCCACATCGTAAAAAGGAATACCAAAACTTATCTTTAAAAACAAAAGTATGAAACGTAACGGTTACCCAAATAAACTAATCAATGGGTTTCCACATAGGTGAAAATATGGATATGGAAGAGAAATCTAACCATCATGTTCTGATGGAGAGTGGTAGAGAACATGGCTATGGAAAAGCTAGCAATCACAAATCCATAAATTTATGACGATCTAAGGTACCATCAGATTAATCAGATATAAGACCACTAGGACAACATTTTTGGTTTTCAAGATCATTTCCCTAAAGTTGATGAAATTGGAATTAGAAGAAATACTTTCATGATTTTGGTATAGTCTCACTATTTGTCGTTCTTTGGACAATTTCTACTTCATCTCTTAAAGAAATGAAGTTTAATTTGTCATTCGTGATGTGTTAACAGATCATGTGATAGAATGATGAGTCATTCCATCTATCTCAAAAGGTTAGAAAATTTATCAAAAAATACATAAGTCTATCTAAAATGAACTTATACTTCATATATCATACTGCTTAATATAATAAAACTAGTTTCTACTAAACAGGGACTTCCTGTAGGCCAGTGGTAGGCGATAAAGGCCAGTCGCACTTCGGTTGTGGGTTCGATTCCCACATCCTTGTCCGACGCGATGGGCTGTCGCCCGTCCTGCAGGTTGTCCTTTTTCTAAAACTATATTACTATAACATCCCATCAATAATATCGAGAAAACTTTGATCCTTAAACAATACTAACTTATTTCCAACATAATCCATTCCAATCTTTAGGCTTATCCATAATACTGCAGTCCACTTCTCATAACATAGTGAAAACGATTACCAGAGATTTAACACCATCGTCGATCCCCATATATCATAAGATATGTTTTGTTGGTCACATTCCAAACATTCAACGTCCTTAATCATGTATTCTCTTGAATACCCATTGAACCTTAATGAAAGCATGAATGCAGTTAAAAGTTAACACTTTCCACATACCAAAATCCAAAAATTCTATATACTCAAACCATGAAATAACCATCTCCTTATATCAGTCATGAGCTCATGAATACTATCAAACATTTAATTTTCTCCTTTTCCCTTCATTATGCGCATATCATCTACATTCCAAAAATATCTGAATAACCTTTCATGGATACTGGTAACATTAATCATACACTTTAAAAACTCAAGGAAAGACAACAGTGTAACAATCCATAGATGTATCTTTATTCCATAGTAGCATGAGATTACTTATACAAAATTACACATGATAAACATGTAATCATTCCACTACATTCTTAAACCATTGACCGAGCTTCAAAAATTCTTTCATCTCACATATCATTTGTAGTATCTTCATCATCATCCACATAAATATTACCCATATAACCATACTGATTCTCTTCATGAGTCTTTCCCTTAGGGAATTTGTTTGCATAATGCCCATACATTCCACATTTAAAACACTTAACCATTTTTGATGTCGTAGCAATACCATTATCCTCATCCATGGTGTTAACCGACCCTTTTCCTTTGCACTTACTTTCTTTGTATCCTTCTTTTCCAAAACCAAAGCATCTTCCAGTTCCCTTGAAACTTTCTCCCCGATGCCTCTTCCCACATGATTTACATAGGGGAAATTGAACTTTCTTTCCTCTATGATCATCATAGAACTCCATCTTTCTCTTATTAGTCGAGTCAGGAAACTTACCAATTTTTACGTTATTGATCATATTATGAGATTGCTGATTCGGTATAATAATGATGTTTGGACTTCCAAATCCCATTTCATTTGGTTTCTCATGAAGAATATCATTCCATTGTCCATCATATCCTCCATTATTGTGAATCATCTTGTTTCTATCCATTTTCTAAAACCCAAAAAGAATAGTGTGAGAGGAAAAAATCATAATAAAGGGGGAGTAACTTAAATATCTAACATATTTGGTTTAATCTAATATCGTTACCATAGTTCTAGGACTATATCCTATACGTATACTTATCCTTAGGGGCATCCCTAGACATACCTTAGAAATATCTCTAGGGATCTCACTAACGTTTTCGCATCCTAGTTTCCAAAGGTTGACTAAACCTTTCCTCTGATACCAACTGTAGAGACCCGAATCCTGATGTACATAGACTTTACATTACTTTTGCGGAATACTTATTACATAACAAAAACACACACACAAGGATCGTAATAGTTTAGTGTCTTTGGAAACTCGGAACGTAATCTTCTAATCATGGTGAACGATCTTCAATATCTCCCATAAAGATCTCCCTTTTCTTTTACCTAAAACCTTTCTTTATATCCTGGGGAAAAGAAAACATAAAAGGCTGAGCTCAAATGCTCATTAAGGGTAAACAAAATAAATAACAATCACATCATATTCATAAGAACATATCTTTTGGAAATCTTAACCTGCAAAAGAGATCATAATTTCATAACATGGGATAAATCATAGCAGTGAAATGTAATCACAATAATCATAACTTAAAACATGAATCATTGTGGCATACACACATAATCATAGAGAATCATTTCTTGTTAGTCAAGACTCATTGCCAAGACTATCTTAGTGGACAAAGTCCCTTTCTGAATCGAGTAACCCTCGTTTCAGTCCTGTTTCACTGAACCGGTATAACCTACCATTTCAGCCATGTCTATCTCATGAGATATAAAATCTTTACCCAATGCATTGGAGGGAGATATAGGTCCCACCCATCTTATAACGAATCCTTTCTTATGTGTGCCACATAATCATAAACCATACATCATAGCGTAACCCATGTAATAAAAATGGGATTCTTAAACAACATGACATCATAAAACAATTCATATAAGATAAAGGAATTCATAAAAATATTTCCACCACAACATGATCAAATCAATGTTATAATAGGGATAAAAATATAACCCTTTATTATCTTATATGGAAAATAATTTTGATAAAACACTTGAACTCCATTCTTGAGGAAAATATCCTTTCTTCTTCAAAAACATTTTTCCTTTCATAACATGTCATACGACTTTAAAATAAAAGAAGTTGATTAAAAATAAACTTTAAAACTTGTAAAGGAAGCTTCTTGGAAATAATTTTTTAAAAATCCATTCATGCCGTATAAGTTAAAAAAAACATTCTTTTCGTACTTTTGTCAAAAAGTCAAAAAAGTACCTCATACGAAAAAACGACAAAAGATTCCTTTCATATTCATTACTAAAAAATCACTGAAGGGTAAAATTGGATTTAAAATATTGTAAGTGGATGGAAAAAATATTACATATTGAGGGAACATGGATGTGGATGATAAAATACACCCCAGTAAATACCAAAGTATAAACAATCTCGGATAAAAATGAGATTGTGATATTTCCCCTTACCTTAGGTCCGACTTGCTTTGTACGTGTACGAACCTCCTGTATAATGATTTAAATCATGTTATTGACTTATTCCAGAATCATATTAATTGTTATTATATCATATATGGTCCACTTATGACTTTATATTACCCGTTCTTTTGTAAATTCATGTTAAAGTAGCATTTTGGGTAAAATCGTCTCATTTGTCGTTCGTGTTTTTAACTTGTAATTATTAATATGATTACTTGGATCATGATTACTTATATCCAGAATGTAAAACATGATTTATATATAATATTTATTCAGAATATACATATATATAATATATTGATAAATGGAATGAGATACACCGTTCATGGAGACGGTAGTCCGTACGTACGCATGAACGCTGTTTTCGTTTCCTTATTGAATTGAATGGAATTAAGTAGATGACATACATATAAATATAAATAAATCCAGTATCATTATTATGTAATATATTTCATTAGTACTTATTATATATAATTTATAATCATTCATGAATGGTTAATCATTGAGAATGAATCTCATCGCGTCGTGGAGACGGTAGTCCGTACGTACGCACGAGCGATGATATCGTTCCCATGGTCGTGTAATTGTGTTGAAGTGTTTGTATACTATTTAATTATCAATATGACTTTATAATAATCATATATAGTTACTCATTAAACCATTATACCCATCCAATTAATGTGGTGGCGGAAAATAGATTACACCACGACGTGGAGACGGTATTCCGTACGTACGCACGCGCGGTGATTTCCTTTTTCCGTAGGATGGATAGATGGTGAAATAGGGTTGTTTCATACTTATAATAACATATAAGTATATGAGTGATACTGATGTTATTACTTCATAATGAAACAACCTAAGAAGAAGAAGTGGAAGAAGAAATAAAGATGAAAGAATTGGTAACGGTAATTACCTCTTCTTTGAAGCGCCTCTTTGAGACCTCCTCTTAGGGCACTAAAATTGGTTTTTTAGGAAGACCAGAACCTCTAGGATTATTCTAGGGAAGTGGAGAAGGGATTTTGGCAGAGGTTGGCCGAGCTTGAGTGCTCAAATTGGTGTGAGGAGAAGGGGGAGGAGGTGCCCTTTTATAAGGGAGGAGAGGGGCACCTTAGGAATATCTCAAAATATTATTTTATATTAATGTCAAAATTGGTTTATAATGGTTCCAAAGGGTCTTATTTAGAAGCTAAAGTGGGTATGAGTCTAAAGCCTATAAACCAATAAGATTTAGACAAGTTTAGGGTATTATTTTAACCTTATCAATTAGATTTAACCCTAAGTTAAGTAATTTTACTTTTACCGTGTATTTTTGTTTTCTTTCACTATATGGTTAATAAACTTACTATAACATGCCAAACGAACCCCAAATTATTTATTATTAATACATATATCCTTATCTAAGTCATTTTCCCGAATATTAGATTTTTAGGAATAAAAAAACAATTAATAATATAATATTTTATTTAAAAACTATTTTGTGTCAATTTTGACACTATTTGATATATGATTTTTTTGAAAGTCATAACATAATGATAAGTTCTAACCAAGTTATTTAAATTAAAAATAACATGTGATATTAACCTATAAAATTAGTGTAAGTCATAAAAAGTCTCAAATTACATTTATTTGGGCATTTATAACATCAATTATGTCAATATTTCATTAGTAAGATAATTACTGCATCATCAATGTGTCATAATAAATGATACTTATTTAATCCCTAAAAATTATAAATAAATTCCTATGATGTCGATAATTGTATTAGCTTTCTGGAGACTATTCATGTTCGATTTTTCATGAAGTTTATCACTAGATTAAAATTATTATACTTATAAGATTTAAGAAAGTGACATGTTGTCACATTCTTTGGTTTTAATAATAATTAAATTATTTTCATTGACAAAATTTAATTAAATGAATCTAATCAGACCCTTAGGTGATATGGGTCGACGTTTAGTCATCCAATAGGATTTTGACATTTGTTAGGATAATTTTAAAATATTATATTTACCCTTAATTACCCGATTTACCTTTCACTATGGTAAATAAAATTTACCGTAGTTAGTATTCATAATTTCCAAAAATAAAAAGTAGCCTATTAACATAATTTGGACCCACTGATTCCAAATATGGAATCCATTTTTTTAAAATTCCATACACAGAAGTTGCAGAAATTAAATTATAATTAATCCCGTTGTCGAATAAAAAGGGGTTTTTGTTTAAAACATTGCAAAAGATTGAATTGATTTAACCTACGAATTCAAGGTAAAATCAATACTAATGACATACATTATATTAAATGGTAAAAATATATTCTATTTATACTTTAAAACCATTCAATATTATAATTTAAACACATAAGATATTACGATGAAAAAAAGTTGTTTTTAATTAAAATATAGCGTGTTTTTACTATTCATTAAAATGTGAAAGTTACCAGAATAATATGAAAATTTTATCCAAAGTAAATTTTTATTTCTTGATTCCAAAGAAGAATTTTATTTTGTCAAATTGAACTTATAAACATGTCAAAAACCAGATTTAATGTGGGTGCGCCATCCAAAGGCGGCAAAACTGCATTTTTTGAAAAATACTTATTTTACCCGAAAAATTTATTTTGTTCTTATACCATGTTCTAGAAATGTGTAAGATGAATAATAATGTTATTAAATTCAAAATTTAGTTAATACTATTCATAACGGCTAGTTCATGACAATATTATTATAATATAACATTGTTTATTAAAACCTGGTATTGCGTACAACACACGCTATCGAGGAAGGTCGCGATTGCGTGTAATGTAAGCCAAGTCAGGGTTGCGTGTTGTGAAAGAATCCTTCGTTGTTTCGTATAACAGAATCCAACCATATTTCATTTATACATTTAATATATATATATATATACTCAATGTTGCGTAGAATAACTATTATCAAAATTGTATGTAACACGATCCAAGAATAGTGTTGCGTATACTGCAAGCTAATACGGTGTTGCGTATAGCGCAAGGTAATCTTGGTGTAGAATACAACACAAGACATTAATGAAATTAAAATAATATTTTTCATAAAATCTCGGGGTGTTACACGTATCCCCTTGGAGTGTCTAGCAAGGTGTGCAGTTAGGGATCTTTATAGTTTACCAGGTCATAATTTAGTTAATACCCAACACACCCTATTTAAGGTTATTACCCCTAGTGTAACGACCCAAAGTTTTTCAATGGAAAATTCCCTTCCTATATCTATGTCATAAAAACACAAAATAATGAACTACTAAGTGATAATTGACCATTAAACATAATTTTGTCACCCCTATGTTTGGAATTTTAAAAATCCAACATACACAGTTTTGTTCAAGATAGTTTTTGGAGTCTAATGAAACAAAAATAATTTTTGGTGAATAGTAACATACCCTTATGAATAGTAACCTTCCCTTATGAATAGTAACCTACCCTTATGAATAGTAAATAAGAGTAACATTACCTATGAATAATAAAATAAAATTTAGACATCATAGAAAGTGATAATTTGACCTTAGTAAACGCTTTTGGTATTTTATAAGTCACAAATAATTAATTAATTAATTTAAAAGAATATTTATTTTCCTGAAATATATTCATAAATTATTGAATAAATGTCTAATAGTTTTTAGACCCTAAGTAATTTTTGAAAGAATTACAAAATCAGTTTTAATTTTAAAAACTGTTTTTTAAGTAAATTATGATTTTAATTAAATATTAAATTAATAATATTTAGAAAATTATTTTTGAAAAATGGACTTCATTTTTGGATTCTACACGTCGAAAAATGGTTGGGGTAAAATTTTGGGATTTTTCTGAGATACTTGAATATTTGATGAATAGTAGAATACATTAATTTATCATATAAATACATTTTAATTAAAACCCACTATTCCTGACATCACAAGTGATGTAAGCACCCAAATCCCGAATTCACAAGTCAAATTTACTATTCTTAGTCATCCAAGACTCACTATTCCTTGTCTTGGATGAAATTAATAAACTAATCAATTTTATATTAAGGAAACCCCTCTCCCCTCCACTATAAAAGCCACCCTTCACTCCCTCTTTTCCTCACACCTCTCAAGCTCCAAGCCTTCTCTAAATTATGCCCAAACACCTTCCCTAGCTCATCCCTCACGTCCAAAAGCTTCTGGTCTCATCAAAAGACCAAGCCTAGCTTCCTTAAATAGGATCTCAAGAGGAGGATTCTAAAGGTAATTTCTCTCTCTTTTCTCCTTTAATTTCCTTTCAAGTTCAAGTTCCTTTCTTGATCTCTCTCTATCTATCTTCATCAAAATTGTTCTGTAAATCCAGTATTATATATATAATGTAATATTATGATTCTAATTATATCACCCCACACCCTTTCCCCTTTCCTTTTATTTTATTAAAGAGAACGTTGTTCATGTGATGATAATTTATCACCTTCAAAAACAACATGCTCTCTTCTTCCATTTATACCTTCAATCTGGTCATGAAACCATTTTTATGGTTGAACCAGAATGTTTTATATGTATTATGTTCTATTTTAATTTCTGGAAATAACCTATGGCCATACAACTAAGTGAAAAGTTAAAATGAGTTGGTTGTGATCCAAAAACCGCTCAAATTAGCCCAAATAATCTTCATTTAATTCTTATCTAATGATTCGGCCACATGGATCTAATATAACTCATTATAAAATCATTAAAGCTTCTGTAATATCATTAATTACATATAATATTAGTTCTGGATGTTTACCCATGATCTACCCAAACATCAAATTAAGAATACAAGTGGACCGCTCAAGAAAACCACGAAAACGAACAACCCCGATCAATGTTTTTAAACTCTATAAGTCATCCAAAGGAACACAATATGAAATAATGAAACCCTAATGAACCCTATTAATGTATAAAAGGTTCTGGAATTTCTAATTAATGAATATAATGTCATTATACAGGACATTAAAGAGAAGGAGGCATTCGAGTACAAGGTAAGGGGAAATCTCGAACCCAATTTTCTTCCTTCGGGTTCTCCCTCTTTCACTCCATTTTTTGATATGGTTACTCCTCAAAGGTCTTTTGTTCATCTTTTCCTTTACTTTTCTGGGATATACATTTTTTTCATTGGTTTTTATGTTCATCAAAATTTTTTCCAAAAGAACTCTTCTTTCAAGATCTCACCTTTTACCTCTCATTCAAGGTTGATGGTTCTTATATCAAGTATGTTGTTCCCTCTTTCTTTTGGGAACCCAAAGCTTATGAATGTGTTATTATGAGATGAAACCCATTCCTTTCCATGGTTTATTTATTTACATGTTTGATACGTGTTCTATGTGGCAAGCATGATAATGATAATGTTATGATGTGACGGGTGCGCCCGGAATTATATAGCGCTCCAATGCATTGGGTAAAGTGATGAATCTCATGAGTAAATGTGAAATGATGTGTGAACATGATGCTAGCTTTGTTAACAAGTACATGTGGTAGTTAACCACCAAGACATGATGTTTCATTTTTATGCTTTTCCACATTTCAAGTTTATTGTTTATGCTCCTCTCATGTTCAAGATCTTCTTCCTATGTCATGATTATGCTCACCCCATGCTATATTGTTCTTATCTATCCTCTTACTGGGCTTTTAGCTCACCCCTTTTGATGTATATCCTCAGTGGCTACATGTACTAAGGAGAGGACAAGTGCTACTAAGAAGCTATAGAAGAAGAATTTTTATGCTTGATGTTGTACTTGTTATGTGTTGTCCTAGTTTGCCCAAGACACTAAACCTCTGGATCCTCCATGTGTAATACTATTATGTTGTTTATCTTTGAAATGATGTAATAGTAATGTAAGAAAAGGTCAGGTCGTTATAGTTGGTATCAAAGGAAAGGTTTAGTTAATTTGGGAATTAGGATTAGTGAACCCTAAAGAAAACCTCTAGCATGAGACTAAGTACAAATATGCACACAAGGATATTTACCTAGGGATCCCATATGTTATGTTTTTGGTATAATTGTTTAAAAGGATAAGTTATTCATGACTTGTTTACTTATGTTTTGTTCTAACCTTTTCTATTTTAGAAAATGGTGGGAACCAGGAGAAATCAGGCCAACAACTCTTGCGAAGGCCAATGCAACGATTGCCCGAACGTCATCCCCAATGATTTTGGAGGTGGAGTTCAAAACTTCATGGCGATGCTTACCCAATTATCTCGGGTTATGAATAATAACCATAATAATGGGGAACATCCTCCTTCACCAAAGAGGGAGAAACTAGCTATCGAATGTTTTATGTGGCAACGACCACCGATGTTTTGTGGATCTTCCAATCCACTAGTTGCGGAACAGTGGGTCAACTCCATGGAGAAGATATTTTTTGTTCTTCATTGTTCTAAGACGGAGAAGGTGACTCTAGCTGTTTATCGTCTAGATGGAGAAGCTGATCAATGGTGGGCTTTGATTAAGAACACCAAGCCAAGGGATGAAATTGAAGAGATGGAATGGGAAGACTTTAAGATAATGTTTTATAATAAGTACTTCCCACGAACTCTTCGCACGAAGATGGAGAGAGAATTCATAGAGCTCAAGAAAAAAGAAGGAGAATCTGTCACAACCTATGAAGAAAATTTCACAAGGCTCGCAAGGTATGCTTCGGGTTTTGTTATCAACAATGATATCAAAATTGATAGATTCTTTAGTGGATTAAAACCACATCTTCGAAAAGATCTTGCAATTCGAGACTTTGGGAGTTATGAAGAAGTTCTTCGGTGTGCTCTCAAAGTGGAGATGGAGTTTGGATAATGGTCCCAGGGCTATGGTGATAGGAAAAGAAAGATGGAGTTTCAAGCTGGTGGATCTAGTGACAAAGATGGGAAGAAAACACAACGACACACTTGCCAAAAATGTGGGATGTTGGACAATGGGAACTGCCTCAAAGGGACAGGGAAATGATTCAAGTGTGGGAAAGAAGGACACCTAGCTCACGAGTGTCGAAGAGACATGAAAAGGAAGGATAATGTAGCCGATGAAAGGAGAGAACCACTTGTGGTTCAATGCTACAACTGTAAGGAGCTAGGGTACTATTCAAACCAGTGCACTAAACCTCGAGCTTTCGAGGGTAATCAACGCCAACAACCACCAAAGCCAAAGGAACAAGGGAAGGCTTATGCCATCACTACTGCGGAGGTGGAACATGATAATGAAGTCATACAAGGTACACTTCCTATTCACTCAAGAATGGAAAAAGTCTTATTTGATTCTAGTTCTACACATTCCTTTATATCTTGCAAGTTTGCTAGAACTATAGAATCGAAGCCCCGAAACCTTGAAGTAGAGATATCTGTAAAAACACCAAGTGGTGCAATCATTGCAACCCAAGTGTTTGATTCTTCTCCTATTGACGTATGGGGGAAGATTCTTCCAGCAAATATCGTAATACTTCCCTTGGTGGAATTCGATTCTATAATGGGAATGTATTGGCTCTCGTTATATAGAGCACATATCAATTGTCGGGAAAAGGAAATATATTTTCATATTCCGAACCATCCCATGCTCCTCTACAAATGCAAGGAAGATCATGAATCTCCTTTGAGAAATCCTTCAATGGTGTGGGTGATGATTCCCTATGAAGAAGCATACCTCGCCCAAATGTTTGAGTCAAAGGAAAGATCCAACCTTGAGGAAATGCCCATCGTAAGGGAATACGGTGATGTATTTCCCGAAGAGTTACCCGGAATTCCGCCGGATCATGAGGTAGAGTTCTCAATTGAACTCATACCCGGAGCTACTCCTATCTCGAAGTTCCCCTATAGGATTTCTCTTATTGAACTGGAGGAGTTAAAGTAGCAGCTGCAAGAGTATCTGGACAAAGGGTTCATACGCCCTAGTGCATCACCTTGGGGTGCGCCAGTGCTCTTTGTGAAGAAGAAGGATGGTACCATACGGCTGTGTATCGATTATCAGGAACTCAAAAAGATCACCATAAAGAACAAGTATCCTCTCCCAAGGATTGATGACTTGTTCGACCAGTTAAGAGGAGATCAATACTTCTCAAAGGTGGATCTTCATTCTGGATATCATCAAGTAAAGGTGAAGAAGGAAGATATTCAGAAGACTGCCTTCCGTATAAGGTATGGGCACTATGAGTTTTTGGTGATGCCCTTCGGACTTACTAATGCCCCTGAAATCTTCATGGATTTGATGAATAGAGTCTTTAGACATTACGTCGACAAATTTTTGGTAGTGTTTATCGATGATATTATCATCTACTCCAAGAGCAAGGAGGAACATGAAGAACATCTAAGACTTGTGTTGGCGACATTGAGAAAGGAGAAGTTGTACGCCAAGTTCAGCAAGTGTGACTTTTGGATGAATCAAGTCACGTTCTTGGGACTTGTGATCACAAGCGAGGGAATTTCTGTGGACCCTTCAAAGACAAAGACAATT
This sequence comes from Viscum album, assembly GCA_963277665.1. Classification (NCBI taxonomy): domain Eukaryota; kingdom Viridiplantae; phylum Streptophyta; class Magnoliopsida; order Santalales; family Viscaceae; genus Viscum; species Viscum album. The sequence continues at coordinate 1,439,357,065 of OY728151.1, read as the reverse complement.
GAAGAATGGCCCAGGCCCTCTAGTGTCACAGAAATCTGTAGTTTTCTTGGATTAGCTGGGTACTACCGACGTTTTGTGAGAAACTTCTCATGATTGTCAAGCCCGCTAACTAAGTTAACAAGGAAAGGGGTAAAGTATGTATGGACGGAAGAATGTGAGGGAAGCTTCAAAGAGCTAAAGAGAAGGCTAATCACTGCACCTGTACTCACACTACCGAAAAGTGGAGAATGTTTTGTGATATACAGTGATGCTTCAAAGAAAGGCTTGGGTTGTGTACTCATGAAAAATGATAATGTGATAGCCTACGCCTCACGATAGTTGAAGATCCATGAGCAGAACTACCCGACGCATGATCTAGAGCTGGCAGTCGTGATTTTTGCCTTGAAAATCTAGCGGCACTACCTTTATGGTGAGAAGTGTGACATATACACCGACCAAAAGAGCCTAAAGTATATATTCACACAAAAGGAGATCAACATGCGTCAAAGGAGATGGTTAGATCTAATCAAGGATTACGATTGCTCTATTCACTATCATCCTGGAAAGGCGAACAAGGTAGCTGATGCTCTAAGCAGGAAAGAACCTGCTACTCTATCCATGTTGAGGATTGAGAAAGACCCTATCTTCTTGGATATGAAAAGGATGGATTTGGGAATCGTAAGGGAAAGGGATACATCCTACCTTGCCCAAATGATTGCGCAACCATCCATCCAACAGAAGATTAAGGAATCACAAAGGGATGATGTAGAGATACAAAATAGGGTGAATGCAGTAAAGGAAGGGAAGCTGCAAGAGTTCCATATCGACGATGATGGTGTGATTCGGTTTGGAATGCGTCTTTGTGTGCCTTCATCACCCGGAATAAAGAAGGAGCTATTGGATAATGCACATAGCTCAACTTTCTCTATTCATCCTGTAAGTACCAAGATGTATCGTGATATCTGAGAACACTTCTGGTGGGATAACATGAAGAAGGAGATTGCAGAATATATATCAAGGTGCTTGGTATGTCAGCAAGTTAAAGCTGAGCAGAAAAAGTCCAAAGGTATGATGCAGCCATTTCCTATACCCATGTGGAAATGGGAAAATGTTACTATGGACTTTGTCATGGGTCTTCCGAAAATGTCAATAGGAAATAATGCGATATGGGTTGTGGTTGACCGACTCACCAAGGCTGCCCATTTTATCGCTATTCGGGAAGACCTCTCACTTGAAAAACTTGCAAGGATATATGTGAAGGAAGTAGTGAGATTGCACGGTGTTCCGCTCTCGATTGCCTCTAACCGTGATCTAAGGTTCACTTCTAAATTCTGGAGGAGCCTTCAACATGCTTTGAGTACTGAATTAAATTTCAGCACGGCCTATCACCCCCAAACTGATGGACAGTCTGAAAGGACTATTCAGACACTTGAAGATATGCTAAGATCCTACTCCCTTGAATTCAAAGGTGGTTGGGATCAGCACCTTCCATTGGTTGAGTTCTCATACAACAACAGCTTCCACTCAAGTATTCAGATGGCTCTGTATGAAGCTCTTTATGGGAAGCGATGTAGAACTCCAACCTGTTGGGATGAAGTTGGAGAACGAAAACTACTTGGTCCCGATCTTGTTCAAGAGATGACAGAGAAGGTTCAAGTCATCCAGAAACATATCAAAGCTGCTCAAAGTTGGAAAAAGAGCTATGCTGACAATCGTCGAAGGGACTTGGAGTTCGACGTTGGAGATAAAGTCTTCCTTCGAATATCTCCATGGAAGAGAGTCATGCGATTCGGGAAGAAAGGGAAGCTAAGTCCAAGGTACATTGGCCCCTTTGAGATCCTTGATCATATAGGAGCCGTGGCCTATCGACTGGCACTTCCACCGAATATGGCTCAAGTTCATGATGTGTTTCACGTATCACTACTGAGGAAGTACATTCCAGACCCCTCACATGTACTAAACTCAGAGGTGGTACAGTTGGAAGATGATCTCTCATATGAGGAGCAGCCGGTAAAAATTTTGGACCGAAGTGATAAGGTTCTACGCAACAAGACAACCCGCCTTGTCAAAGTGTTGTGGAGGAACCAAAAGTTTGAGGAAGCAACTTGGGAACCGGAAGAGGCAATGAAGGAGAAGTACCCTCACCTGTTTGTGTAAAGTGAAATTTTGGGGGCGAAATTTCTTAAGGGGGGAAGAATGTAACGACCCAAAGTTTTTCAATGGAAAATTCCCTTCCTATATCTATGTCATAAAAACACAAAATAATGAACTACTAAGTGATAAGTGACCTTTAAACATAATTTTGTCACCCCTATGTTTGGAATTTTAAAAATCCAACATACACGGTTTTGTTCAAGATAGTTTTTGGAGTCTAATGAAACAAAAATAATTTTTGGTGAATAGTAACCTAACCTTATGAATAGTAACCTTCCCTTATGAATAGTAACCTACCCTTATGAATAGTAAATAAGAGTAACATTACCTATGAATAATAATATAAAATTTAGACATCATAGAAAGTGATAATTTGACCTTAGTAAACGTTTTTGGTATTTTATAAGTCACAAATAATTAATTAATTAATTTAAAAGAATATTTATTTTCCTGAAATATATTCATAAATTATTGAATCAATGTCTAATAGTTTTTAGACCCTAAGTAATTTTTGAAAGAATTGCAAAATCAGTTTTAATTTTAAAAACTGTTTTTTTAAGTAAATTATGATTTTAATTAAATATTAAATTAATAATATTTAGAAAATTATTTTTGAAAAATGGACTTCATTTTTGGATTCTACACGTCGAAAAATGGTTGGGGTAAAATTTTGGGATTTTTCTGAGATACTTGAATTTTTTATGAATAGTAGAATACATTAATTTATCATATAAATACATTTTAATTAAAACCCACTATTCCTGACATAACAAGTGATTTAAGAACCCAAATCCCGAATTCACAAGTCAAATTTACTATTCTTAGTCATCCAAGACTCACTATTCCTTGTCTTGGATGAAATTAATAAACTAATCAATTTTATATTAAGGAAACCCCTCTCCCCTCCACTATAAAAGCCACCCTTCACTCCCTCTTTTCCTCACACCTCTCAAGCTCCAAGTCTTCTCTAAATTCTGCCCAAACACCTTCCCTAGCTCATCCCCCACGTCCAAAAGCTTCTGGTCTCATCAAAAGACCAAGCCTAGCTTCCTTAAATAGGATCTCAAGAGGAGGATTCTAAAGGTAATTTCTCTCTCTTTTCTCCTTTAATTTCCTTTGAAGTTCAAGTTCCTTTCTTGATCTCTCTCTATCTATCTTCATCCAAATTGTTCTGTAAATCCAGTATTATATATATAATGTAATATTATGATTCTAATTATATCACACCACACCCTTTCCCCTTTCCTTTTATTTTATTAAAGAGAACGTTGTTTATGTGGTGATAATTTATCACCTTCAAAAACAACATGCTCTCTTCTTCCATTTATACCTTCAATCTGGTAATGAAACCATTTTTATGGTTGAACCAGAATGTTTTATATGTATTATGTTCTATTTTAAGTTCTGGAAATAACCTATGGCCATACAACTAAGTGAAAAGTTAAAATGGGTTGGTTGTGATCCAAAAACCGCACAAATTAGCCCAAATAATCTTCATTTAATTCTTATCTAATGATTTGGCCACATGGATCTAATATAACTCATTATAAAATCATTCAAGATTCTGTAATATCATTAATTACATATAATATTAGTTCTGGATGTTTACCCATGATCTACCCAAACATCAAATTAAGAATACAAGTGGACCGCTCAAGAAAACCATGAAAACGAACATCCCCGATCAATGTTTTTAAACTCTATAAGTCATCCAAAGGAACACAATATGAAATAATGAAACCAGAATGAACCCTATTAATGTATAAAAGGTTCTGTAATTTCTAATTAATGAATATAATGTCATTATACAGGACATTAAAGAGAAGGAGGCATTCGAGTACAAGGTAAGGGGAAATCTCGAACCCAATTTTCTTCCTTCGGATTCTCCCTCTTTCACTCCATTTTTGATATGGTTACTCCTAAAAGGTCTTTTGTTCATCTTTTCCTTTACTTTTATGGGATATACATGTTTGTCATTGGTTTTTATGTTCATCAAAATGTTTTCCAAAAGAACTCTTCTTTCAATATCTCACCTTTTACCTCTCATTCAAGGTTGATGGTTCTTATATCAAGTATGTTGTTCCCTCTTTCTTTTGGTAACCCAAAGCTTATGAATGTGTTATTATGAGATGAAACCCCTTCCTTTCCATGGGTTATTTATGTACATGTTTGATATGTGTTCTATGTGGCAAGCATGATAATGATAATGTTATGATGTGACGGGTGCGCCCGGAATTATATAGCGCAATATGAATGTTTAAATGTGACAGGTGTGCCCATAATTATATAGCGCTCCAATGCATTGGGTAAATTGATGAATCTCATGAGTAAATGTGAAATGATGCGTGAACATGATGCTATCTTTGTTCACAAGTACGTGTGGTAGTTAACCACTACGACATGATGTTTCATTTTTATGCTTTGCCACATTTCAAGTTTATTGTTTATGCTCCTCTCATGTTCAAGATCTTCTTCCTATGTCATGATTATGCTCACCCCATGCTATATTGTTCTTATCTATCCTCTTACTGGGATTTTAGCTCACCCCTTTTGATGTATATCCTCAGGTGGCTACATGTACTAAGGAGTGGACAAGTGCTACTAAGAAGCTATAGAAGAAGAATTTTTATGCTTTATGTTGTACTTGATATGTGTAGTCCTAGTTTGCCCAAGACACTAAACCTCTGGATCCTCCATGTGTAATACTATTATGTTGTTTATCTTTGAAAATATGTAATAGTAATTTAAGAAAAGGTCGGTTCATTATACCTAGGCACAACTATGTCAGAGCTTGCTTCCAATTGACAGTATCCAGTTATGTATTTCTATAAAACCCACACAATATCTAATTTACCAAAATTTTAGGATGTTATCTTATAATTATACATATCCCTTATAATTTTCCCAAGGATTTTCACAAAATTTCTCTTATCATAATCCTAATAATATTTTATATTTCTTAAAAGAACCAGAAGGGTTATATAAGCCTTTGAAATTATAATAATAATTAGCTTTTTAATAATTTATTACATTTTTAACTCTAAAATTATCCTCAACCAATTATATTATAATCCAAAAATCTATCTAAACCCCAATCTTATACCAACTACGACACCCCAGGCCTAATATTATAGTAATTAAATAACATAAATAAAATATTTCATTTTAAAAAATTCACAATACATTTTAGGTTTAGAGTTTTATAGAATTAGAAAAAAAATATTAACTAAAAAACACATTTATTTCTCAACTGATGGATATTTTCCTACTATATAAACAACAGATTAATCCATAACAATTATTTAATATCTCCCGAAAATTATTCTCATAAGTTACCCTTCTAGACACATAAATTCTAATGCTTTTCGACATAAACTAGGGAATTGTAAATATAATAAATGGGTGAGATAATATGCTAAATAAGGGTAATATAAGAAATAGTAATCAAAGATAACAGTTGAGTATAATATGAACATATGGGGATAATCATGATACATTAGAAAGTAATACCCAAAAAATATTTGGTCATAAATCATGGCAAAAATATTAAAATAAAATAATATGTGAATCAAAAGAGTAAGTTAATAAATATGATCCATGATATAATTACATAATAATGAGAATAAGTATAAAAATATGAAAAATAATTCAAATTTGGAAAAAAATATTATTATAAAGGAAATTACATTCATCATCTAAATGATTAGTTCCCATGCTTATGAGAAACTAATAAAGTACTCACAGACACATTATATCATGATATAAACTTTTAACCAATACATTTGAGGGAGATATAAGACCCCACAAATCGTCATCTATACTAATGAGTTACAGTTGAAAATTATTCAATTATGACATCATAAATAACCCTATAAATATAATGGGTTTCATAAAACATTAAAATGAAAATATTTCACTTTTATAAAATTAGTAACCCATGAAAATAAAATGGTTTTTATTTTACACATATTATAAAACCCATGGAAAGAAACCAAGTTTTATTCAACAAATAATTATGAAACCTAGAAAGAAAATGGCTTTCAATGATATCATGTAATTTTCTAGATGAATACAATTAAAAAAGGATAAAAATCATATGCTATTTACATTATATAGGTAAAGGATATATAGTTATGAAAATAATTATCCCCAACCAGTTGATGTATTCTATTTAGGTGAACACCTTTCAATAAAATCAATCAAGAATAGAGCATTCATAGTGGAAATAAATTGGAAGAAAAATTATGGTTATGCATAGAAAATGACTATGAAAGGTAAAGAAAATGATGGATAATTTCCCCAAAAGATAATGAAATTACATAAGACATATAGAGAAATAAGGTGTATAGTTTCAAAGAACATATACCTACTATAACCATCGAAACATATAAGGATGTTGACATAGATGAAAAAATCCTTGAAAAATAATGATTAGAATGACATCACCCAAGAATGAATCAATAATAGAATTGTTTAACACTATGGGTTCTATACCCTAAATTATAATTAAATATATTTATTATAGAATAAATAATATAACATAAATCCAATTGGTAAAAAACGTTTTTAATATGAAAACTAAAATGAAGTTTAAAACCTATAAGAGATTTTATAAAATAGTTTTAATATGGACCTAAAATAAAAACGTACATGTCACAATGAAAAGTAAATTTCAAAAAGGTTAAGTGAAAGATTTTTATATTTTAAATAATAATAATATCTAATATCAGTGGATTCAAAATTGTCACGAACCAGCCCGGGTCGACCCTGAACCGGTCACCCGAGCCGGTCCGCGGCAAGTCCCGAGGGGCGTTCCCGATCCCCCCGGGATGGCAACCAGTGCCGGGCATCAAAATTAAGCAGGTGGGAACGATTTGAGCCCAAACAAAAGTAAATAGAACAGAACAATAAACACTAACAACGGAAAAGAAATAAAAGCCACACGACCACGTACCTCCATGTGACCTCTCAGGTCACCACCCAACTAGAGAGCAACCTCGCTCCAACACTGAGCGACTCAAAACAGAAGACCTGAGCAAGGGAAGTCCTGAAACTGAAATGATAATATAGGCGTGAGCATTAAAAATGCCCAGTAGGTAAGCCAAAGTAAACCACTGAATCCAAATGTTTCCTTTCCCAAGCAATCCGTTGACACAGGTTTGAAAAATACAATTATAAAATAGATTTTTCACATTTAAAAATAATCAACATGTTTTCCCCATTTGAAAACCCAACGCACACTATAAATCACTTTCAAAACCATTTCATGTTTTTATAAACAAAACCAAATACAGATGATACTACGACTGTGCTAAAAAGGAACAGGTAAACAGTACAGGCTGAAAGTAAACCAGTGAAACAGAAAGTAACCAAGTAATGCAAGATGATAGAAGTGCAAAAGGACACAAGTAACACTATAAGCTGTAAAGAATAACTGAAAGTAAACAATCAAGGTGAAAAAGTAACCATGGGTGATCCTAAACATCCCTAGAAAACCCCTGGACGTACTCGGGTTCAGACTACCTGCCGGCGTGGTACTCCATAGTCAATAACCAACTGGCCGCCCTAATAGCCAACCAGTGGCACATCCCTCCTGGCCTGTCTACAACTCCAGGGGGTACCAACCCGTCTAATCAGGGTTAGGAAGCAACCGTCACTCGATAATCTACAAGACGCCCAGGAACCCATGGTGGTTTTAGTAACACTGTGTAAGTGGGAGGCCCACGCACGCGTGACTCATCTCACCGCACTTGCCAACCCCTTACACGGACATCGCTACACGACAACCCTCGAAGGGAAGTCCCCCTGTAGAGATTCCCTCACAAGTACGCATATATATATATATATATATATATATATATATATATATATGTACAATCAATTCACAATTAGTAAAGTGCCAACCGGGCCTTCACGACATTTGATTATCAAAACTATTTTATAAAATACCTGGAGTTGTCAAGCGAGCACTTGGTTTTTCAAAAACAAACAGCTTTACACGAATATTTCCCAGTATCATTTTAAATAACTCAAAACACTGTTTTTGTATTAAGTAAAGGGCCAAACGGGCATATCTTCGTATATTTCTTTTTAAACAAGTTCGATGTGTCTCAAAAAGAGGTGAAAACATTTTGTAACCAAGAACCATTTAGAAAAGTCGAGATCTCGAGAAAATAAAAATAAATGAAAATAAATGGTAACAATTTCAAACACCATCTTCATTTGAGGGCACATCCATGTGTGCACCTGGTTCACCCATGGATGTGTCAACATCCAATGGTGCGTCAAACCTGCAAAGGGGCACGACAACACTTCCGAATGATGCTAAATTTCATAAAACTGACCAGCACAGGATAATAAGATTCAAGAGTGATTTTTTCAAAAAGAACACCACTTAAAACAACCAATGATCACATTAGAAAATATAGGCATTTAGTTCCAACCAAGCTGGCAAAGCATAAACAGGTGCATAAACAGAGGAGCATCCTAAAGTTTATTTTTAATCAAATCTTTCAGCACGAAAACACTACCGCAGGTCACTATATAAACAATAAAATGTGCAAAACAACATCCAGCGTACAACTACATAGGCATAAAATATAATTGCTTCAAACTTAATTTTTCAAACAAAAACTATGGATCTTAAATCACCAAAATAAGTCACGCAAGGATATAATGAACATGCGAATCATGGAACAAAACCAATTTAAAGTAATTCAAGTACCAACAGAGTGCTTTGAAAAGGAAACAGGTGAATTCGCCTACCTCAAACAAGGAGCGGACGTGACGGAACCCCAGCAGAAAGTAGGACAATCCTTCGCGGACAAACTGCGTACGCTGAACAGTGGAAAAAGTGCACGTCACTCAACCCGCGACAGAAAAAGGATTAATATAAATTAAATATAAACACCAAGATGCCACGAAGGAAAAATAAATAATTAAATAAAAGGATAAATTAATCAATCAATTAATTAATAAACAAATAAGCAATTAAACAAATATATATAGATAAATAACACATACAAAAATAACCAAGAGAATAAATAAATAACAATAATAATTTAGCACAATAATAATATAATAGTAATAACAATATTAATATAATACAATAATAATAATAATAATAATAATAATAATATGATAACTAAATAATAATAATAATTATAACAATAATGATAATAATAATAATAATAATATTAATATTAATATGATAATAATTATAATAACAATAGTAACAATAATAATATAATAATAATTATAATAATATTTATAATAAGATAACATTAATTATAATAATGACATAATAAAATAATATTAATAATGTGCTAATAATCATAATAATAATAATAATATAGTATTAATAATAATAAAATAATAATAATTTTAATATAGATATAGTAATATTAATGATAATATTAACATAATAATAATACTAATAATAATAGTATAATAATAATAATAACATAATAATAATAATAATAAAAATAAATAAAAACAAACAAATAAACTTACAACGGGGGGGAGGGGTTTTGCACGAGGAAGCCGGAACGGGGCCGGTGCGGGCCGGCGACGGCGAGCAGGGGGTCGGGTCGCTGGGACGGCGACAGGGAGTCAGGGCGGCGGTCGGGCGCGGCTGAAGGAGGGAGGCCAGGGCGGGGGGGGGGGGTGCCGGTGCTGGGAATGAGGGGCGGAAGGAGGGGAGATCCGCCGGACGGGAGGAGCAGCAGGGCAGGAGGCTGCGGACACCGGAGGCAGGAGGCAGTGGGTCGGCGCTGATGGAGGGGAGGCCGGAGAAGCCGGGATGAGGCTGGGGCGCCGGCGGGTGCAGCGAGACGGGAAGGAGTGGCTGGGCGCGACAAAAGGAACGAGGGGATCGGGACGCGCTGGAGTGAACGGGACAGGGCCGGGAGTCGCGCGGAGAGGCTGGCGACACCGGGACAGGGAGCACCGGACGAGGCCGGGAGTAGGGAGGGCGGCGCGGAGGTCGGTTGCAGGCCGCGGTGAAGGAGAGGGGATGGAGAGAGAGAGAGGTGAGGGGGGGTGGCAGCTACGGGGAGAGGGGTTAGGGTTAGGGGGGTTAAACAAAATACGAAATATATATATATATATACATAATCAATAATAATATTAATAATAATAATAATAATAATTGTAATAACCTTATAATAATTGTAATAATAACCATAATAATAATAATAGAAGACTAAATAAAAGAATAAAATCTAATCTTCATAATAATAGAATTTTATAATAATAATATTAATAAAACTTTATAATAATAATAATAAATAAACTTTATAATAATAATGATGAAATAATAAAAAATAATAAATTGACAACATAAAATTCTCAAATTTAAACATCGGGCGAACACGTAGTCACCCGGGCCAACCGCACGGTCACCGCTAACGATGCGATGACCGCGCACTGGCGCGAAACCCTTCAACATAAATAAACGTTAAAAATTCAGACCGAGACCAAGAAAAGAGTAAGATAAGGGTATCTGCGGTCGGGGTGTGACAATTCTCCCCACCACAGACACTTTCTGCCCCCAGAAAGTCACCAGGCCAAAAGTCGGTCAAGATTTAAGTCCATGCCCCAACGGAACTAAAGGAACCAGAGAGAACTGAGAATCTCGGGGATGACCTTACTCTGCACAGGTCACACCTGACCGATTCAAGAGAAAACTGGGGTCCGAGATTGAGGGGAGAACACGAAGGGGTTCTCCCTACCACAAGAACTTAACTAGTGCAGAAAAGTTGACCATCTAAATAGACAACCCTAGAAAAAGGGGGGGTCGACGCGGGAACTCCCAACCGGTTTAAACCAACTCTCATAGCACGAGTGAAAAACAACACCTTCGTCGAAACCTTGAACCCTCGACTAGAGTCAACAACTTCAACACCAGGGAAAACCCATAGAAAACATTTGACTAACATCAAATTGGAGACATGATCCACCGAAGTCCACAAAGCATATCCACATAGACAACATAACTAAAACGAGGTCAACCCACAGCAGAGTCAAACACACTGTTAAGAAGGATACACGATTTCGAATATTACATTCACACGACAAGTCCACTTAGATTTATCATAGAACAAGTCCATTGTCACTTTTTAGAAAAAAAAACAACACATTTACATAAACCAGACTACTTGGATTATAATAGAACAAGTCCATGATAACCCTATGGTAAAACAATGAACATACAACAACGTCAAAACTTAACAGCAGAAAAACAAGTACTAAAAGATCTTGATTGTTCCACTGTTAACATGGAACACAAAACCTGGACCAAGGCTTCACACCCCTGGGGACTCCTGACTGTGCGCGAGCTTCACCCCGAGACTTGTGGCTGGGGCTCTGATGGCTGAAGCATCTTCTGCCTCACAGTCAGGTACTAACACTCTCCAATCACAGCGTCCTCTTCATGCGACGCTTCTTGCAAAACTTCTCCAGATGACCCAGACAACCACAGCGATGACACGTCTTCGGAGGGTTGCGACAAGACGACTTTAAATGCCCGAAACGACCACACTGATAGCACACCATCGAACGATCTGATGAACTGGAAGCTGGGGACAAAGGGGATAACTCATTAGGAACAGGTATCTCTGGCGCCTTTTCCTCACCAGAGGGGGAACTCTTACGAACAACAACAGAGGACGCTGAAGTAGTAGCCACCCGCACACCGGAAACCAACTCAGCCAAGAATGCTTCCTCCACCAGCTTCTCGAAACAAAGGTCTTTAGAAGGGAGGACTCGCTCCTTGATCTCTGGACGAAGAACCCCAGTGAAGAGAGAGGCCTTCATGAGCTCATGTGACGCTACATCTGGAGAAAAGGGAATTAGTTCCTTGAAATGGTCAACATATGCCTTCACCGTCCGTTGGCCTTGTTGAATATGCGCAAGCTCTCTCTTTTTCTCCAGCTTCACTTCCTCAGGTACAAACCATTGGATGAAAATGAGTTTAAAGACATCCCATGTCATTTCAACTTGTGTTGATGATGGGGTAACCCTCTTCCACTGGTCCAGAGCTGGACCCTCAAACAACTCCATAATTGCACGAACCTTAACATTATCGGGAGTTCCCAACATTATAAAGACACTCTCCACTTCCTCGAGCCATTTTACTGCCTCTAACGGACCCTGATCACCATGGAGAATAGGCAAAGTCTGAGGAGGACCAAAAACTGGGCATGACATACCCGAATCCTTAGAGACCTTTCTGGGCGGCATTTCCTGAGAGATATATAAAACACAAAGCCAAAACCAACATCAAACCGAAGCAACTTCAATAAAAGCGCTTCATCAAAAACAGTCAGCACAAAGACCAAAAAAATACGAACACAACCCAAAACAAAATCTCCTCTTTAAAATTCCCTTTTCATTTTTGATTTCAAAACCACCCTTTCTCAAGATCACTTTCCAAAAACCAATCCACTTTCAAACCAAAACTTTCCAAAAATGTTTCCCCTTTAAAACCAATTTAGAAAACAAAGTCAAGCGTTAAATTTCAAATACACACCCAGGTACTCCCATGACCCGTTGCACATGTCTTTATCCACATTCCATTCATACGTGCGTCAACACACACTTTCCATGCATTCTCACACATGTGCAGACGTTCATAAAGAGGAACTGAGGTTTCAACCCAAATCATTCATAACCAATTCCAAGAAAACAACATATTTCCAAATCAAGAGATTTCAGTTTCAAAACCCATTTCATACATTCAAAGTATTTTAAAAAAAACTAGTCCAATCTTTCAAAAACTTTTTTTTCATTTCCAATCACGCACTCACACAAACCAAAACGAAAGCAGCAACCAAATTTACATCAAACACTGAAGTGAGGGACTAGTAGTCACGCTCAACCTGGCGACATGGTAGTGAGCCATGTCTCGAGTCAGCATCGACCACTAGGAGGAATTCAAACTGTGTACTCAGACTCCACATGGGTCACTACTCCATGTGAAATCACGACGTAACGTCGTCTTGCCTCCATTGTCATCTCTCAATCCAAGACAAACCAGAAAAGACAAGGACACAATTCCCGAACTACCCCTGGTAACTCGAAGATCAGTGCGAGAAAGAGTTCGCGATGCTCTTCCCGTACTTACCCCTCGAGTTCCGACAGTCCTAATCTCCTTCTACCGGACAACCCAAAAAACAAGAACCACCTTTGATACCATTTTGTCACGAACCAGCCCGGGTCGACCCTGAACCGGTCAACCGAGCCGGTCCGCGGCAAGTCCCGAGGGGCGTTCCCGATCCCCCCGGGATGGAAACCAGTGCCGGGCATCAAAATTAAGCAGGTGGGAACGATTTGAGCCCAAACAAAAGTAAATAGAACAGAACAATAAACACTAACAACGGAAAAGAAATAAAAGCCACACGACCACGTACCTCCATGTGACCTCTCAGGTCACCACCCAACTAGAGAGCAACCTCGCTCCAACACTGAGCGACTCAAAACAGAAGACCTGAGCAAGGGAAGTCCTGAAACTGAAATGATAATATAGGCGTGAGCATTAAAAATGCCTAGTAGGTAAGCCAAAGTAAACCACTGAATCCAAATGTTTCCTTTCCCAAGCAATCCGTTGACACAGGTTTGAAAAATAAAATTATAAAATAGATTTTTCACATTTAAAAATAAACAACATGTTTTCCTCATTTGAAAACCCAACGCACACTATAAATCACTTTCAAAACCATTTCATGTTTTTATAAACAAAACCAAATACAGATGATACTACGACTGTGCTAAAAAGGAACAGGTAAACAGTACAGGCTGAAAGTAAACCAGTGAAACAGAAAGAAACCAAGTAATGCAAGATGATAGAAGTGAAAAAGGACACAAGTAACACTATAAGATGTAAAGAATAACTGAAAGTAAACAATCAAGGTGAACAAGTAACCATGGGTGATCCTAAACATCCCTAGAAAACCCCTGGACGTACTCGGGTTCAGACTACCTGCCGGCGTGGTACTCCATAGTCAATAACCAACTGGCCGCCCTAATAGCCAACCAGTGGCACATCCCTCCTGGCCTATCTACAACTCCAGGGGGTACCAACCCGTCTAATCAGGGTTAGCAAGCAACCGCCACTCGATAATCTACAAGACGCCCAGGAACCCATGGTGGTTTTAGTAACACTGTGTAAGTGGGAGGCCCACACACGCGTGACTCATCTCACCGCACTTGCCAACCCCTTACACGGACATCGCTACACGACAACCCTCGAAGGGAAGTCCCCCTGTAGAGATTCCCTCACAAGTACGCATATATATATATATATATATATATGTACAATCAATTCACAATTTGTAAAGTGCCAACCGGGCCTTCACGACATTTGATTATCAAAACTATTTTATAAAATACCTGGAGTTGTCAAGCGAGCACTTGATTTTTCAAAAACAAACAGCTTTACACGAATATTTCCCAGTATCATTTTAAATAACTCAAAACACTGTTTTTGTATTAAGTAAAGGGCCAAACAGGGATATCTTCGTATATTTCTTTTTAAACAAGTTCGATGTGTCTCAAAAAGAGGTGAAAACATTTTGGAACCAAGAACCATTTAGAAAAGTCGAGATCTCGAGAAAATAAAAATAAACGAAAATAAATGGTAACAATTTCAAACACCATCTTCATTTGAGGGCACATCCATGTGTGCACCTGGTGCACCCATGGATGTGTCAACATCCAATGGTGCGTCAAACCTGCAAAGGGGCACGACAACACTTCCGAATGATGCTAAATTTCATAAAACTGACCAGCACAGGATAATAAGATTCAAGAGTGATTTTTACAAAAAGAACACCACTTAAAACAACCAATGATCACATTAGAAAATATAGGCATTTAGTTCCAACCAAGCTGGCAAAGCATAAAGAGGTGCATAAACAGAGGAGCATCCTAAAGTTTATTTTTAATCAAATCTTTCAGCACGAAAACACTACCGCAGGTCACTATATAAACAATAAAATGTGCAAAACAACATCCAGCATACAACTACATAGGCATAAAATATAATTGCTTCAAACTTAATTTTTCGAACAAAAACTATGGATCTTAAATCGCCAAAATAAGTCACGCAAGGATATAATGAACATGTGAATCATGGAACAAAACCAATTTAAAGTAATTCAAGTACCAACAGAGTGCTTTGAAAAGGAAACAGGTGAATTCGCCTACCTCAAACAAGGAGCGGACGTGACGGAACCCTAGCAGAAAGTAGGACAATCCTTCGCGGACAAACTGCGTACGCTGAACAGTGGAAAAAGTGCACGTCACTCAACCCGTGACAGAAAAAGGATTAATATAAATTAAATATAAACACCAAGATGCCACGAAGGAAAAATAAATAATTAAATAAAAGGATAAATTAATCAATCAATTAATTAATAAACAAATAAGCAATTAAACAAATATATATAGATAAATAACACATACAAAAATAACCAAGAGAATAAATAAATAACAATAATAATTTAGCACAATAATAATATAATAGTAATAACAATATTAATATAATACAATAATAATAATAATAATAATAATAATATGATAACTAAATAATAATAATAATTACAACAATAATGATAATAATAATAATAATAATAATAATATTAATATGATAATAATTATAATAACAATAGTAACAATAATAATATAATAATAATTATAATAATATTTATAATAAGATAACATTAATTATAATAATGACATAATAAAATAATATTAATAATATGCTAATAATCATAATAATTATAATAATATAGTATTAATAATAATAACATAATAATAATTTTAATATAGATATAGTAATATTAATGATAATATTAACATAATAATAATACTAATAATAATAGTATAATAATAATAATAACATAATAATAATAAAAATAAAAATAAATAAAAACAAACAAATAAACTTACAACGGGGGGGGGAGGGGTTTTGCGCGAGGAAGCCGGAACGGGGCCGGTGCGGGCCGGCGACGGCGAGCAGGGGGTCGGGTCGCTGGGACGACGATAGGGAGTCGGGGCGGCGGTCGGGCGCGGCTGAAGGAGGGAGGCCAGGGCAGGGGGGGGGTGCCGGTGCTGGGAAGGAGGGGCGGAAGGAGGGGAGATCCGCCGGACGGGAGGAGCAGCAGGGCGGGAGGCTGCGGACGCCGGAGGCAGGAGGCAGTGGGTCGGCGCTGATGGAGGGGAGGCCGGAGAAGCCGGGATGAGGCTGGGGCGCCGGCGGGTGCAGCGAGACGAGAAGGAGTGGCTGGGCGCGGCAAAAGGAACGAGGGGATCGGGACGCGCTGGAGTGAACGGGACAGGGCCGGGAGTCGCGCGGAGAGGCTGGCGACACCGGGACGGGGAGCGCCGGACGGGGCCGGGAGTAGGGAGGGCGGCGCAGAGGTCGGTTGCAGGCCGCGGTGAAGGAGAGGGGATGGAGAGAGAGAGAGGTGAGGGGGGGTGGTGGCTACGGGGAGAGGGGTTAGGGTTAGGGGGGTTAAACAAAATACTAAATATATATATATATACATAATCAATAATAATAATAATAATAATAATAATAATTGTAATAACCTTATAATAATTGTAATAATAACCATAATAATAATAATAGAAGACTAAATAAAAGAATAAAATCTAATCTTCATAATAATAAAATTTTATAATAATAATATTAATAAAACTTTATAATAATAATAATAAATAAACTTTATAATAATAATGATGAAATAATAAAAAATAATAAAATGACAACATAAAATTCTCAAATTTAAACATCGGGCGAACACGTAGTCACCCGGGCCAACCGCACGGTCACCGCTAACGATGCGATGACCGCGCAGTGGAGCAAAACCCTTCAACATAAATAAACGTTAAAAATTCAGACCGAGACCAAGAAAAGAGTAAGATAAGGGTATCTGCGGTCGGGGTGTGACAAAAATGACCTAATGTTTTCAATAGGAAATGTGGATCCAAAGACAAAAAAATTTATAATTAAATGAATGGATCCTTTTTGATACTTTGAAAATACCTTTTTTGAAAATAAAAATTGTAAAAAGAGTTATAATTACTTATTTTTATTGAAACATCATTTTAATAAAGGATATTATAAAATACCATATAATATAATATTAGGTTGGGAGAACCGAATAATGGAAGAATAAATCTCAAGATAACACATTATGACTCAATGAAATGAGATTTGAGTTAGCAATTTCCATTAAGGGAAACATACACCATGAAGAATTAAATATTTGGAAAGGATTTTATATAGTAAAAATGAAAAAAATGAGGGAATGAAACATAATATAATCAAATTTTATCATGTTCATAACATATATTAAATAATTTCAAGAGAACAATCACAATTCAATGAATGAAAATCAAGTTACCAAAAACTCACACGATCAGGGTAACACTTGAGTCAAAAGATGCTTGAAGAAATGAAATTAATTTAGGTTAGTATATATTAATAATTAAATGAAAATAATATATATATATTATTCGTGGGATATTAAATCAATATAACACCATAAAAAGTAATCATAGTTCATAAAATGTAACACATCTTAGAAAAATAAGAATCAAGACCAAGAAAACATTTACAACTTCAGTAACACTTTAAAAAAAATCACTTAGAAGAGTGGGATTGAAATTGAACTTAAAATAAAATTATTAAGATATAATTCAAGATATTATATCTCAAATATGTATAACTTACACTATGAAAATTAAATTTTGTGTATAATACTAATCATGTCTGAAACAGAGTAATTTGAGATGAAAACCATTACCTTGTTCCCGATTTGTTCTGCACTTACACCAAAGAGAAATAATAATTAAATTAATTTCATTAAATATATACCTAATAGAATTATTCATAACTATAACCATTTATATTATTCATTTATAGTAATTCTATGAACCTGAATATTAGTTACTTTGTACCCATTTTCAAAACCGGGTGTATGTAATCTTTATTACATTAAATTAGGTTTGCAAAAAAAAGTGTAGGTATATATTATTTTTACAAAGACAATAATTATTATATAATATAAGGTAATATAATATATGTTACATTATATTTTATAAATCTATAATTTCATGCCATATATGTTTTGGTTAGAAACCATGAGGATGAAATTGGTGATGATCATGTTTCAGTGATTCTTAACAAATGTTAAGTGTTTTATTAATTAATGAGTTAATTATTGATATAAACTTAAAAAAATTATTTATATATTTATAAAATATTACTCTAGTAAATAATATTTCATACCCATACATGATATAAATTCATAGTATTGTTCAATTAGTACGTTAAATTGATCCAAAAGTGAATCTAAAATGATTAATGGATGATTATGATTTGGTTTAGTAGTAATATCATTTAACCAGAAGTATAATGATATTACATCGTGATTATTATTTTGATATATCAGGATTGGAAAGAATTATAAAGACAATATAATTTTTATAAATCCATTACTTAGAAAAAATAGATCATTTTACTCACAATTTTCTAGTTTTAAAATATAGAATTAATGATATTTGTTTGTTGATCATATCATTAAAAAGTTATAAAATTTTAAAAAAGAAAAATTTATAAAAATATAAACATAATATTAATCCTTCAATACAGACCACATTATCATATATATAAGATATTGATGAAAAGAAAAGTGGAAATCAATCATTCCATGGAGGCCGTAATCCACATGCATGCATGGTCGAAGATTTCATTTTCCATATAATTGGAGAAGTAGTAATATGGTTTATTGTTTTATAATAAAAAACATGATAAAAATATAATATTTATTTATTTATTAAATTACCCTCTTATTCCATCCTTTTAAGGTGGTGAATGAAAAAACACGTTATGCTGTGGAGGTGGTAGTTCGCACAACACACAATTCACGTTATCATTTTTATAAATGAAAAAAGGAGGGTGGTTAATTATTGTACTATAATTACAATAAAATACCAATATAATAATGAAACCTATTTTAATAATTTAATATGGTAAAATTAAATTTTAGGAAGACAAAATGTGTATAATGATATAAAAATAGAAAGGAGAGGTTATAAATTTATACCCCACTTTTTGGATTATCTCCTCTACAAAGGGGCTTAAGCCTTTGAGGTGTGGTCTTTTGAGAAGTAAATAACCTCATTAAGGTATATAAGAGTGTGGATAAGAGTATTGGGAATATTTTTATTTCAAATAATGTGTTTGTGTTGGGAGGGGAAGTGAGGAGAGAATAACCCATTTTTTAAGTGGAAAGGGATGACATATTTGTAAATACGCAAAAGTTCTCAATAATGGGTAGCCAATCTCAATGAAAGTGGATATTTTTTTAAATATTGGATATGAGAAGTTATAAGGATGATAAAGGACTCAAAAATGGTAAGACACTCTCAATTAAAGTGGATATTTTTAGGAATTTTCAATTCATACTTATATACTAATAATGTCATAATGTTCTAGTTGTTTATAAAAACTATATTTTCAATATTCACATAAAAATAATTATTTTTAGAAAAATCCCAAAAATTCATCAGAATATTATGTTATTATTATTAATCCAAAAATGTTTTTCATTTTTTAGAATTAAATTTCTAAAATTTTATAATTCAATATTTAAATAAAATCCAAAAATAAAGTGGAAAACCAATCATATCAGAAAATAACTTTTTAAAATGATAATTATTATTATTTCTTATTTCCTATAAATTAAAAAGTAATTTATTGGTAAAATATTATTCATATTATAAATAAATTTTATTATAATGTAATCAAAACGTACTTATAGAAAACTCCAATTTTTGAAAAAATATATTTTTATGTATAAAAAATATTTTCTTAGTTGTTTTAGTTATACTATTTGAATTTAACTTATATTAAAAGTTTTCGTTATTTTATTTCTATAAAAAATTCATTTGGTGGTTACTCTTATTTATTCCATTTACTTCAATGGATAGGTTTTATCAATCATACTTAATATTTATATTTTTATTAAAATATTCCACAATATAATTTTAGTTTAGTGATTATTGTGGGGAAAGATATCAAACACAATGAATTATTTAATGGTAATAATATATTAAAATATTGGGGTGTTACATTTTACCCCCTTAAATAAATTTCTTCCTCAAAATTTTAATTATTACTTAAAAATATATATAAGTGTATCCATAATTTACAAATAGATTGTATTAACAATATTAATATTATTGAGACGGGTAGGAAACTCAAGTATAGAAATATCTCTATATTGAGTTTATTCCTAAACATTTGAGATAAAATACCTCTTAGGTTCTGGTGTTATGAATTATTTTATTTCTTCTTTATTTTTTAGTTATAATTTCAGTTATATATTATATGCGGTTGACATGAAATATGATTCCTTATTTTGGTAATTAGTATTCATAAAAAACATATAAATGGACATACAACACAAATCCATCTCTAATAACCTACTATTCTTCAATTTGGAGGTGTTGATGGGAGGTTGAGGTAAAAGGATGAAGTTGAAGAAGAATGATTCTCATCCTCATAAGGATCATTGAGATCCACATTAAGACCCCTATAAGTCCTTTCTGGAGTAGATTCCTCCACCTAACTTGCCTAAACCTTTCCAAAATATCCCTCTCCTATATCTCCAACTTCAATAGATAACCAAAAATTTCTTTGGATTCCTGTTTCATAGGTCCATGAACTACCCTCTCTATAAAAAACTCATATCTGGAGTTTGGTGTGGTATGGATGACCAGCCACATCTACTTTGAGTAGTACTTTATATGCCCAAATAAGGAATTCCATATCCTGAACTATTTCCAATACATACTATATAGAATCATATGTTCTTGGGAATAAAACCAAATTAATGAACTACTCCTAGACTTGGGGTAATAGGTAAGAATCTCACTTTTTCACCTCACTATCACATTCCATTTCACTAGAGGCGGTTCCTGAGGTTTTTATTCTACTATCACCACCGACATAGTGATTTTAACTTCTATAGCAACATTGAGGATTGTACATGATGAAAATTCATTGGTATATGATGATGAAGATGACCAATTGGTGTATTCTACCATTGCAGTGATGTTAAGATCTCTCTAAAATGACTACTGGTAATTGTCTCCACCCTCATCAATTTGACAATAATAAAGATATTATTGGTAATCTGGCCATGATTCAGCAAATAAGGAGTCTATGTTGAAATTTTTAATCAATTAACAGAATCGTATCAATTCCATATAAGGAACGAAAAAAGATTCATATTTCCATAAACATCAACTTGGGATTCAATAATCTTGCTATTGGAAGTTTCCTTTGATAATAAAAACATCAGGGTGGTGAATTAATTATCATTGAAAACTTCCTGGTTAAACTAGACTGGCTATAATAAGAATACAATAAGACATCCATGACTCTTGAGTGGTGGATGAGGGTACCTTTATCCCTTAATTTTCATGAAAAATTCTCAGTAGTAGGAGTAGCATAGGATTTCCCTTGTTTCCTTTATCTTAGAGTATACTTATGTTTTCATCCTTATTAACCTATAGTTCTTTTAGTTCAAACTACGTCACTCATATATAAACCTATATCATCCATAACTCAATTTATATAATTCTAGGTTTAACCCAGGTTACTTTGTGTTTTGTTCTCTCATACTTCTTAAATTAATCCATTAATGTAATTAGTCAACAAATCCTTTATAATGGTTTGTAAAGAGAATGTGATTGAGCATAGCATATACCTCTACTGTGTCAAGTTAGGTGTGCAGTTAGTCCTCTTTTTCATGAAGTAGTCCATGGTTGAGTAAATAACCAACACACCCTATTTGGGTTTATTAACTCTAGGTACAACTATGCTTAATCTTGCTTCCACTTTCTAGTATCCAACCATAGATTTATTTTCTAGGAAAACAACAAATATATACTTTAACAAAATTTCTTGATATTATCCCATAAATCAACATATACCTTAGATTTTTCTATTGAATTTTCACTAATGTTCTCTTATACTAATCCCTAGAATATTTTATATTACATCAACTAACATAAAGGGTTATTTATACCTTTGAAATTAGGATAATCCTTAACTTATTAAACTTTTATGACATTTTTAGCTCTAAAATTATCCTCAACCAATAACATCATAATTTATAGAGTTATCTAAACCAAAATTTCATACCTACTATGACACCTCCGACCCAATCATTTAGTAATTTCATAACTTAAAGAAAATATTTAATTTCAACACATTCCCAATAAATTACAGGTTTAGAGATTTAGAGAGTTTTAAAAAACCATTAAATAACAAAGCTCTATTATTTATTAACTAATAAATATTTTCCCACTATATAAATAACCCATTAATCCATAAATAAGTATTTAATATCTCCCATGAATTCTTCTAATAAGGTCCCCTTATAGAAAAATCTTATGTATTTATTTTCTTTATAATCTATTGAAATGGAAACATAATAAATGGGTGAGCTCAGATTCTCAGTAAGGTTAGTATAATAAATAACTATAAAATATCATAAATTAGTTTATGATGAATATATGGGTATAATCAAGATACATAAGAATATCATAACAAATAAAAATTAGGTCATAAACTATCCAATAAATCTTAAACTAAAATAATGTATGCATAAAAATAATGATTTAATTATCCATGAGAGAATAACATAATCATGTGAATAAGAATAAAATTGTAAAGCATCATTCAACTTTCACAAAATCCTTATTATATGGGAAATTACTTTCTTGATCCACACCATATGTTCCCAGGATTATGAGTAACTAAAAAAGTAATCATAGATACATTATCTCTTAATATATATAATTTTAACCAATGCATTGGAGGGGGACGCAGGACCCCACCCATCGTCATCCATACTTATGAGTGCCACATGTAAATCATTCACTAATCACATCATAAAGAACCCATAGAAATAAAATGGGTTTCATAAAACATTAACAATTAAAATATTTAAATTTTATGACATAAAGAACCCATGAAAATAAAATTGGTTTCATTTAAAAAAATTTAAAGAACCCATGTAAGGAAAATAAGTTTCATTTAACAAATCATAAAGAACCCCTGTAAGAAAAATGAGTTGCAATTAAATCAAGTAATTTTATAGGTAAATACAATTAAATAAAGATAAAAAACCATATGGTATTTACACTATATGGATAAAGAATATACATTTAAGTAACTTTTTCTCCCTAATTAATCAACTTATGGAATATAGGTGAACACCCCATAATCAAATGAATCAAGAATATGATATTCATAAGGGAAAGGAATTATGTAATGACCCGCTTATCCTCATTGGATTGAGAGTATAATGAGTCATTACTAGGCCTTAAGCGACATCCCTGAGGTGCCAAAGGCTCGCAAAAAAGGACGAAGGATTTCAAATTAAGTGGTGGGAGATTTACCCTTTTAGAACATACCACCAAGCCAAAAACCATAATCAAACAAATCAGTTAAATGATGCAAGATAAAAGCTAAGACAACTAAACCATTTATTTTATCATAAACCAACCAAAAGTACCACATCCGAAACCAACACTAAATCAGAGTGAACAAAAAAAAGACAAACTAAAAGACTACAAGACGCCCAACTCCATGCTCCACAATCTCGAAGCTCCAACATCACGAACCATCCCAAGTATCACAAAGTAGTGCTATAAACATGTGACCATTTACCTTTGTCAACATCCCGGTATATGACATCTGCAAAAGAACCAACGTGCCAAAGCAGGTGGTGAGTAATGAAACTCAGTAGGTTTTCCCTGATGACTTCCCAACCCATGATTCTAGGATAAAACATGTTATCACATTTATATAAAACAATTACAAAATATTTCACCATATAACAAGTTCTATATCAAAACCATTTTCCAACAAAAACCATCTTTCTCAAGAAAATCAACCAAGAAAAGTTTCCAATAAAATTCATATTTCCTTTTCACAAAATCCTTTTTTTGGCACACCCAACCATTTCAAAACCTGTGGAATCAACCATTCATGCTTTGTTATGACAGTTCCATACTCATGAGCGGTTTCTCATTAATCTACCAAGTCGTCACAAGGTAATTGTTTCCCATGTGCCATTACTCCTTTGGCACTGAGCACAAGGTCATATTTCAACCAAGCCCTGAATATGCTACATGAACACACACCACACATTCACAACAATCATGCCAAAACCATCCTTTTAATAACACACCTTTTATTGAAAACCATTTCCATCAAAACCAAGTGTGTTCAAAGCCTTTCAATAAAGCATCAAACATTTTATTGGAAACCATTTTTTTCAAGCGGAAAAACCATAAACAGTTTAAAATCACAATTTTAAATTCACATCAACAACACTTTCCAAAAACACACAATTTCCATCACCCGTTACTTAAAAGGGGTTTCAACCATACTTTCATAGTATAAAAATAAACCAGAGAATAGCTAAGTGATAGAGCGGAGATGCCATAACGACGATGGCCATAGCGGTGATTCCATAGTAGTGATGACCGAAACCCTCATCCCTCCCCCGCCGGCGGGGGAGGGACCTCTTCCTCGCGCAGCCTCTCGGCCGACCTTCTTAACCTTCTCAAATCCGGACTCCCTTATCCCCTTTCCTTCAATATAAATTTCCCCCAAGGTTCCAGACATCCATGGTAGATGCCCTAATCTAGCCTTATCCCCTATCGAATTCACCGAAGCTTTGGCTTGCCTGCATCTGACCCTGGTGGCTCTATTTAGGATTCAGTGCCCATCAGTGGACACTTTTGATAGGCTTGTGTTTGCCTCTTGGGGATTAAAGGACATATCGGTGGTAGGGGTTCTCGACAAGTGACATATGATGATTTGGTTCTTGTCGGAGGAGGATTTGATTCAGGCGTGGTCTAGAGCTCCTCATCTGTGCAACGACTCTCACTTCTTCCTTTTCCGATAGTCTTATGATTTCCATATGATGCGGGATACTCTAATGACAACAATTTGGGTTAGTTTTCCTGAATTCCCCCCCTCCAAAATCCTACAATTCTTCGAATGCTGGGAAACATGGTTGGTCGTTATCTGTGTTTCGATAGTAGAACCGAGTCGCTGTGCCACCCTATCTCTCCATGAATTTGTGTCGAGGTTGATGTCTCAAGACCTATTGTGGACTGTGTTTGGATCACAGTAGGAGAGGAATTATGATGTAGACAACCCATGCTCTTTGAATCATGGTTAGACTATTTCATTTCATGTCACCGTTTGGGGCATTTACTATAGGACTGTCGTCGAGGTCCTCTGGGTGTTTTGGCTGCAGCTCAGTCAGGGACGGTCTCGGGTCAGTTTCTGGTACAGGATGGTGGCTCTCGGGTGGTGATTTCCCCTGTGGTGCCTCCAGGTGCAGGAAAAGCTTCTACGACCATGGATTCGGGGCCGCGGGTTGCTGAGTTTTTTCTTGATTGCATCATGACTTGGGCATCAGCCTAGTGGTGTAAGGATAGCTAGGGGTTCCAGCCCAGGAGGAGGTTTTGGAGCAGACTGTTGTTGTTGAAGTGATCTTTAAGGGGCCAATGGCTAAATCAAGCTTGGGCGAGAAGGATATGGGGCGTGTAGAGGTGGTGGCTCGGGAGGCCAAGGTCTTGATGTCTATTGGTGAAGGAAGTGAATCAGTGCAATTTATGGGTCGCGGTTATGAACAACCTTTGGAGGAGGCAGCACCACCAGGGTCTTTAGTGTTGGGGGAGTCTTGTGCCTCTACTAAAGGTTCCCTTGGAGGTCTGTGTGCCCAGGAGGGCCTGGTGTTTTGGGATTATTTGACCCAAACAGTCCCTTACCCTCCCAAAAGTTTGGGAGTGCGGGGAAGCTTCTGAAAGATCTGGACCCAATAGAAGGAAATGAAAACTCACCTAGCAGGTTGCGACACTCCAAAGAAGGAACACGGGTGTCTCTAAAGAACCACTTTAAAGGCCTGGAAAATTAGGAAGATGAGCACGTTGAGGATGAGTGAGGTGAAGATGAACTTAGTCTTTTCTCTATGGATAGCTTGGATGATGCCTTAGGGAATGACCCCCATAGCCCAAGAAGGAAGAAGGAAAAAAAGGTAAACGTGACGCCGATAAATACATCGTGGCACAGGGGAAAAAAATACAAGGGCTGAAAGGACTACTATCATTTACTTAAACTAATGGAGACCAGGTTGGCCAAGAAAGGTGGATTTAAGGCAACCAAAGGCCCACTCGGTAGGGCAAGTGGTGTCTCAAGCAGAGACGAAGGAGTGATGGAAGGAGATGTCAAGGAGTATCTGAAACTGATTATTCACTCCAAGGAAGAAATGGATGGAACAACTGTATGTCTGAATTCCTCAAAGTATGAAATTGATAAAATTTATGAAAGACAGATGCAGGTGATATGCATGGAGGAGCAACAAGAGTGGATTGAAAAGCAAGACTGGATCGTTTCCTGGGGTTTCAGCAGAGGCATAATTTCTGTGGAGGAATTCATTCAAACTATGGACAAAATGATGTCTTACCTTGAGGACTTAATCAGGGAGGATCCAAGTACTCAGGTTGGTACCCTACAATGGTAATCATATAGGGTTTCTGACCCAAATCATCTAATCCTTGTGTTTCCAAATTTTGTGAGTTCTTTTAGCTCTTCGTGATGTGTCTTGTGAACTTCGGTTTTCCACTTTTCCTTAAAGTGGTTTTAATATAAATATATGTTTGGATGGATAAACAAACCATTTAAATCAAGGAAATTTTTTTTAAACTAAGCCTTCAAGTTCTAAGAAAGCGGAATCAGGAGTGAAGCCACCTACCTCAACAAATTAGGTGAAACCAACCAGTGGACGAAGAACGCCAACAAAACCAAGTCAACTACTCCCCGAAACCTCCTTAGATTCCTTCCCCTAGTAACAAAAAAACCAAAACCCAACTTAAAATTCATTGACTACCTTAGATATACCTACCTTGGGCGTAGATCTAAGGATCCATCAAGAGGGAAGAAGGAGATCTAAGAAAACTCAAGGAAATGAGACTTACCTTGATCAACCGACCACTAAACGCTAAGGCAAACCACTGGATCACTTCCAAAATGCCTGGTAAGTGTTCTCCCACCTTCAATAGAGAGAAATACTGAGTTAGGCCCTCTAAGAGAAAAAATGAGAGGATTTAAAGATAAAATTGATTAGATCCTTAAAAATAGGATCTAAGTTGACTCCGCGCACGGTTAGTCTGCACGGTTAGTCAAATCGTGTGCTAACCGTGCGGTAGTCACTACTTGGAAGGGGCGCTCCGCACGAACTCCTCGCATGGTTTGCCCAAAACGTGCACACACCATGTGGTCTCCTCTATCCAAAGTGACCACCACCTGCACGGCTTCTGCACGGTTTTGGCAACCCATGTGGAACTCGTGTGTCACAATGTTTATCCCTTTAACACTTTTAAAAGTCTCCAAACATTCCCAACCATTTCTCATATGATTCATGTACTTAAAAGAATAAAACAAGGGTTACTTACCAGAAACTGGGGGTACTAAATTCTACCTAACATTGGCCTTTCCGTCCCTGGAATGTAGAAAACCATCGCTTACATGAAAGAGTTCTAGCCACTACTCTTTCATTTCTTTCTCACATTCCCAAGTCTCTTCCTGAATATGACCATGTTTCCACAAAACCCGCACTAGACTGATGCTTTTTCAACATAAGACTTTATCCTGCCTATCCAAAATCTGCACCGGAATATGTACCAGTGAAGCATCTGGTTCTAGGTCAACATGATCCCATCTGATCACATGGTCAAGATCAGGCTGATACTTTTTCAACTGAGATACATGGAACACGTTATGCACCAAACTGAACCATGGTGCTAATGCCAACCGATATGCTGCCTCTCCTACCTGTTCTAGTATCTCAAAAGGGCCTATATATTGAGGAGATAATTTTCCCTGCTTCCCAAAACAATGATGTCCAATCCTTGGAGAGATTCTCAAAAAGACATGATCACTCACCGCAAATGACAATGGTCTTCGGTGATGACCCGTATAAGATTTCTGACGACTCTGTGCCATCTCCATCCTCTTTTTTATCAACTCAATCTTCTCCATTGTTTCTTGGACAAGTCTCAGCCCAACTAGTGAAGTCTCACCTATTTCCACCCAACAAAGTGGAGAATGACAAGGACGCCCATACAATACTTCAAATGAAGCCATGCATATCGAGGCTTGATAGCTGTTATTGTATGAGAACTCCACTAAGGGTATTTTATCCTCCCATGCGCACCCAAAATCCATTACACAAGCCCACAACATGTATTCCAACATCGGTATTGTCCTTTCGGATTGTCCATCCATCTGAGGATGATACGCCATACTCATATTCAACTGAGATCCCAGGGCTTTCTGTAAGGATCATTAGAAATGAGATGTGAACCTAGTATCTCTATCTGAGATGATAGACACTGGTATACCATGCCTCTTTTCCACTTCTCAAATATATATTTTTGAAATATCTTCCACCGTATGAGTTTCATGAATAGGGATGAAATAGGCCGACTTGGTTAGACGATCCACTATCACCCAAATGGCATCGTGTTTCCGGACCGTTCTTGGAAGACCTGTAACAAAATCCATTGTTATCTGATCCCATTTCCACACTGGGATATGTAATGATTATAACATACCAGCTGGTCTTTGATGCTCTACTTTAACTTGATGACAAGTTAAGCACCGTGAGACGACCTCAGCCACCTTCCTTTTCATGACACTCCACCAAAACTGTGCCTTCAACGCCTTAAACATCTTCTGTGTACTTGGGTGTAAAACTTATCTTGAATGGTGGTAATAATGAATGAGTTGTTCCTAAGAAGTTAAAGTTACAACCATCCGATATCGAAACCGAAAAACTGAACTTCTATCTAGCTTCCATCCCTCAATGGTCTCCCCACCAATGAGTTTTGAACTCATTGAAACACAATGTACATCAGATGCCTGTGCCTCCTTTATTATCTCCACCAAATCAGGAACAAGAGCAATTAGAAAGAAAACCGTAACATCAGCTCGGTCTTCACATTCCATACACATGTCGTCTAGAACAGACATTAACTGCCACTCATCGAAAGCTTATTTTTCGAACTGAACATATGAATTTATGCTTAATGCATTAGCCACTAAATTTCCCTTACCCGATGTATACATCAAGTCAAAGTCAAACATTTGAAGATACTACATCCATCTCCTCTGCCTCAGATTCAGATCTTGCTGTTAGAAAATGTGTTTCATGCTTTTGTGATCCGTAAAAACAGTAAATTTCACGCCAAAGAGATAATGTATCCATGTTTTCAAAGCATAGATGACTGCAGCTAACTCCATATCCTATGTTGGGTAATTTTTCTCAGGCACCCTCAACTGCCTTGAGCCATAAGCAACATCATGGTCTCCTTGCATGAGAACACATCCCAACCCTATTCCCAGAGCATCATAATACACAACATTCCCCTATCCAAATTCTGGAAAAATCAAGATGGGTGCTGATGTAAGGCAAACTTTCAATTCTTGAAAAGATCTATGACATTACTCAGTCCATTGAAGTGCATTTTTCTTCTTTGTCAATACTGTCATAGGTGAAGCTAGTTGTGAGAAGTCACACACAAAGCATCGGTAAGAACCAGCTAGGCCAAGAAAACATTGTATTTTAAAGACATTATTCGGTGGTTGACATGAAAGAACAACTTCAATCATTTCTAGATCCACTGAAACACCTTTATCAGAAACAACATGTCCTAGAAAGCGTACTTCTTGTATCCAAAAATTGCACTTTGATAATTTTTCATACAAGTGATGGTATCTCAAAATTTCCAACACTCTCGCCATGTGTTGCTCATGCTCAGCCCTTGTTCTTGAATACACCAATATGTCGTCCACAGACACCATAAAAAAAGAATCCACATATTACTGAAATATCCGATTCATCAATTCCACAAAGACTTCTGGTGCATTTGTAAGACCAAAAGGCATGACTGTATATTCATAGTGTCCATATCTGCTTCTGAAGGCTGTCTTCGGAATATCATCCTTCCAAGCACACAACTGGTGATATCCTGACCACAAGTAAATCTTTGATAACCACTGAGCTCCCCTCAATTGATCAAAAATGTCATCAATGCATGGAAGTGGATATCTATTCTTTATCGTAACTTGGTTAAGTTTAAGATAATCCACACATAGCCTCAAAGTTCCATCTTCTTTCTTTACCAAAAAGCTGGTGCTTCCCACGGAGACACGCTTTGCCGAATAAAACATTTGTTTTCCAGTTCTTCCAAATGCACTTTCTATTTCTTTAACTCCATTGATGACATCCTATAAGATGGAAGTGAGATAGGACTGGTCCCTGGAAGGAGATCAATTGTAAACTCCACTTCTCTTACAGGTGGTAACCCTGAGAAGTTTTTAGGTAAAACATCAGGAAATTGATCCACAACTACTGGAAAACAGTTATTCGCAATCTCGTCCATCGATTCTAAGTTTAATGAATCCAACTAGTAAGAGATCGTTTCCACTATTGGTGCCAACAAGCCCGTTGCACTTGCCTTGACCGCTCTTTCTTCTCTAAAGAGATGCTCGACGCCATCCTTAGTTGCGAAACTGATTGTTCTACTATAACAGTCGATGTGAGCCCTTAAATATATCAACCAATCCATACCCATGATTATATCATAGACATCCATCTCCAGTATATGGAAATCCAATTTTAGCTCAGCTCCATCAATAGTTATAGAACATGCTCTGCACACGAAGGCTCTACATTCTCTTTCACTGAGAGGAGTTTGAAGTTTTATAACCGAAGGCATCATTTCAAGTTTCACGTTTAGAAAATCAGCAATTCTAAAAGCAAGAAAAGAATGTGATGCACCAGTATCGAACAACACTTGTATGAGGGTAGAATTTAAAATAATCATACCTCTCACCATAGACGGTCTAGACTGGTCATCCACAATCACCTGTTCCACTCAATACAATTTCTTTGTTGCTGTACTTTTCACCTTATTTCCTTGTTGATATTGGCCTCCCCGAGGAGTCATGGTATTCCAGGAATCACCATAGCTAGCTTTGTTCTGCTGGAAAGACTGATTTTTCTATCCTCGCCCTGTCGAAGCATAAGATGCTTGTGACACCTGAGAAGTGTCACAAACACCTGACCGTGGAGCACTGCAACAATATCGCTGATGATACCCCATCTTGTTGCAATTGTGCCATGCTCTTGGTGGTGCTGTACATTCTTGTTTCATGTGATCAATCAAGCCACATTGAAAACAACCAGCTTTCATCATGGGTCATGGAGTAAGATTCATCGATCCAACCGTCTGATTCTGATTCGCACTCCCACCTTAGAAGTAGGTGTCCCTCTTCCACTTGTTCCTAGCATTAGAGTTCCCACCCATTCCCGTGGGTATCATCATACTTCCTCCACCCATAACTCCTAAGATGTCTCTTTCAGCTACTATTGCTCTGTTTACCATCTCCGTATAATCCATAATACAGAGCACAACTATCTTTGAGTGAATCTCTAGTTTCAACCCTGATTCAAAGATGCGTACCTTCAGTGACGTACTTGCAGCAACTTCCGGTGCACAACACACTAAATTCATGAATTTAGCCGCATACTTCGTGACAGTGAGATTATCCTACTTCAGGTTGAAAAACTTCATCGTCATCTGGATCTTGAACGTGTGAGGATAGAATTGTTTATGAACAATTCCTCAAATTCCTCCCATCCCAGGCCTTGATCCATCTTAGCCTGCACCACTAGCACCTACCACTGTCGTGAAAGATTCTCCAGTATATACGTCACCAACTTTACTTTCAGTTTTTCTGGTGTGCTGATGAAATCAGAGATACAATTCATCCTACTCAGCCAGACCTCCGCCCTTTCTGGTTTAGAATCACCCCAAAAGATGGGTGGATTCTGCTTCTATAACTGGACTAAATGGTCTACATTCCCTGACTCATCCCTCCGATTCCCCGTGACCACAGCCTGAAACGCTTGAACTATACTTTGGACTAGCTGCTGGTTCGCCTGTGGCTCCGGTGCAACCACATTCTCCGTATCCACTTTCGTTTGGTTTCTACGATGCCTAACGAGTGCCATTTTCTATACAAACGACACACGTCGTTTGTATCACTTCCTAGCAACTGATGGTTTAGCATTTCAATTCGTATCACATCACTATCACAACATTGATTTTCAACCATCAAGCTTTTCCATATTTACCCATTTCTAAAAATAAATATTTTCTTTCTTTTGAAAATTAATCAATTTTCAAAATACATCAACCATTCTATTTTTAAAATCTTACATTTGAAAAATAGTTTACAATTTTCAGAAATCACGCTTTTGCATCAAACCATAATCCATTTCTCAAAATGATATATGCACTCCTAGTGGGAAGTCATTCCTTTAATGCATGTCATGCTCATCTCATTGGCTAAACCCATGACAATGAGATTTGTTATCCTATAAGTGTCTCCATAACACTTATGTACCCAACTCCCTGGTAACTTGAAGTTCAACATAAAAAGGTTAGCTACACCTTTTTATTCTCTACATTCCATGTTCCAACAATCCTACTCCTTCCTAAGATGACCACACAAGGAATAGACACATAAGAATTCAATGCCAAAACCAAAACTGATGACTACTTGTTCCACAAATAAAGGAACAAGATGATGGCATTTATACTCCAAGGACCGAACAAACTGATGCCCCAAGGACCGAACAAAATGAGACCATTTTTAATGACCCGCTTATCCTCATTGTCTCGAGAGTACAACGAGTCATTACTAGGCCTTAAGCAACATCCCCGAGGCGCCAAAGGCTAACAATAAATGCTGAAGGGTTTTAAAACAAGTGGGGGATTATTTACCCTTTTAGAACATACCACAGAGCCAACAACCATAACCAACAAAATCAACTAAATGATGTATGATAAAAGCTAAGACAACTCAACCATTTATTTTATCATAAACCAACCAAAAGTACCACAGCAGAAACCAACACTAAATAAGAGTGAACAGTGGAAAGAAAAAATAAATGACTAAAAGACGACAGCCCAACTCCATGCTCCACAAGCTCCAAGCTCCAACATCACAAACTAGCCCATGTATCACGAAGTAGTGCTGTAAACATGTGACACTTTACCTCTTCCAACATCCCGGTATATGACATCTGCAAAATCACCAACGTGCCAAAGCAGGGGGTGAGTAATGAAACTCAATAGGTTTTCCCCGATGACTTCCCAACCCATGCCTCTAGGGTAAAAAATGTTAGCACATTTATATAAAACAATTTATATAAAACAATTCGAAAACAGTTTACCATATAAAAAGTTCCATGTCAAAACCATTTTCTAACAAAAACCATCATTCTCAAGAAAAGAAACCAAGCAATGTTTCCAATCAAATTCACATTTCCATTTAACAAAATCCCTTTTTGGCACACCCAACCATTTCACAACCCGTGAAATCAACCATGCATGCTTCTTTATGATAGTTCCATACTCATGAGTGGTTTTTGGTCAATCTACCAAGGAGTCA
This sequence comes from Viscum album, assembly GCA_963277665.1. Classification (NCBI taxonomy): domain Eukaryota; kingdom Viridiplantae; phylum Streptophyta; class Magnoliopsida; order Santalales; family Viscaceae; genus Viscum; species Viscum album. Next base: position 1,439,323,305 of record OY728151.1, on the reverse strand, counting down.
CAAGGTAATTGTTTCCCATGTGCCATTACACCTTTAGCACTGAGCACAAGGTCATATTTTAACCAAGCCCCATATATGAAACATTAACACACACCACACATTCACAACAGTCATGCCAAAACCATCCTTTCAATAAAACACCTTTTATTGAAAACCATTTCCATCAAAACCAAGTGTGTTCAAAGACTTTCAATAAATCATCAACCCTTTTATTGAAAACCATTTTTTTCAAGCAGAAAAACCATAACCAGTTTAAAATCACCATTTTAAATTCAGTTGAACAACACTTTCCAAAAACACACAATTTCCATCACCTATTACTTGAAAGGGGGTTCAACCATTCTTTCACTATAGATAAACAAACCATTTCAATCAAGGAGAACAATTTGAAACTAAGGCTTCAAGTTCTAAGAAAGATGAATCAGGAGTGAAGCCACCTACCTCAACAAATTAGGTGAAATCAACCAACGGACGAAGAACTCCAACAAAACTGAGTCAACTACTCCTTGAAACCTCCTTAGATTTCTTCCCCTAGTACCAAAAAAACCAAAACACGACTTAAAATTCATTAACTACCTTATATATACCCACCTTGGGCATAGATCTAAGGATCCATCAAGAGGGAAGAAGGAGATCTAAGAAAACTCAAGGAAACGAGACTTACCTTGATCAACTGGCCTCTAAATGCCAAGGCAAACCTCCAGATTGCTTCTAAAATGCCTGGCAAGTGTTCTCCCACATTCACCAGAGAGAAATCCCAAGATAGGGCTGTCTAGGAGAAAAAACAAGTGGGTTTAAGATAAAATGGATTAGATCCTTAAAAATAGGATCTAAGTTGACTCCGCACATGGTTAGCCCGCACGGTTTGTCAAATCATGTGCTAACTGTGCAGTAGTCACTGTTTGGAAGGGGAACTCCGCACGACCTCCTCGCACATTTTTCCCAAACCGTGCGCACACCATGCGGTTTCCTCTGTCCAAAGTGACCACCATCTGCATGGCTTCCGCACGGTTTGGGAAACCCGTGCGAAGCCCGTCCGTCACCACTTTTATCCCTTTAACAATTTTTAAAGTCTCCAAACTTTCCCAACCATTTCTCATATGCTTCATGTACTTAAAATCATAAAACAAGGGATACTTACTAGAAACTAGAGGTACTACCAATTGGAATAAAAGTTATAGTTATACAACGAAAATGATTAGGAAAGATAAAGTTAAAGATGAATCATTTATCCAAAAGAGAAGGAAATTATAAAAACCATACATAAAAATAAGGCGGATGGTTAAAAAATAATATACCCATAGTGTGACAAAGGAAACATAGAAGGATATTGACATAAATGAAAAACATATTTTCAAAAGAATTTTTTGAACTATATCACCCAATAAGGGATTAAGAATTTAATTGTTTGATACTAGGGGTTTAATCCTTGAAATTATAAATACATATATTTATTAGAGAATAAATGATGTAACATAAATCCCATTGGTGTAAATTCTTTATAATATGAAAACTAAAATGGAGGTGAAAAATAAAAAGATATTTTATAAAACATTTTTAACATTAATGTATAATACAAACTTTGATGTCACATTCAAAAGTAACTTTCAAAAAGTTGAAGTGAAATATTTTCAGATTTTTTTAAAAAATAATCTATAATAATGGATCCTTTAAGATGTAATTTTCTCTATAGAAAATTTGGATCAAAATACAAAACATTTTATAATTAATGGAAATGAACCTTTTTAATACTTTGAAAATACCTTTATTGAAATCCAAAATTGTAAAAAGAGTAATAAAAATGATTTTTTTAATATAATTTTTCTGAAGAGGATTATAAGATAAAATATATTATAATATAAGGGCGGTATAACCCAATAATGTTATGATATAGTTCAATAAAAAACATTATAACTCAAATAAAGGATATTTGAGTTATCAATTTACCTTAAAAGAAACATACTCCATGAAGCATGAAATATTTATAAAGGTGTTTATATGGTAAAAAATAAAAAATGAGATAAAAAACATTCAATGTGATCAAGGTGCTTAAATTTTATCAAATATGTTCAAAAGAATTATCATAACTCAATGAATGAAAATTAAGTTACCAAAAAATCATATGATTGGGGTAACTATTGATTTGAAAGATGTTTGAGGAAATGAACTTGATTTAGATTAGTATATCCAAATATTTACATGGAAATAATGTATATAAAATTCATGGGATATTAAATAAATAGAATACGATGCAATGGAAACATGGTGTATAACTTGTAACATGTCTCATAGAATAATATTTATGAACAAGAAAACCTTTATTGATTGAGTAACACTTTAATATAAACCCATTGAAAGATTTGGCCTATCATTGAACTTAAAATAATGTTATTAAAATATAATTCATTATATTATATATAAAATTGTAGGTATATACACAAAATTAGTTAAATTATGTTCATAATAACGAAAATATCTCAAAGAGAAGAATATGAGACAAAAGCCCCTACCTCAATACAGATTCATTATGAACTTTCACTAAAAAACATGAATAATTAAATTGAGTTCATTAAATATATACCTAAGAAAATTATTTATAACTATAACCATTTGTACCCTTCATTTAGATTCATTTTATGGAGATTAATATTAGTTATTTTTTTTACTTATTTTCAATATCGGGTGTCAGTAACCATTATCACATTAGTCTAGTTATGTAAAAACAATATTGGTATTTATTATTTTTCCATTTTTTATCATTATAAGATCATATAAATTAATTTAATGGATTTTATATGAAATTTTAGGTATTTATAATCTCATTCCATGGTAGTTTTGGTTACAAAATGTGAATATGAAATTGATAGTGATCATGTTTTAGTGATTATTAACAGATAAAATGTGTTTTCTTAATTAACATGTTAAATTTTGATATAACCTTAAAAAAACAAAAAAAATATTTTCCTATCTATATCATTTGATAATATTAAATAAGTTCTCAAATTCATACGTTATATAAATTCATAGTATTGTTGAAGTTTGTGTTTAAACTGACCTAAAAATGAATGTACCATGATTAATGGATGATTGTGAGGTGGTTTTTTAGTAATATAATTTTTAAGAAGAATAATGATATTATTTATGGATTATTATGTTTATATATCATAATTGAAAATAATTATAAATAGAATATAATTTATATAGATCCATTAATAATAAAAAAAGATCATTTTACTTTTAATTCACTCATTTTAAATGATTCAATTAATGATAATTGTATATTTACCTTATCATTAGTAATTCATAAAATTTTCCATCATGGATCCATGCTAGATACCCCGTGTAAACAAGAGAACAACCAGGGGGAGAGGCCAATAAATCCCCCAACCCAACCTGAAAAATGAATAGCTACCTATTGTAACAAATAGGAAAAATGAAGTTGGATATTCACATATAGGTGCATCAAAACACCCATGAACCAAAGAAAATTTATCAGCCCAACTGATCTTGTGACCAAAAATTCATCTATTAGGTAATATGTCGGTGAATAGCCGGAGTGATCATTCACCTTGTATAATGAACTTTATGTGATCATTCATAAATCATGCGAAAGAATTATAGAAATATGTGTGAATAACATACAACACATCATTCAGATCACATAAGACTCAAAAGAAATTGATACTGAATAAATCTAAGTCATTCATAAGATAACAGTTAGAATAAAGATTAATGGTGGGAGACTTAAGAAAAAAAATGAATTCACTGACCATCATGCACATCATGTGAGTCATACAAGTCACACGAAAACACTGGGAAATGTCACATACATCATTCAATTATCCTTTAACATAATGTTTAGATTATGATAAATCTTATAAAAATGTTAGATTAATTCACATGCCCCCTTAGGCCTACCACTTTAGTCTCGTGAAACTCTCTCGGCCTATCTCCCAAGCCTCATGACATCATTCAGATATATCTCCTAACTCATATAACAACACCATTTCATGTCATCCAAGTATTTTATTTGAATTTTGGGATGTCAACTAAGCTCTCATGATACCCTTTGGGCAAGTCATTTGAGAGTTGCATTACCTTCCAGGCACGTCGACCCTATAGCGACCCTATTTTTTTATATAAATATTAGAAATTTTTTAAGATAAACAACATAAAAGTGTTACAAAACTAGGATAAAAAGGTTTAGTGTCTTGGGAATATTATGAACATACACGAAATTTAAAAAATAAAACATAAAAATTTATTTAATTAGTTATTATCTAGATTCTTATTGGCCCTCATGCTCTCCTTAGTACAACTATTCTCATGAGGATATAAATCAAAGAAGGGGATCAGCTAAAAGACCAGTAAGAGGATAGATAATAACATGGATCAATATAAATAGAGTTATCATAATCATAATCATCATAAAATAAGTATGGTATCATCATCATAATCATGAGAGAAATAATTAGATAAAGGCATGGAATGTGGCAATGCACAAAAATGAAACATCATGTCTTAGTGGTCAATCACCACACATATTTGTGAACAAATCTAGCATTATGTTCATTTATATTTAACATTATATCATGATATTAATCAGATTATCCAATTTATTGGAGTTATTTATAATTATAGGTTCACCTACCACATTATAACATTTTTCAGCACAATATAATTTCAGGCGCAACCGTCACATCATAACATTTACATTATCATGCATGCCACATAGAATGTATATCAATCATGGAAATAAAATAACCCATAGAAAGGAATGGGTTTAATTTCATAAATCAATCTTTTATAAACATTTGAGTTCCAAATAAAATGTTATTAAGATGCTTGGTATCAATTTTGATTGAAGAAGAAACAATATCATGAGAAGTAAAAGATGTATTTTTCTAGAAGGAAGTTTTATTTTGAAAAAATCATTGATTTTTTCATAAAACCATATTAGAAACATGTATATCCCAGAAAATAAAATTTAATTAAAAATAAATGATATTTATAGGAAAATAAAGGAATATCCATTCTGAAGCTGGATTGAAATAGACAAAACTGAAATAAAGTGAGTTGGGCTTGAGAATTCCAATTACGTTATGTTCGAACACTATATTCTCTTTAATATCCTAGATAATGAAATAAAATTAATTAATTAAAAGTACATAACCACTTATACATGTATTGGATTTATAATAGTTTTATTAATTTTATTTATGGATTTTTTGATGAGTTATAGAGTTTACTTTCATCATTCTAAAGTGTTTGTTTCCTTGGGTTTCTTGATCATTTGGCTTATATACATGTATGAAAGTTTTTGTAAAATAAATATAATTCTCTAGAATTGAGATTATATGTTATTAATGAAATTAGAAAAGATAAAATAATCTTATAAATCATTTGGTTATATGTTATGACTATGAATCATTAGATAAAAGTTTAGTGATAATCATTTAGTTTTTTTGTGGTTGTTTCAAACATCACAAACTAGTTTTATTTCATTATTTATTATAGTGTATATAAGCTAGTTCCAAAACATAAAAGGGTTATTAAATATATTTTATACTATTTAAGAACCATTATATTGGTTTTATGAATATAATTGAAGGCGTTAAAGGAAAATAAAAATGCATCGTCTATGATGTCGGTAAATTGATAGATAATGGGAAATGATTTAATTTTCAGAGTAAAAGAGAGAGACAGAAATGTGTTTGATGATGGATATTCCATTAAAATGATATAATTATAGTATATAATATATACTATATTAATCATCCAAATTTTTATATAGGTGGTTAAGAGATAATAAGAAAATAAATTAAATTGAAAAGAAAAATTGAAAGCAAAAGGAAGAGGATTTCACCTCTTAAATTATTCTCTTTAAGAACCTTCTTAAGGAACATATGTTTTGTATTTTATTTATACAAGAATCTCATGGGTGTGGGGAAGGGGATTGGTAAGAGATTTGGGAAGAATTTTGATAATGATCAAAGCTTAGAAGTTGTGAGGAGAAGAGATGTTGAGGGGTGGTATTTATAGTGGAGGAGAGGGGTGTTTTCTCATTTTTTTATTCATTAGGTTAATATTTTCGATAAAGAATATGAATAATTTTAAGATTATTAATAAATATATTAAAATAATGAAGGGGAGTTCTAGATTTTGGGCTTACATTATCCATAAATAATCTATGACTCAATAATTCAAGTATTTAGCTTTTATTGTAAATTATTGTATTTTACTTTTCACAATAAATTCAAGTATTTTAGAAAAATACCAAAAATTAAAACTAACAATTTATGGAAATTCATAATTAAAAAATGAACTCAATTTTATGAAAATAATTTTCTAAATATGATAAATTTAATTTTTAAATTAAATCACAATTTACTAAAAAATACTAATTATAAAGTTATAACTGATTTTATGACACTTTGAAAAATTTACTATGGTATCATTAAATTATCTTACAATAATAAGAAAAAAAATATTAATTGATGAATTTATTTTGTAAAAATAAATTTTCTTTTAAATCATTATAGTAATTATAATATTGTTAATAAATATTTATGACTTATAAAAATATAAAAACATAATTTATCATTTTTAAAATAATTATTTACTTATTTCATGATATAAATATATTATATTTTGATTCATAAGATGCATAAATTTTATTTATACTTTCATAGGTGAAGTTACTATTCTATTGGATGTATTACTATTCTTAAGGGTTGTGTTACTATTCCAAAGGTCAAGTTAATATTCCATTAGTATAGGTTCCTTAATTTATGAAAAATCCTATTATTTCATTAATTATTCATTTCTAATGTTTTTATTGTGGTATCAATGTTATTTTATATGATATATAATATATTACATAATTATAAGAAGGGAGAAATTCTATTGATAAAAGTTTGGGTCGTTACATTCTTCACCACTTTTGACATTTCACCCTCAAAATTTCATTTTACATAAAATGCTGAGGATACTTCTCCTTCATCACCTCCTTCAGTTCCCAAATCGCTTCTTGATACTTATGGTTTTTCAAGATTACTTTGTGTAGGTGAGTATTCTTATTGTGTAAACATTTATCTCTACGGTCCAAGATCTTCACCGGATGGTCCTCGTAAGAGAGATCACCCTTTAGATATGCCACCTATGAGTCCAGTACACGTGATTGATTTGGTATGTACTTACATAGGAGTGATACATAGAACACATCATAAATTTGAGCCACAATTAGTGGAATTGAAAGCCAATAGGGCACTAATCCTATGAGATCAAGGATCTCAAAGGGGACAATGTACCTTGGGTTTAGTTTCCCTTTATTTACAAACCACGTGGCTCTCTTCCATGGTGATAATAGAAGGAATAATTTATTTCCAATGTCAAACTCCGAGTCCCTTCCATGATTTTACACATATCTATTTTTCCAAATCTGAGTAGATTTGATATGTTGCTGGAAGGATTGAACCGTATATTTCATTTATTGTAAAAGATATCGTCTAAGTAGCTTTCGTTCTCCAACATTATCCTAATAGGTTGGAGTTATACAATAATTTATATACATAGCTTCATATGGAACAATCTTAATACTTGATTTGAATCTATTGTTATATGATAACTCAACCAAGGGGAGACGATGAACCCATCCACATTTGATTCCATTGAGCATGCTCTTAGAATGTATTCAAGTGTTTGAATTATCCATTTAGATTGGACATCAGTTTAAGGGTGATAGGCCATGATGAAATTCAATTCCGTACTTAGGGAATATTGAAGAATGATCAAGAATTTTGATGTGAACCTTGTATCACATTCAGATATGATCAAAAGTGGAACCACATGTAGCCTTACCACTTCCTTCACATATATCTTGTCAAGTTTCTCAAGCGATAGATCTTCCTAAATAATGATAAAGTAGATAGTCTTGGATAGTCGGTCCACCACAACACATATCGCATGTTTCCTTTGGATGTATTTGAGAGACCATTGAAAAATCACATAGTGACATTCTCCCATTTCCACCTAGGTATAGACATTGTTTTTATTTTTCCTATAGACTTTTTTATTCTGCTTTAACCTACTAACATATTAAGAACCTTGAGATATACTCTACAATCTACTTCTTTATGTTATTTGACCAGAAGTTTTCTCAGAGATCACAATACATCTTGGTAATACTAGGATGGATAGATATAGGAGAGATATGTGGGTTATCCAATAGATCATTCTTTATATTAGATGATGAAGGCCCACAAGGTATCATTACAAACTAAATCACACCATCATCATCGATATTGAACTCTTGCAGCTTCCCTTCCTTTAATGCATTAACCTTCTTTTGTAAATACAAATCATCCCTTTGTGGCTCCTTAATCTTTTCTTATATATATGGTTGGAAAATAATTTGGGAAAGGTAGGATGTATTTCTTCCCATCATTATTTCCAAATCCATCCACTTCATATCCATGAAGATAGAGTCTTTCTCAATCTGTAACATGCATAGAGTAGCAGGTTCTTTTTTGAAAAGAGAATCAGCTACCCTGTTTTCCTTCCAAGGAAGATAGTGTATAGAGAAATAATAGTTCTTAATTATCTTTAACCATATCATTCGATTCATATTTAGATCCTTTTGTGTGAATATATACTTCAAGCTCTTATGATTAGTATATATGTCATACTTTTCACAATAGATTTAGTGCCGCTAGATCTTCAAGGACAAAATTAGAGCTGCTAGCTCAATATCATGCATCAGGTAGTTATACTCATTGATATTCAATTGAAATGAGAAATAGGATATCACTTTATCATTTTACAAAAGTACACATCCCAATAATTTCTTTGAAGAATCATTTTATATCACAAAACTTTCAACACTTGATGGTAATGTGTGTACAGGTGTAGTGATCGACCTCTTCTTTAGCACCTTAAAGATTTTTCTACATTCTTCCATATAGAAATAAGTTACCCCTTTACTTGTTAAATTAGTTAGTATCTCTAGAAAAATCCTCATATGTTATTCATGTTACTACTTTCTCTTTGAGAATATGATAATATCGTCTATAAACACTACTAAATTTTTATCAAGGTAATGTATACAGACTCTATTCATCAAATCCATAAATATTGCAGGGGAATCAGTAAGTTTGAAGGGAATTACTAGAGAATATTAGTGCCAATAACTTATACATAAAGGAGTCTTACGAATATATTCATTCTTTAAATTTAATTTATGATATCCAAAATGAATATCTACCTTTGGGAAGTACTGATCTCTTCATAATTGATTGAAAAAGTTATCATTACTTGAAGAGGATAATTTTTTATTATGGTGATCTTGTTGAGTTCCTGATGATTAATACACAGCCTAATTGATGCATCATTATTCTTGAAAAAGAGTACTGGCACACCTTGAGGTTATTAAATAGGGCATATGAACCCCTTTTCCAAATGATCTTGAAGCTGCTTCTTTAACTCATCAAGTTTGATCGGGGCCATCCTGTAGGGACATTTTGAGATAAGAGTAGCTCTAGGTATGAGTTATATTGATAACTCTAAATCATGATCTAGAGAAAGTTTGAGTAACTCTTCAGGAAACACATAACAACATTCTCTCATAATGGGAATTTTCCCTAGGTATATACCTTTCCTTGACTCAACAATTTGAGTGAGGTATGATTTTTCACAGGGAATCAACACCCAAATCAATGAAGGATTTTCCAATAGAGATTCATGATCTTCCTTGATTTTTTAGGATCATGGGATGGTTCTAAATATGAATAGATATTATCTTTTCCTGAGATTTGATGTGTGCCTTATATAATGAGATCCAATCCATTTCCATTATAGCATCAAATTCCACCAAGGGAAGTATCACGATATTTCCTGGAAGAATCTTCCCACATACTACAAAAGGAGAAGAGTCAAACACTTATTTTGAACTTATTGAACTACTAGGTGTTTTTATGGATTTCTCTACTTCATGGTTTTGGGGATTCGATTTGATAGTTCTAGAAAAATTTCAATATATAAAGGAATTCATAGAACGAGAATCTAATAATACTTTTTCCATTCTTGAGTGAATAGGAAGTGTACCTTGTACGAAATCATTTTCTTTCTCCACTTCCATAGTAATGATGGAATAATCCTTACCTTTATCTATTGGATTCGGTGGTTGATGACACTGATTACCATCAAGGACTCTAGGTTTAGTGTACTGTCTTGCATAGTTCCCTTTCTCCCTACAATGGTAGCATTGGAAAATGGGTTGTTCTCTCCTATACTCCATTAAATCAGGTATCTTATTTAGGTATATTTGACATTCATGAACTTGGTGGCGTTATCTCCCACACAAATAGCATTTCCTTATCCATTTGAGACAGTTCCCATGATGCTTTTACCACATTTTTTACATGTGAGGGGTAGATATTTCATCCCACCTTTCTCATTAGATCACCCAGCTTGAAACTCCATATTTCATTTCTTATCACCATAGGCATGAGAGCATTCTCTAAAATCCATATCCACTTTGAGAGAACATTGAAAATATTCTTCATAACTCCCAATGTCTAAAATTGATAGATCCTTTTAAAGGTGTGGTTTTAAAGCAAAAAATAACTTAACAATTTTTCTATCATTGTTGATAACAAAACCCAAAGCATACCTTGAAAGATTTATGAAATTTTCTTCATAGGTAATGAAAGATTCAACTTAATTTTGTTTCATCTATATGAGTTATCTGTCCACCTTTTAATGAATAAATCAAAGGAAATAATTATTAAAAAATATTATGTTAAAGTCTACCCACTCCATCTCTTCAATTTTCTCCTTCGGCTTAGTCTTTTTAATCAACACCCACCATTGGTCAGCCTCTCCAACTAAACGATAAATGGATAGAGTCACCTTATCCCTCTTAGATTAGCTAAGTAAAGAAAAGTTCTTATCCATTGAGTTGACCCACTATTCTGTGACTAGTGGATCAGAAGATCCACTAAACATTAGTGGCCATTTCTGCATAAATGAATTGATGTCCTATTTCTCCCACTTAGGTGAAGGTGGAAATTCCTCATTTTTTAAGTTATTTTTTATAGTCTGAGACATATGGGTAAGAATCACTATGAAATTTTAAACTCCACCTCCCAAGACATTGTGGATGTCATTTGGGAAATTAATGCATTTTCCCTTACATGGTTTTATATCCTGGTTTCTCTTAGTTCCAACCAATCCCTAAAATAGAAATGTTTTGAACCAAAAATTAGTTAATAATTCATGAATAAATAATTTATTTCTTTTTGAAATTAACTATAATGGAATATCTTGTTGGTTCTATATGTTCAGAAAAGTTTCTTATGTGCTTAAATATACTTAATCTTATAATAAGGGTATCCAATAAGGTTCTCTAATCCTAATTACCAAATTAACTAAATTGTGATTTGATACTATCTGTAGAGACACTACTTTTTCTAACATAACCATTACAACATTTTTAAGATAAAAAAATAAAAGTGTTACAGAAACAATATCAAAAGGTTTATTATCTTATAAACATTAGTACTATACATCACATTTAAAAAATAAAACATAATCATTTATTTATCTTTTTCTTTCCTATCTTCTTATTGGCCCTCATGTTCTCCTTAGTACAAGTATTCACCTGAGGATATATATCAAGGAATGGGGTGTGCTAAAAGCCCAGTAAGAGGATAGATAAGAACATGGATAAATATAACATGGAGATAGAATAATAACAATTATCATAACATAAGCATGGTATCATCATCATAATAATGAGATGAAACATTATATAAAGGCATTGAATGTGGAAATGCATAAAAAAGAAACATCATGTCTTAGTGGTCTACCACCACACATAGTTGTGAAAAAAGATAGAATCATGTTCATGAATATTTAACTTCATCTCATTAGATTAATCAAATTAACTAAGTAATTGGATTGATATATAATTTTGGATTCACCCATCACATCATAACATTTACATGCACTATATAATTCTAGGCACACCCGACACATCATAATATTTACATTATCATGCATGCCACATAGAACTTATAAAAATATTTTTCATAAATAATCCATAAAAAGGAATGGGTTTCATTTTATAAATAATACCATCAAAATTTTTTTATTTCCAAATATAAACGGTAATAAGATGCTTGGTATCAATCTTGATTGAAGAAAAATCAATCTCATGAAAAGAAAAAGATGTGTTTTTTTTTCAAAAAGAAGATGTCTTTTGGAAAAATAATTATATTTGTCAAAAAAGTAGATTGGAAACATGTATATCCAAAAAAATAAAATGGAAGGAAAAATAAATTATATTTATGAAAAAATAAAGGAACATCCATACTGAAAATGGAGTGAAAGAGAGAACACCCAAAGAAAGGGAGTTGGGTTTGAGATTTCCCCTACCTTATGTTCAAATGATTTATTATCTTTAATATCCTGTATAATAAAATTAAATTCATTAATTAACAAAGAAATATCATATTTTACATGTATTTGATTTATTATAGTTTTATTAATTTCATTTATATCCTTTTTATGAGTTATAGAGTTCAATTTCATCATTCAGGAGTGTTTGTATCCTTGGTTTTCTTGATCATTTCGCTTGTATTTAGGTATGGAAGTTCATGTAAAATAAAGATAATTCTCCAGATTTGAGATTATATGTTATTAATGAACTTAATAAATATTAAATGATCTTATAAATCATGTTTTTATATTTTATGAATATGAATCATTTGATAACATATTAGTGATAATCATTTAGATTTTTTGGCAGTTGGTTCGAACAACACAAATTAGTTTTGTTCCACTATTCATTATTGTGTATACAAGTTAGTTCCAGAACATAAAAATGGTTATTAAATTAAATTTATAGAATGTACCAAATATTATTATGGTTTTATGAATATCCTTGAAGGAATTAAAAGAAAATGAAAAAGCATCATCCACAATGTCAGTAAAGTGACACATCACGGGCAATGATTTAATTTTAGAATAAAAGAGAGATAAAAATGTTTTTGATGATAGATAGTCCATTAAAATGAAAAAATTATATTATAGAAAATATAATGGAGTTATCATTCACATTTTTATAGTGTATGTGAGGAGAGAATAAGTAATTAAATAAAACTGGAAAGAAAAAATGAATAGAAAAATTGAAAAGAAAAGGAAGACAATTTTACCTCTTAAATTCTCTTTTTTGAGAACTTCCTTAAAGAACCTAGGTTTGGTATTTTATTGATACCAGAACCTCCTAGACATGGGTAAGGATCTTGGGATGATATTTGGATATAATTTGGACAATTATCAATGCTTGGAAGGTTTCAGGAGAAGAGGTGGTGATTGGTGGTATTTATATTGAAGAGATTGATGTTTTCTCATTATTTTATTCATTAGATTAATATTTTGGATCAGGACTATGAATATTTTGAGAATTATCAATAAATATATTAAGATAATTAATTAGAGTTCTAGATATTGGTCTTACACACAGATACATCATCTATAACTCAATAATTCATGTGTTTAGCTGTTATATTAAATTATTGTACTTTACTATTCTAAAAAATTCATGTATTTTAGAAAAATCCCAAAAATTTACCCAAATATATTTTTGAATTTCAGAATTCAAAAATAAACTCCATTTTATTAAAATAAATTTCTAAATATGATAAATTTAATTTTTAAATAAAATCACCATTTACTCGAAAAAAACAAAATTTAATAATATAACTAATTTAATGAAACATTGAAAAATTTACTATGGTCTCATAATATTATCTTGTAATAATAAGACAACCAAATATTAATTTATGAATTTAATTTAGAAAAATAAACTTTCTTTTAAATCATTTTACTAACTATAAAATTTTAAATATATATTTATGACTTATAAAAACTCCAAAAATTAATTTTTGATTTTAAAAATATTTATTTACTTATTTCATGATATAAATATATTATATTTTCATTTATAGGATGCCTAAATTTTATTTATACTTTTATAGGTGGAGTTACTATTCTATTGGATGGATTACTATTCCTGAGGGTCATGTTACTAACCAAAATGTCAAGTTATTATTCCATTGATATAGGTTCCTTTATTTATAAAAAGCCTCTTATTTCATTCATTATTCATTTATAATTTTTTTATTGTGGTCTCTACATGATTTTTTGTGATTTATACTATATGATATATTTATAAGAAGGTAAAAATTCCATTGATAAAAGTTTGGGTCAATACAGAACAGATCTCATGATGTCCTTTAGGGGTGTAAGCCAAGACACATGAAACCCCCAAGACATGTCATACTGACTCTTGCGACACCCTCCATGTGTATCAACCAACTCTTACGATGATACCAGGGCAAGTCAGTTGGATCATGGGACACCCCCTGGACATGTCAGTAGGGTTATGCGATGGTCTCCATAACAAACCATTTGGATCTTGTGATGTCCTCCAAAAAAGTAAACTTGTTCATGCGACACCCTCTAGAAAAGCATTCCAAGTCTTAAGGGCATCCCAAGACTTGATAAAATTTCTGTTCCTCAGTGTGTAATCCCCAATCAATATGGAATCCTTAGTGTGTATGCCCTGATAAAATGGAACTATGATGACTCTAATTCCTTCCATATTCAGGATACATAGGCCACCTCTCCTTGAGGTTCGAGATCTATATTGATCATCGAAGGATATTCCAACATTTATATCCCTTACTGAAAAATTAATGACATTGATTAATTTCCATCCCTTTTTTTCCTCACAATGAGCATGTCTCATGTTGGCTTATGGAGTTTCAATGGTCATATCATCTACACCATAATCCTCCAAAAAGTATAGGGAAACCTCAATGTGTAAGTCCCAATCAAATGAACTAAGATAACTCTGATTCCATCCATAATCAGGATATACAGGATGCCTTTATAAGGCCTGAGATCCATATCAAATATCCAAAGGGTTGTCAAAAAATGTAATTCCCTCGCCCACTGAGCAATGAAATTTATAATTTTACATCCCCTTCTTCTCACACCGAGTATGGATCATGAGAGATTAAAGAATTAAAATAGTCATATCATTCATGTCATGAGTCTTAACCAGTAAGGGGAACATAAATATGTAATCCCCAACAAGTGGAATGACACACTCACCTCAACACAAGGGAATCTATCCTAGGGCCAGACCTAGGGAGGAATTTGAACTATGATAACTCTTATTCCTTCAATAACCAAGATATGTAGGACTTATTCCTAAGGTTTGATATCAAATAAATAACCCTTTTAGTGAAAGTAATTTTATGAATCTGATATTTAAACCATCATAACCCAATCATTCCCATGGGATGATCAATCTACCTCATCCATCAGTGGACTGGGGAATAAACCAAACTATGATGACTGTAATTAATACTATAATTAGGATATGTAGGATGTCTCCTTGAGGACCAAGCTCTATAATAAATCCACTTTGGGTGGTACTAGCACATAATTCCCACATCATAAGTAATGAAAAATGAAAATTTTCTATCCATTGTTTCCCACACCAATCATAGCTCATGAGGGATTAGGGAACTATAATAATCATGTCATCTACACCAAGAGTCTCTATACTGAAGAAGGAAACTCAGAGTGCAAGACCTGATAAAATGAACTACAAAAAATATAATTCTCACTATAATTGGATACGTTGGATGTCTCTAAAGGACTCGAGCCTGAACTCTTGGTGTCCCAAAGCACCTATATAAGTCCTTTCTGCTTGACATTAAACCGCATGGGTTTGATGAACTATGTGGGTTTTGATTCCTTCAATAAAAAAGATATGTAGGATGCCTCATAATGGCCTAATCCCCTCCTTGGAATATTAATTGCCTCCATACATGTATTTTTTTTGAATCACTTGGTTATACAACTTCAACTCATAAGAATCTACCCATTACTAGAAAAAAGTGGAGAACCTAAAATACATATAGATGGATTCATTAATGATACCTCAATATTTTTCACATAAAATAGAATTAACCCAGTATTATTTTATTAGGGTAGTCAGTCTCATACCATAATTAGGATGAGATTGTATAACATATCTTAAATCTATATGAGAGTCTCGAAGTAGGAAACAATTCCCCCCAAAATGGTGTGACAAGCACAACCTCCCATCCCCTCAACCAATGAGAGTCCCCAAGAGTAATTGGGACTAAAAACCTAGATGACCACTGACCTTTGGAAAGAAGGCCTCTACCCATCTACGAATGAAGGAACCATTGGGAGTTTTTGATAAGAGCGACAATGGTAACCCAATTTTTATGATTGTGAACAATACAAACACCCCCACAATCAACCATCTGACCAAACCAAACCCACTTAAACAAGGGTTCTTGATATCACCTAGAACCCTAATGAAATAAAAATGGTAAACCCAACATGAATCTATATACTAAAAAAATTATTGGATTATAATTAGTTGACGCATTATTTTAAAAATAGTACAAAAAAATAATGGGAAATCCTACATGAATCTCTCAAATGACATAATAATCATGTGTCTAACTAATTTTTTTGGAATACCCTATAAAAAAAAGAAATAATTCCTAGATGATCTTATAGACGATCCTCTGAAATTAGGTCTCCTATAAGTCCATCTTTGCATTAACAAGTCCATGTGACCAGAATGGATGGATCAGAAAAATAGGATAATTGTGTTAACCACTCATATATGATTGAGCACACAATGACTACAATATTTAACTAATAAGAAATCTTGTTACTTGTTGTCTATGTGATTGGAGAAACTCCTTTCATCGACAACATCCCAACCTGAGAAAATGTCTTCTTCATCTAGGAACCGCACCTGTAAATCACCTATAAAAGAAACCTTTGAGGGTCTCAAGATGATATCACCAACTTGAAATCTATAACAGAAGGTGGAAAACATGATGGTTTAAGACTACCATAAATATAGTACAATACCAACCATGGAAGCTTCCCATGAGATTCTCTAAGAATGGAAACTAGTGAGTCCGCATCGCCCAAGGAAAGCTTCCACTAAGCTAGTAACCCTTGTCACTACAACCAACCTCTTCAGGAGATTATCCCCATAGTGTGACAACATCCACCATTAGTATTTGATTAAGGTGTATTAGAAAGAGAAATATGCATCCCTTTAGGTTCAAGTGATGCAAAGGAGGTAACTTGTCAATCACTATCACCAACACCATCCCACCGTTACCCAGAAGATGCATGCTGAGGGTACTGTCCGACATGATGCCACCTATGATTCCCTTGAATGGGAAAAAATGAAGGCTCATTAGAGGAGGAAGGCACTAGATATCCAGGATAGGGTTCATATTCTCATTCCTACTGATGATGCCTGCCGACATATTCTAGTAGGAACCAGCAAGCAGGCTCATATCCATGCTGACTCAGAACAAGTCTGTGGTCATATTACTATAGAAGTCTTGGGGGAGGCTCATATCCCTACCCCTAGGCTTAAATTCCATCAACATATTTCAATGAAACAAGGAGGTAAAAAGTTGGAACATATCCTCACATCAATGGAATACATCTACTAGTGTATAATGGAGACATAAAATGTGAAGGTTTATATCCCTACACACAATTTGATAATATTATAATATATTTTAGAAATAGATGAAAAACTCTACTGAAATATTACTGAATGATTTTAGATAAAGGGATAGGTTCATACTCCTATCGCTATATCCAGAGAAGATCAACACTCTGATCCTTGCAAACAAGTGGTTGTATCGGAACAGACAAACATTCTTGCTCTCGTTTAAGAGGATTATCAACTTATTTTGATAAATAATGAGGCATTAGACTATGCTCATACTTCATTTCTAGCTGGGGATCACCAAGTGAGAGAAACACATGCCTCATGATAGGGGCACTTGAATGTTGAAATTTTTTGGTATCATATTCCAAAGGCCTAGGATCAGGCTCATATCCCTGTTCTGGCCGAGGCTCACAATGTGAAAGGGGCACAAACCTTAAGACAAAAAAATATTACTATTAAAGAAGTCCAACGACATACTCCAAAGGCCTAAGATTAGGTATATATTCCCATTATGGCTGGGTATGACCAAGTTATAATGGTACAAGCCTCGAGACAAGATCATATTACTGTTAGTGAATTTTCCTAGCATATTTCAGTAGATCACAGAAGCAAGGTGCATATTACTTCTTATACCAACGAACGACTAGACCAAAATCATTCCAAGGCAATAAAAAAGGATGTTCATATTCCCTCTCACATTATAGAGGTCCGTTGGCATATTTCTACGGGGAATGAATATTTGAACCATGATCATATTCCTATTCCAACTGAGGCTCACCAGGTGAGATCAACACATGACTTTGGGCCGGATCATACTCCTACCTAGAAAGACTAGTGGAAGAACCCAAAGGCTCAGGATCGATCTCATACTACTGTGTTCAGTGAGGCTAACCAAGTGAGAACAGAACATTCCTCAAGGCAGGCTCATAATATTTTCAATAATGAGACAACTCATCAGTATATTCTAGGTACTTCTTGGTAGTGGTATCAACTCTTGTAGTATCAGATAGTTAAATAGAATTTATAGAAACCATCATAGAGTAGGATTATATACTTTCAAAATCACAAAAGGAAGGTTTGAATATTCCAACAATGATACATAACATGACCCATATTCCTAATATGCTCTATGTTGGTGTCCTTGAGGTTATTCGAGACAAATTCTAAACCCCACAAGTTTCCTTTGACCATTCTATTGAGGTGAATCAAGAGGGTTCTCATTACTATGATAGTCCTCCTCATAGTAGTGTAGAGATGGATCATTGAGACTCTATTCCTAATATCAACCATGATTAACCTCCAAAAGATGATATCTCTAATGGATAAGGAAATCATCCCTTTGCATAGACACCTTTTTATAGATGGTTTTCCAAAACTCCAAAACCTTAATATAGAGAGGTTATAAGAACATTGGGGCCAACTGTATATAGTCCCCCATCATCTTCTAGTAGCACACCACTCATGTCTGAAGGTGACCATCATAGTGATATTCTATGGTGTGACTAGATGTAGGCATGTAAGTCTGATGAGGAGGAGTCCAACATTGACATATGGAGAGAGTTATCCAGAAACAACCTCCCTATCATGTTATGGACACTCATTACTTCTAATAACGAGATTCTAGTGAGATTGAAAAGGAGATTATGCATTCTTTACTCCAAAATATGTTGGATAATCATCAGCGGCTGAAGGCTAGACACCTCCCTTATCCAGGGTACGAGGGTCACCTTTAGACCATCAAGATAATCTATTATCAACTAGATTTGGATACTATGTCCATGGCCCAAGACCTAATACTAGAAAATCACAGTGAGAATATGAAACATGCTTGCCTCCATTTCATCACGACTCTTCGATAACTGATCTACGAAGTCACATCATGAATCTGAATTCAAGGATAGGGATAGTGTGGAGCATTTAACTTTTCTACTCCCTTGGAATAGTATAACCCCTAAGATATGAAATCCTATAATGTTATATCCTCTATAAAAATCAGTGGTTCAAGAAATTATTGGGATAGTCAATCACTACAATGGAATTCCCATGATTTAATGATTCCAAGACATCACAAAAAAAGGGAGATGATAGCCAAAAAAACAGAAAACAGACCCCCTTAATGAAATGAGAAAAAATTTCAGGCATAAAAAATAATGTTGTGATCATCCTGAAAAATTCCCATAAAGAATGGTTCTCATCATGGGCTACTATCACACCCATCTCCCATGCGAGAATAGCTACACTACATCAAAAAAGTCATATCAGAAGATTCTATACCAGTCATCCAAGAGAGGACCTATCCCCATGGGCTTGGGGAATATCTAAAAATGTCTCCACCCACAGATTGTCAATTCTTGGGAGGATTCAAGACATACCCTCAGTAGTTGAAAGAAAACCCCATCCCACTAGGCTGGGGACATGTCTATATCAATGAACATTTCTAAGTTCATCATCCCCTAAGAGGGTTCTAGGAGAATCAATGGTGATTCTAGATCACCCCCACCCCACTGGTATGGGGGAATTTATATCTATATGTCCCTCCTGGGAATCATCATGTCCCCAATAGAATTCATTGGATCCTCAACAACAGGATTGGTCAATGCCAATTGCTTCCCTGAATGAACCCAACCCCATAGGGATGGGGGAATTTTCATCATCATTATCACCACATAGAGAATCCATCTTATCTAGGTTGGGAGGAAAATGTTTAGTGTCCCATTTATCCCTCAAACCACAGGACTAACCTCTACTGGTCAGCGCCCATTCAAAAACCACAACTATAAAATCCCTCAAATTCATTGTTCATAAGACGATATGGGAGGAGTGTATAGAGAAGGCGATCATAACCCACTGGATTTACAATCCAAAATGGACCAATATGCCCAAGGGTTCAAATAATGACCTTGATGAAAGTTTTTTAGAATCAGAATGTGTCATTGAATGTATGGCACAACCACCATTACTTGATATCCCGCTATAAATGTTTCCAGTATCAAAATTGAAGAAATTGATCAAGACCCAATTTTAGAGGGATGAAACATAGAAAATGTACCCCTAGAGGAGGGTAATTTAGATTCACCAAATGAGGATACATGCACTCGAAACCAAAGAAGTCTCTAAAATCTAGAACCTTCAAATAACAAGATTCCACCTCTTTAGTGGAACCCTACAAAAGAAAAAGGGAATGGTAAAACTAAATCCTGATCACCAACTAGAATAGTTTTTATTCTTTCCATGGAGGACAATTTTTCATAATAAAAGAGTGAGATACAAGCTCTCAGATGGACCAATAAGGAGATACTCGAGGGTAATATTCCCACTGTGTATCATCTTTAGGAAGAGATGAGTATTCTCACTTGCATAGTCGATCTGAAAATAAGTGAAATATCTATGAATCAAATTGGATCTGGATCTGTAAAGCCAGTCTATATTAATGAGGAAGTAAAAAATGATTATGAATCCCCTTTGTTGTGGTGAAATCCTCTCCCTCACCATGGAAATAATTCAATTATAGGATGAATTGAGAATTAGTGGTAGATGAAGGTGGGACCACCTCATTAGAACCTACCCACTCCATGAAGAAATGATGAGGCTCAGACAATAATTACCCATAATGAGTTAACATCATTGAGTCCTTGGATATTAAAAGGGAAGCCATGGAAGTGTGACACACACCTGTTCAACATAAATGGAATACATATACTGAATGGGTGGATGATACCCCACCTCCACCCAACTTTTGAAATCCTACTTTCTCTACCTTTTATGTTGCTGGTGACCTCGAACAACATCTCACACACTTCGTATCCCAGCGTCAGTAAACGATGGGCCCTAGAGACCAATAGAAGGCAACAAAGATGAGGTGTTTAGTACAGACTCTGATAGGGCTAGCCTTTGTTTGGAATAATAGCCTTCTTGTAGGATTAGTTGCAGGATGGGAAGACCCTCTGTTGTGGCGAAAGCCTCTCCCTCACTAGGAGAAACTGCTGGAACTCTATAATGAAAATATTAGGGACAAGTTACAAACACCTCTAATCCCCATGAATTATCCTGGTGTATTATGTGATTTTTCCAAAATGGTACAACATTTTGAAGAATCCATTCAGTGGATCTGATCAAAGTATCAACTCATGCACACAAAATAGGGAAAATCCCAGTCAAAGAGGAAGCTACAATTGTCACTCTTAATTCAGAAGTAGTGACCATCCGGGCACTGAGGTTGGATCCAAACCACCTAGCACCTCATATCGTGTGGTGAAAACAACAGAATCACCCTCATCTAAAAGCATAGAGAAATCAGGATCACCTAGGACTTGAGGAATGAATGAAAAAAATATAATACTTTTGAAATGAATAGATCCTCAGTTATTTCTTGGAAGCCATGGAAAATAACATTTTCAGGCATCCATAGCCAAGGAATCCTAATGAGGCCAACCTCCCCAACCATACCGACTACATCCCTTACCATAGAAGTATCAGCTATAATATCCAATATTTCTTCATCTTTAAGGACTTCCTTCAAGACATGATCAACTCTAGATAGGTGGTGTTAGATAACTCCCCAGAGAATGCGTATTACATAACCTTTTTCCATTCAAAAGAAAAGGATATATGGTAGAAAGATCTATCCAAGTATGCACAAAAGTTTGACAACTAAACAACTTGAAAAATAATTTATCAAGATCACACCACCCTAAAATCACAATGGCGTAGACCCAAAGTAGCTCCACCACCTAAGAAGGAGATATCAATAACATTTCACAAAGGTGGTCATTGACCACCAAAATCAGGAATAAAAAAAGAAGAGGAATCATATAATACTTCGATACAATCCCTAACCATTGTATATTTCTTTACTAAAAAATATGCATCATGGTAACCACCCCAATAAATGGAATCCTAATTGGATGAAGAGATCATATTTGGATCATTCAATGTGATAAACTTGGAAGAACCCTTCTCCTATGATGATTATTCCCCCAATTATAGTTTTCACACACATAACCAGGGAATGGGAAGCTACGTATGAAACAAACAAGGATATAGGGGACAACACAGACAAGGCAAGACCCAATATTTTTCTAATGTCCCTATGGAAAACATAAATGCAGCTGAGAGTCATGGGAAAGTTCTCCAACAAGCTCAATAGAGGTAGGGAGATTCCCTAGAGCCCCTCCAGTAGTCATTCACATCTAATTTTCTTATGTGAATGCCTAACAGGAGGTCAGTATGATCAACCCTAGCAACAGGGATGGTTGGCATGACCAACGCCACTTGTAGCAGATATTACCTCGAATTATTCACAAGCCCAAGGCATATCCACATCAAATGCCTCAAATCCCAAACCACATGACCATGAGCATCCCCATATCTAGAAATTCTGACATTTTGCACAAAATTATGACGTTCAGAAACATATGGCTATATTCTCAGACAATCTATAAATCATTGATGCTCTCTATCCTTCAAAAGAACTCAGGGATTCACTTTTTGAATCCCTCCAGAGCCCACATGATTTCAATAAATAAATCTATATAGCCAAGGTCTATCGAGTGGAAACTATTTCTTTATAATGTCATGTCACCATCTCATTCACTAATCAAGATCAAGAAGAGGCCATCCAAGGGAACATCAGACCCCTATATGTATCAGACATACTCAAAAATGTAAATGTCCAAAGTGATCTGATTGATAATGGTTCCAGGACCAATCTCATCCTAGTTTGAACCCTCCGATTTTTGGGATATGGAGAAGGAGATTCCCCCCACAAAGTTGACCAATCAAGGGTATGATAAGTGTGAGAAAAGACCTCTTTGGAAGATCAAACTTGAGGCAAAATTTGGGGATCTCATGTATTATGCTAATTTTATTATTATATAGCTAGACATCACATATAATATCCTTCTTGGGTGGCCTTGGATCCATAGTCACTTAACAGTACCTTTAACATTCCATCAATGTCTAAAGTACCCCATTGATGGAAAAGTCGACATACTACATGGTGACAATGCCCCCTTTGAGGTTTGAGGATCCATATACACTGAATTAGATTTCTATAAGAAGGGAGGAAAGAAACCAATGGATGATGATGATATACAGGCTGAATCTCTTAATGGATTTGGAACCCCTTGTGAATCCATGGAGTATTCTCAATAATGATTATGTACTCCCCATAAATCTGGTTGAAGTAGAAGATCTAATCCTAGAGGTCCAAGCCCCTCCTGTCTACATTAATAGTGTAAAAGAAAATAAGCTCAGGTATCTCTCTACGATGACCCAGATAGAAAGCAATGATGATGTATCTTCTAATAGCCTCCCTGACCTGATAGTGAGGTTGGAGTCCCTAGATTTCCATATTCACATGCAAACATCTCCAGGGACTCAGAAATGGAAGAGGATGAAGATAACCCCAAAAATTACCCTACCACATTCGAGGAAGGAATCTACACCACCATCACTGAGATCAAATAGATAAATCTAGGAATATAAGAAGGTCCATGACATAATCTAATTAGTTCCACTATACCCATAAAAGAGATAATGATTTACATTTAATTTCAAAATAAGAACTAATATGTGTTTAGCTAGATATATACAGAAATGACCAAGCTAAATCCAGATGTGGCTACATACCATCTTAGGATGCCTGATGAGCATCAAGGATTCATCAGGAAACCAGGAGGTTATACCCCTCTCATTACAAAAATGTAGAGGTAGAAGTTGATAAGATGATCAAAGAAAACTTTTTTCTAAGAAGTGAAATACCTATGATATTTTTCCAACATAGTACCTGTAAATAAAAAGAATAGGAAAATTAGGGTCTAAATTGATATCATAGACCGAAATTGACACTGCTTGAAGGATTATTTCCCATTGCCGATCACATAACTCTTAATCTATTAGACTATTATCTTCTAAGACCTTTCCTTCATGGACGAGTACTAGGGGTAAAATAAGATCAAGATGGACCATGAAGATGAAGAAGCCATTGCCTTCATAGAAATTCAAGGGATCTTTTTCTATCAGGTCATTCCCTTTAGAATAAAGAATAATGGATCTACATACCAGTATGCCATGCATCACATATTTAATCCATTCATGGGAAGGATAACCTAGTGTTATGTTTATAACATGGTTATTAAATCCCGATAGCGATGTGATCACTTCATAGATCTCCAAAAAAATCTTCAACAAGCAAAGACAACACATTTTAAAGATGAATCCACTAAAATGTTCTTTTGGAGTAGAATTATAATATTTACTTGGATTTATGGTGTTCCACCATGACATTGAGGTTGATCCAGAGAAGAATGGTTATATTTTAACAATTTAACCCCCAGAAATATCAAATAGATGAGGGGAATCCAAGAGCCCCTCACTTATATTTGGTTATTCATAGACAACCTGGGAAAAAGATCTCTCCCATTTACCTAGCCAATAAAGAAGGGAATATCCTATTAATGGAAAGAAGACTGTCAAAAAGACTTAAAAATTCTAAAGTAGTACTTACTACTCCCACTAGTTTTTATGCCTCTAGTGGAAGTGAGGCCAATCATATTATATGTGGCCTCCATGGAGAACTCACTAGGAACCATCCTCACATAGAAAAATAATTTAGGAAGTTAGAATAGTCTCTACTAACTCATCCAGAGAATTCTAGATACTGAGACTTGAGATTTTGATGTTGAGAAGAACTGCCATTTACTAATATTTATGGTAAAAATCCAAGGCATTTCATGAAACACCATGAATTCTACCTAGTCTCTTGTATTGATCCTATCACTTACAACCTTGGATGTCCTATGTTGACTATCTTCTTGGACCGATGGAAGGTTATTCTGTAGCAATATGACATTCAATTCATATCATAGAAGTTAATGAAAGGGAAATACTTGGATGATTTCCTCACATCACATCCTACCCAAAAAAATACATTGAAACACACCAAGATTTCAGATGATGAGGTCTTATATTCCCATGACACCTCTCATAATGGGAGATGCAATTTGACGGTGCATCTTGGTTCTATTTTGGAACAAGGATAGAAGTCCCAAAGATCAATCAGGTTGGTCTAGGTATTGTATTTATCTATCCTGACAAAGCAGTTTCCCCTAATCTTTCTCATTATCTGAAGTCTGCACAAATAATGAGGAAAAATAACAATCATTGATCACTGGATTGGAACAAGACCTAAAACTTCAGATAACCTACCTTAATATTAAAGGGGACTCGGAATTAGTGATAAATAAGATCAATGGATAATATGCTATTAAAAAGGAGGAAATGAACCCTCTCATTGACTGTGTTAGGGGATTGATGGAAGAATTACCTTTTGATCCCACATTTTATCATGTTCCCTAATCACAAAATGCTCATTCTAACACACTAGCTAATGTAGCTAATGTCCATGCATACCTTGATGAAGAGGAAGAAATATTCTGTATCACACATAGAATAATGGTACCATCAATCATTGTATGTGATATGGATGATATCAATCAGGTAAAAACTATCATAGAGAAGGAAAAACCAATGACCACTTCTAGATGGATGGAGCCCATAATTGGTTATCTTAAAATAGGATTCTCCCAACAGATCAAGTTGAGAGAGAATAGATTCATCACCACACAGTGAACTTCACTCTAGAGTATGGTCTAAATGAGTAAAAAGTCATCTACAAACATGTCTTTGACAGAATAATCCTAAGGTTCATAAAAGAAGTAGATATTTTCACTATCACATCATAATTCCACATAGGATCTTATGGAACCCATCATTCTAGAACTAGGAACTCCCACCAAATCAAGAGTTTGGGATATTACTGAAAAATCATGATTGGAACTATATGGAATTTAATATGAAATTTCATGCGATTCATATTCATTAAAACTTCATCCATCATCCCCCTGAATCATTACATACAGTTAAGTATTCATGGATGCTTGGCATTTGCAGAATGGATGCCATGGGACCATATCCCCCAGCCACAACAAAGAAGTTCAAGTATTTTCTAACTACCTGCAACTTCTTTTACAGATGGGTTAAGGAAATACCCCTCAAGGAAGTCGACATGAAGAATGTCATCAAATTAATGAAGTACCATATCATCACTAGGTTTGGGATCCCTCACACAATATTTACGGAAGACTACACCAATTTATGTTCCATGGAGTTGAAGAAGCTATAAAAGGAGTACAATATCGAGTATAATCACTCATCTTGCTATCATGTAGCAGAAAATGTACAAATATAGATCTTCAATAAGACTCTATCGAATATACTCCAGAATTTGGTGATTAAGTATAATAAGTCTTGGTTAGAAAAACTCTTCCATGATTTATGG
Organism: Viscum album; assembly: GCA_963277665.1. Taxonomy (NCBI): domain Eukaryota; kingdom Viridiplantae; phylum Streptophyta; class Magnoliopsida; order Santalales; family Viscaceae; genus Viscum; species Viscum album. The sequence goes on along the minus strand of OY728151.1, from coordinate 1,439,296,363 downwards.
GGATACTATTCCACTGCTTGTGTTTCCACACAGGTGACACCATACTCATTGGTGTATGGGAATGGTGAGGTGTTACCCATAGAAGTCCATCTTACTTCACTCTGAATATACATTTGTAGAAAAATCCCAAATTATTAAAAATTGAAAAATCAACTGGATGAATTGGAATTTCTATATGAGAATAGTTTTCACACACTACACAACCTATAGGTCCATTAGAATCAGATCACACGAGACTTTAATAAAAGGGCTCACCTTCATTCATTCCTCCAAGGAGAACTATTACTAGATCCTAGAACCTAGATGATATTGGGAAAGAAGCCCCCAAATTTGGAACCCAAATGGGTAGGGAATTATGTCATACATAAGGTCTATCATAATGGATCATACTCATTGGCTACAATCGAACGGGATCATGTCACACCCCACACACCAATGAAAGGTTTCTCAAGAAATACTTTTCATAGCCATCATCAAATGGGCATCCACATTAGAGTGAGTCCCACCATTCATCCTAACCACATGATGTTAAACTGTACAGAGCCTATCCTAGACACATGATGTTAAACTATATAGATCTCATCCTACCCACATGAAATTAAACTGTACATAGCTCTTCCTAACCACATGAAGTTAAAATGTACATAGATCATCCTTGCCGCATGACATTAAAATATAAAACCATGTCCTAATAGTAAGATGTTAAACTGCATAGTATTCCATGTCCTTACTTCTTGACGTAAAACTACAAAAATACACAACCTTCCTCTTTCACATCAGGTATTCCATCATCCTTACCACAAGATATTAAACTGAATGGAGTTATCCTTACTGGAAGACATTGAAACTGTATGAATTATGTATTCTCCACATGAAATTAAAAAAAATTATTTTTCTACAACTATGTATGAATTGAATCCTGCTATTGAAGGATACATTGTGACACACAAAACTCTAGTCTTGCGTCCAACCATAATCTTCATTTTCTTTTATTCATGATGGGTGATCCATGTCCTTACCACAATACATTAAACTACATGACTAACATCCTCACCATATGACATAAAACTAGACAGACCATCTAGTACTACGAATGAGTTGAATCTAATTTTTTATTGGGATATATAGGGACCCCTTGATCCTATATCTTGATCCAGCCACTACATGATACAAAATAACCCTTTTTACCCTAAACAACCTATGTATTGTGAGAGGGACCCTTTCTACTCCTTTTTTATCACAATGATCATAGCTCATGTGAGATTAGGAATTGCAGTAAGAGATTTATTGTAAGAATAAGGAATTAATATACATGACAGGTCCATCACAGTCTTGAATGAAAGATCATAAAATGCACACCATGACTCCTTGTCGTATGATGTTAAACTGCATGGTCAAAATCTTTACCACATGATGTAAAACTTCATAGATCCATAACATCCATCGTCATTCACATTGAGTCACCCACATCCTTTCCGCATGATGTTAAACTGTACGGTTCTTTACAAAATATGTGTGGATTGATTCTTATTTTCATGAGATACAGAGCGACGCCCAGACTTCCATCCATGGGTCCATCCATAACATCACCACTTTTTTACATTAGTCCATCTTCATATTTTTTTTCATGATGTTATAATGCAAAGTTCCATAAAAACTATGTGTGGCTTCATTCCTATCATTATATGATATATAGTGATGCCTGGGTCTTCAATCCTTGGCCTAAATACAATAGTTAGTAGAAATAATTCCCACCACTTTGTATGGGTTAGACCTATGTTGTGTATTTTCCCTTCAATAACTATGTGCGACTTTTTTCCTATCCACACAGGATATGTAGCGATTTTTAGATTTTTAACTTTGAGCCCAGTCACAACAAACCAATATAAGAATGTCCCCCACTTTACACAAGCGTCAGAACTATATAGGGAACTTCATTAAGAACTACGTGTGTATTAATTCCCATCACCATGTGATACATAATGATTACCGTAATTCCATTCATGGGCATAGTTTCAATACTTAAATTTCACATTAGGGGATCCACCTCCTCACTGCATGATGTTAAACTGCGCTACATTTTAGAACTATGTGTGGTTTGATTCTTATTTTCATGAGATATGTAGTGATGCCCAAACTTCAACACTTAGGAAAAATAGAAACATTTACATCCATTCACATTAGTTCCTACATCCTTACCGTATGGCGATAAAATGAATGGATTTACGTCATTAATGCATGACGTGAAACTATAAGAAAATGTCTTGGTATCATGACATTAAAACTGCACAATAAATATATCCTTACCACTTAAAGATAAAATTAATGACAAATGTCCTTATCACATGACATTAAACTACATGGAAATTTTCCCCACTATATGATGATAAACTGTGCATTCCATTACCCATCATCATACCTTATCAAAGGACCACATGAGCCTTACTTTGGTCAAACTGAGTATGAGGTTATTCCACCATATCTTTTAAGCACCTCAATCCATATAACACACTTCATGTCTTGTTCACATCGAGATACAGTTGGTTTGGAAAATCTATTGATGTAGAAGGGCTTAAGACCAACCAACTAGAGACATCTTGGCCCAATATAAAGGGATTTCTAATTCTTGTGGGCCCTAGTGACACCAAGGACGAACCTAACATATCAAAGTGTTATATGGAATACATGGATTGTCTTCCCCATATCATTACACATGACTAGAGAACCTCAATCCATGATTTACAACATTTCCATATTCTGCTCAGAAGGATGTTGGAGTGCTCTTAAACTTGGGTATCTTAATTATTATCTTGTGTAACATATCCCATATTAGTTCCACGAGAGTCATGAAACTAAATTTCCCACACTTTGGTCAAATATGTACGACCTTAAACTTTAGCCTATGATGGTCTACATCCCAAGATCTTAAACCTCTAGTGAAAGAGACACCAAAATTTTCAAGATGAAAACATAAAAAGGGAGGTTTGAGAAAAATTTGAGTCTTCTATCATTAAACTCTTCACCATCATAGTTTAGGAAAAAATTAGGGCACAAAAAAATAAGGCATAAAACTCATAAGGACTACATTTGTGCCTAGGTAAAATCCAATCTATTGCTCGTTGGCCCCCTGGTCCAGGAAAAAGTCTATGAAATGATTTTTCACATCTCCTCACCATGAGAATATGTTCTCTAAGAGGTGACACAAATTTTAGGGTTCTCAAACCATTCTATGATATTACATTCTCCATAAATCACACTTCATGATTTGATCACTTCAGGTCATCAAAAACCTTTCATATCCCTTGGAAAGTAAAAGAGATCTCCCCGTTCATTTATTCTATTAATGTAGAAGGGATTAAGACCCACCAACCATAATAATATTTACCCAATATAAAGGGATTTCTAATCCCTATGAGCTTGTTGTCCCCAAGGTAGAACTCAACACCTTAGTGCGATCTATACCTCTCCCTATGTGACTGTCCCATATCATTATCATAAACTGAGAACTTTAGACCATGATTTACAATCCCTATTCCAAACTATCTGAGAGGATTATAAATCCTTGATGTTACGTCACCATGTTTCATACCCTTTCTCAAGGATGAAATGAAACACTCCATTCTCGAACATTTGATGGCCCACAAATTGTGATTCCAAACCATAAGGAGTAGCAATAAAGATTCACGCTAAGAGATAATTTTCCCTGGGGTGCTTGGAACCTCCTTAGACAAATTTATTTATATACCCAACTTCATTTTCTAGACTATTTAGTCTTTGTAAATCTTTCCCGGCCCTTGGAAAATAAAAGAGATCTTTCAGTTCAGAAATTCTATTGATGCAGAAGGGCTTGAGATCCACCAATTGGCGACATCTTGGACCAATATAAAGGGATTTCTAATCCTTGTGATCCCTGACAACACTAAGGTTGAAATGAACATCTTAGAGTATTATGAGACATACCTAGTATGTATGCTCTATCCTATATCCAAAAACTCAGGATTTTGGGTTATAACTTACATCACCCACACTCCAACTATCTAGGTGGATCTAGAATCCCTACTATTTCATCCTCAACCGATTTTACTTCTATAAATCTTCCACGACCCTTAGAAAAGAGTAGAAATAATCTTTTCATGGCCATGATATCTATGCATAATTGATTTAACCCAATAAATAAAGGCATCTCCTCCTTCTAAGAAAGGAACTCCAATACTTATGAGCCCTATCCACACCATGGAAGAACCTAACACCTTAGTGTGTTTTAGGTCATTCCTAGAATGTATGCACTATATTCCATGGTCATAAATATTAGGTTTGAGCTAAGAGAACCTAAACTATAGAAATATTAGGTCCAACCTAAAATAACCTAAAGTAAAACACATCAAGGTCCAAGCTAAAAGACCGTAAATTATAGCAATATCAGGTCCGAGCTAAAAGACCGTGAACTATATCACATCAAGGCCCAAGGTAAAAGACCCTAAACTACAACACATCAAGGTAAGCAATAAAAGACCCCAAAATTCAACACATCAAGGTCTAAGATAAAATACCCTAAACTATAAAACATCAAGGTCCAAGATAAAAACCATAAACTAAAACACATCAAGGTCTGAGCTAAAAGGACATAAACTACAACACATCAAGGTCAGAGCTAAAATACCATAAACTACATCACATTAAGGTCAGAGCTAAAGGACCATAAACTACAACACATCATGGTCTAAGCTAGAAGAACCTAAACTGCAACACATCAAGGTCCAAGCTAAAATACACTAAATAAGAACACATCAAGGTATGAGCTAAAATATCATAAAGTTTAGTAGGTCATGGTCTGAGCTAAAAGACTTTAATATTTAGAATGATAGTTATTTATCCTGAAATTTTCTTTGACACCCACTACATGGAATTATCATAATGAAATGAATCTTTACAAGCCTATAATCTTTGGGGAAAGACAGATAATTATCCCTTTGGGACATGTATCCTATCCAAACAATCCTTCTGCGAATAAGGTGATCTCTAGATAAATGGAAAAGATCTCCAGTAAGGAATCTCGTTTTGGTGGGAATTAATGAGTACTTCTCGAAAGGGATCTGATGTGATTGAAATATTAAGATCCATATATCCATGTTTACTTGATGTTATAAAAATTATGGGTATAATTATCTATTTGCATAATATCAGATCCACTAAGATGACATGTATATCAAAAATAAAAGAAAACTATACAAAATATATAAAGTTTAGTAAGTCTATTCATTAAAAACAAAGCATGAAACATGAGGAATATTATCATATAGAAGTTGATCCCATAAAGATATGAGATGAGGAAATATTGCAAGTTTTTAGTTCTATCACAAAATTTTACCATATGTTTCCTTGAGCTCTACAAGTCTCTGCTCTAGGGAAGGCACAAATTGTCATAGTTGATCAGCAGACTCAATTTCTACCTTCACAGATTGTTAAAAACCCACTACCATATTAATGGATTCAATCCATGTCTTTTCTCCCATGTTAAGAAGTCACTATTTCCCCATCATATCCTTTTTTAATTTTTGTAATGAATGTTTAAATTTTTATAACTCTTATTAAAGATAGATGATCTCATAAAGAATATGAAAAATTTTAGACAAAAAATGGACAATTTCAATCTTCCTAGCATTGACTATGTCCCAATGAGTGGCTGCCACTATTCCATACTAAGATGATTCCTTTATAGCCTCATCCTAGTTCTACTTCCCCAAAGATGAGGCCTTTGCAACTTCCACCCTCAATTCAAGCACCCTATTCTACTCTCTTAGAGAGACCAATTCCTTCACCCAAGTATGAGCTTCAAAATAATCGAATACCTCATAACCAAGGGTAGGAAACATAAACTGAAGGTAACCCAACCAATCCTTAAACTTATCCAAGGGGGTATCCAGAATCAAGAACAATAACTCCCTCTAAATGTGTTGCCTCAGTAATTGATAGAATGATGAAAACACCAATCCTTCACCTAAAACCATTTTGGGAATGAGGATGTATGTTAAAACTAGGTCCCTCAGGGAATTAGTAGTTCTCATGGTATTTGATGATAAGGGAAGAGAAGAATTCTAAACAATATTAGATCCAATCAGAAGAACCACTATAAAAGCACACACAAAATCCCCCAAACTTCAGTGTGAAGACACTATAGTTAAAGTCACCTAGGATCCTCAGTTATTGGAATAACACAGTATCACCAGGTAATTAGTGAATATGAACACTTATAGAAATATACTTTTCTCAGTCAAATCACTGGTGACATCCACTTCCCCAACCCCATCCTCAGGGGAAGAAGCAACTCCCTCTTAGGATGAGTGGATTCATGAACCTTCTAGTTCTTTTTTAGAATAAGTACCCCACTCACTATCCTTGAGTAATCAAGGAGAAATATAATAATATTAAGTAGTATGAAACAAAAATGTATCCAGTCCTGAATATGCATTGAAAATATTAAAAACATACTTACATTATAGCTAATGAGATAGAAGAATAGATACCTATTTTAGCATCCTCCAAAAGTGCATCCACGCATGCTAGATTAAAGGGTACATTTGCTGAAAAATAGTTAACAGAGAAGATTAAATTGGAACCTCATCCACCACCACTTCCAAATAGTCCAGGCACAATAGAAAAGTGTCTTCCCGAGCATAAAAATGTTCACCTATATCCCTAGAAATAGAAACATGATTTTTCTAAGTGAGCTCAATGGGTACCTACACATTTTTTACAAATCAGAATGTACTACAAGAATGATCCGTGATAAAAGGAGAGTAAAATTCCACAATTACTTGAAGATTCTAGTGGATAAGGATCTAAAAATGCATATCACTTCCTTTTCTTATTCTTATTACCTTTTTAGTAAGGACCTCTAGAAGGTATTGAAGTTGAATATGTTGCTTTGGAAGCAGCAATCGCCCCACTCAACGGAGTCTGTCATCTCAGGGACCCTTTATCATCGGTTCCCTAGTCACCACCAAATTATTCTCCCACAACTATACCATGGGGAGTATACTCAAGGGATGGTAGTGTTAGATGAACTTTAGAATAACCCCATTGTGTTAACATATAAAATTAATCAATACAGTTTTAAAGGTACTATGGCCCTTTAAAAACAATATTAAACCTTAAGATACCACTTCTTCAATGCTGGGATACCCCTACTTGTCTGCAACAATCTGAAGACTTCCCAGGAAGACCATTTTGTGGAACCATGGAGAATAAAACATATGAAACTTAATGATTTCCAAATCAACATCAAGGTCTCATAGAAAGTCCCTATAATCCTCATGATCTTCCTCAAAGGTAACACAAAGAGGGGAAATGGTATACAAAAATCCATCAAAAAATACCTCTATTTGAAAAAAAACCCCAGATTACGACCTCTGAGTTCTTCACAATTAATTCCACCCATTGAAAAGATTTTATGGGAAAAAATAAATCTAGAATAATATTTCCTTCTTGTATTGAACTCTATGTAGCTATGTTAGTAAGTGATTTTTCGGTAGTGGTTGGCATTTGATTTCCTTATGAGGTGCTTCTAGGGATACCATCACCATAGACACCAGTTTCTTTCCAAATGTAGGATTATTCTTTTTAGTTGGTGTTTGGAAAGACTCACTTATGAATTTGGATTACTACCCACTGGGATATGAGAAAATCCAAACCTTCCCATATTTATGAGATAAAATGATCACTGTATTATGCGAAGGAAGGTTTATCCTAGAACCAATCTCCTCCCTGTTAAAAATTAGTGAAAATTGGTGAGGTACCATCAGATTATCATTAGATCCAACAAAAAATAGAGTGGGAACATATTTTTAGAACACACTAGAACTAGAGTTGAACTGTAAGGGTGTATACCATTCAAAAAAAAAAACTTCCCCATCAATACAGATAGAAAGAAATCCTTCACAATGTGACACCACAAAAGACCGTATATTAAGATTGGCATCACAAGTGTAAAAAATATCAGTTATCATCACCAGAATGTATAGAATAAATAAAAAATGATCATAATGTCTTATATAATCTATGAAATCCTGAACTTTTAGTGGGATAGTTCTCAACCCGTAGATGCACTGAATGTTTGGTACAAAGAAAACATTAAGAATATTCTAAATGTTCAGATATTCATAACCACTTAGGTGAGATCCTATCCTACCCCATAATACATAGATGGGCCCCCCAATTCTGTAAGGGGTATTGAACTTATAAACATAATATAGAAGTTGATAGAGTTTGGCTAATACATGGATTGATATCCTGATACACTCCCCCTTCCATAGAGGTCACCATCAAGAAAGTGGAAACTCTAACTCCACATTTTTTCCTTCATGGGAAGGAAATACCCACTCAGGTATATAGAAAGGAAGCCATCTAGTTTAATTGATTGATCGATACTAGTGATTACCTCCAATTCAATTTCCATAAAATTCTCTACCTCAACTATGGGCCAATAAACACCCGACGTGCCACAAAAATCCTTTATAAGACATGATTTTGGAATTTTATCTTCTTATAACAATTCATATTCTTGATAAAGAGTTCCAACCATGTCTTGAAAGGGATATCCACTCAAAAAAGAACCCCCATTTTAAGGGCCTTCTCATCCATATTAATTAGCTCCCGAGTTATATGAGTGATTGTTGCATCTTACCAAGCAGATCGTGGAGGAACAAACTCTTAATACATGCCACCAAATATAGGTGAACCAAAAATCTACTCTAAATACCAAAGAATGATGACCTCCTTTCCATGAGTAAGGTGAAAATTGTTCATATCCAGGCTCCAATGATTGAATAACTCCATCATTAGACCCTTGTTGCAATATGCATGCATCTTGGACATCTAGATAGTTTCATACATTCCAATTTTCTTCAACTCCTTAGTGAATTTAGATGAAATGTACTGGGCATAGAAGGGCTATCCCTAGTTCATTCCATAACAACCTCCCAACTCAAAACACCAGTTAGTAAACCTCCCAAATTTCTGATTAGAAGGAGGTTTCCACATTATTGAGTGATACATATGGACGTCCTCATTAGGCACATAATCAATCCCATCAATGTTTGTGAGAAATGAATGTTAGTATATACACATCATCATAGTCCCCTTGAGAGATAAAGTATCCCCATAGGGATATATTCAACTGAAAAGTGTTATGGGTCATCCAAATAAAATAAGATGGTATAAATGATGACTTTGATAGAGGAATGGGGGAATCATTGGTAAGACCAAATCTATAAAGAGGAAAAAAGTCTGACATGGGATAGTATGAGAACTTAAATCCCATAAATGTTAATAGATTAATTTGTTCTGACCCAACAAAATGGTGTAATGAAGGATATGCACTTTCCAATATAGCTTCATGATGATCTATCACTACCTTTGCCTCCATATTTGAAATCTTGTGAGAATATTGATGAGTACCGATATCCATATGAAAATAAATAAGTGGTATATGTAAGAATAATAGAATACAATATTTTTAGGAAAAGTGACATAAAATCCCAATAACATCATGCAAATCACAGAAATCAATAAGAAAATTTAGAATCACCCAAAAGGATCACAAATCACTTGACTCCTAGAGGTCTTGCGGGTCGTATAAATCCCATAGGGCATCAGGAAAATGCATGACCCTTGGAGAATCGTGATCGCATGACTTGGACATGGTCACATGAATCCAAAGATACATGATCAATCATAAGAGCGAGTTATAAATCCCCAAAAATTACTAAGGATAATCGAAATCCTAATGGATAAAGTTCAAACACTTATTGAAATATAGTTCGCAGCAAGTTCAAACAAGCACTTGAGAAAAAGCAGTCTTGTAGGACAGATATCTCGACAAAGGCTTGTGACAGGGTATCATAATTGGGTCTTGTGAAACAGTCTTATAAAGGAATCATGTAACACCCCGACCCTAGTAACCTAAAGTTGGTGCATTATTATGTAACATTGGAATGATACAAGGAAATCATGTTCCGAAAGACTGATCAGTTTAGTAGCCGTGGAAATACTAGATACATTCGTAAGTTTTACATTATATTATAAAATGAAAAACTACAACAACATTATTTCCATAGATCACACTCATATCCCCTTAGACTATCCCTACAGGTTAGTCATAAAAGACTTCTTCACATCCTGAAAAAAAAAACATAGAAATGGGTGAGCTCAGATGCTCTGTAAGGATAACAATATAGCTGAAACTTTCATAAATAAGAATAAAAATTTAAGGAAATGTATAAGAATAAAAAAAAGCCTTTTAAACTTGAACTTCAGCATAATATGGAAAATATAAAATCAAATAATTCCATTAACTTATTCCCATGGATATTCTACTAGTCTAATAATCACATGAAATATCAATATAAATTTTCATAATGATGAAATGCATAATGCTAGACTTCATAACCACATAGTCAAGGCCTTGTGCCAAGAATACAAATTAGATTTTTTCAACGCCTTGTTCCAGGACACTAGTTTGTCTCATGAGACCTACTGATGCATCGAGGAGCTATATCAGGCTCCACCTGTCACTTACTAAGTCCAATTCATTCCTCATATGAAATGGTTCAAACATAACATGAACATTCATATTAAAACTATTATACGAAATGTCAATACATTATCCATAAACCATGAATGGTGTAAAAAAAATACATCCATAGTGAAACATATCAAAAAACCTTCCATACAATATGGAGGTTTTGTATCATAATAAATCAACTTCAAATAAGCTTAAAATCCATCAAAGGATGTTGACATAGATGAAATCTAAACCTTTTTTTAGAGAAATATATCTTTATATTTTGAAATCATTTAAGAGTCACATAATTATAAATAAAAAATTTATTTTTAAAATATTCTTATAAGCTTGTAAGGGAATCTTTGACGATGTTATAATGGCGGAAAATAGCCTCACCCACCATATAAGTTAAAAAAACATTCTTACCTTAATTTTGTCAAAAAGGTTATAAAGTAAATTTTTTGGAAAATGACAGAAAGATTCCCTTCAAAACATAGAAGTTAAAATAAGGGTATAAATTAATTTAACCAATTGTATAGTAAATATTAAAAATGTTTTGAAACACATTTTTAAGAAGCATGGATGTGGATGACAAAGAGGTCCCAGTAGATAATTATGTATAAACAACCTCAGATAATGAAGAGATTGTGAAATTAACCCTTACCTTTTTCTTTTCCTTGGTCAAGGGTAGGTTAAATTCCTGTATAATAGTGAAATAATTGTTTTTCAATTATACATGAAACATTAATATGATATCATATATGACCTTCTAATATTTCTTTGTTAATTATATTTCAGTAGTATCATCATTTCATGTGTTAACTGTTTCATTTTCCTTTATATGATTTGTTATGTAAGTGATGATTTCTGTGGATATGATGTATCTTATTCATATTCAGAATGATATTAAGTCTTTAAAAATTATTTTTAATCATAAAATGAAAATTAGTCTTGAATGGATACAATGGGGAATGAATCTCATCACGTTCGTGGAGACGGTAATCCGTACGTAAGCACGAGCGACTATATCATTCTTTTGATATTAAAATAATATATAATTGGTTTTTATATCATATATACAGAATCATTATCATGTTATATTTATTATTTACATAAATTATACATCATTATTATACCCATCCAAATAATAATGTATTGAATAACAACTACACCACAACATGGAGATGGTAAGTCGTACGTACGCATGTCTGGAGACATTTCATTCAAAGTATGGATAGAATAATGAATATGGTTATACCATATTTATAATAACATCACAATACATATAAGATACTGGATTTATTATTTTAGAATGGAAACAACAATGAAAGAGGAAGTCGAAGAAGAAAGGAATGTGATAGTGGTGATGAAATATTTACCTCTTCTTCGGGTCCTTCCTTTTGATTTGATCAAAAGGGATCGTTAGGTTGGATTTCTGACTAAACTTAGGTCTATAGTATGAAGTTAGGACAGTTTAGAGGATATTTGGGAAGGTTTTTTCAAGCCAAATGGCTTTTAAGGTTTGAATTTGAGAGAAGGGAAAGTTTCCTTTTATAAGAGGGGTGAGGGTCACCTTATGAAAAGATTGAAATATTATTTTATAATAAAATAATTTTCGGTTTCTAATGGATAAAAAATGATTTATTTCATGGATAAGGTGGGGATGGGTCAATAAATACTCAACCGATATGTTTTAGATAGGTTTGGATCACTATATTAACCTTATCTTTTAGATTTAACTCTTAGTTAATTAGTTTGACATTTACCATGCCTCTGTATTTTTATGTTTTATGGTTAATAAACATACTATAAACTTCCAAGAGAACCTAAAGTAGTTAATTAATGACATATATAATATTATTTAAGACCTTTGGTTTAACCTTATATTTTTAGGAATAGAATATCAATTAATAATATAATATTTGTTTTAAAAACCCTTTTAT